>JAGFZM010000322.1:181802-216592 GCA_017657215.1 Limnothrissa miodon | reverse complement strand
TATATCGGTTTCATTCCATAAATATCTGGTTTCATTCAATATATATCAAGTTTCATTCCATATATATCTGGTTTCATTCAATATATATCAAGTTTCATTCAATATTTACTGTTTGGCCTTCCATAATATATATATAATGTATATATATAACTAAAGCTTTACCCGATATGCATTGAAGAAGATGCAATCATTCTCGTTTCCAATAAACAATCTGTGAAATCTTCCACTGAAGTCTAACTAATATAAGAAGAATAATGATATAGCAGGTGGCTCTCAGATTTCTCTCCAACACATAATTTTATCCAATCATCTTTTCAATCCAATCCAATCATCCTTATTATCTTACAACTTAATTTTTTTGCAAGATATATCATCAGTCAATGCATATCATCAGTATATCATGACAATACATATCGGAAATAATGGCACAGATTTTTTTGTCTTTGCTTGTTGCAGCAGTTGATTGTCTGCTTTGAACGCAGATTCTCACTCAGCAGAGAGTCTGGTGTGCCCATTCACACTAAACCAAAAATGAGGTTTCTACCAAGACAGGTGATTCGTCACCCTCTTCATACTGGGAGCGGTGCAGTGGGGGAAGGGACTGGGCCAGAGCAGAGCATGTCACTATCTCATCGCTCAGGGGCCTTGTTTCGCTACAAGATGAACTGGGTAAGCTCCAGGTCCTCTGGGACCAACAAGGACAGTGAGAGGAGGGTCATCCCAGGTGAGGACGCCCAGTGGTGAACAGGTATAGAAAGGACTCATTTAGACCAGGACAGCAAGGCCGGAGCCTGGGTTAGATGGAACACACTGGGAACCTCTCTGTGAAGGTTAACCTATTGTTAGCAAGTACATTTTGGGAGGGCATGAAGGATACAGGAGGAACATGGCAGAAGATTAATTAGGCAGTTCAACTCACATGCAAACACGCACACATGTTTACAAGAAGAATTGTTGATGAAACATATCATATGAGCCAAGGAAAACAAAACAAAATAAAAAAATGTGTATTTTTCTGTCACCAAATTGCATTTCATGGGAAGAACACATTGTAGTTTTACACAAACCGAATGTAAACAAGCACCCTTAACTTTAGTATGCTGTTGTGTGTGCTGTTCCACTCCTGCAAACAATTGTTTCATCTGCCGTAGTGAATGTAGATTGAGAGGCTCTGAACAGGTAGAATGAAGAGGTTGATGGAAAGAACTGCCGCCTTCCAAGCACTCTTACAGGCCAGAACACAATTAAGATTTGCCAGGGCTAGGTGCAAATAGAAATTGCTGGCAATGTGTTGCCTGTCAGTAAGGATCACTGTAAGACTTAGCTGCCATCGTAGCATATTAAACATTTAGAAGGTGTTGATTGCCAAGACCATATTAAAAGCCCTCAGATGGATATGTTGTCATGGAGATGGGTGACAGGAGAAAAAATATACACAATATAAAATGTGTGTGTGTGTGTGTGTGTGTATGATGGAGAGAGACAGAGAGGGAGGGAGCATTTTGAAGTGTCTGAAGTACACTGATGGCAGGAAGAGGTTAACAGGATCCTTGCATGAATATTCACGGCAAACACCCCTGGGAACTAGAGACCCAATTAGCAAATCCCATTAATTACGAGACTATCACAACTGATTACAAGATGGCCGTCTGCTCTTGGCACAATGCGGCCCACATTTTCTGCTTCGCAGAAGAGTGAAAAAAAATGAAATGTGGGAGGAGGAATGGGTGGTGGTGGCTGTTCAGTCCGCAGGGAAGACAACGGAGGGAAGTTTACAGCTAAAACCATGCCCCACACAACTTCATAGCTTGCAGAGTCTAAAAATAATGTATGTCATCGTTGATGGGCAAGTAGCCTTCACAGATCCCAGCCATTACAAGCATTATGGCAGCAGTAACGCTTGACATTATTCTTGGTCACAGAGTTGTGTCTGATGGAGAGGGTGGTATTTTTAAAGGACAGCAGGAGCAGATGGTTATTAGCGCTGTGTCGAGATAACAATTTATTTTAAGACATTTACGCCTCTTAGCATCTTCATCATTTTCTGTTACACAGATATTTGTGAAAAGAGTCTAATCCGGTTATCAACATAACGTTTATTCCAATCTGATGAATATAAATGTCTCTTTAACAGCAATGGGCTGTCTTAAACTCAGCAGATTTTTGGCTGGATTGTTAAAAACGCTTATATTTGCATTCCTTCTGTAATAGGCCATGCTACCCCGATTACAGCAGGGACTGGTAGACAGGGATGCAGGTTAACCAAATGAATGGATATGGAGGCAGTTGTAAATAAATAATTAATTTAATCGCTCTGTTGTATCAAATGACTTAAGTTTCAATAAAATATTAGCCAGCAATACAATAATAATCATAGACAAGAGGATGCACGCACGCACACACACACACACACACACACACACACACACACACACACAAGACTAAATCAAAACAAATAAACAGGTCCAAACCCCTTGTTTTAGAGCCCTAACTGCCCACAATTGCACTTGACTGTAACCTAAGCAGTTCCCAATAAGGCGAGGTACTCGCAAAACCAGCAAATCACAAGAATTAAGTGACACTGCAAAAGGCACACACACCCCAAAAAGAATAAATCAACCCACCCGAGAATGTTCACACCACACACACACTGCAAAAACAGACTTTGGCCACTAGGGTGCAGCTTAATGGGCTACAGGCTATTATTGGAAGGAGAAAGACATGAACACACAAAACAAATACAGAACAAAAGCAACAAAAATAAACAAACACTTAGGACCAAGCACACAACCTCAGCTACTATATTACGGGACCTAGGCCTACACGCACCACACTCGCACCACAGGAACAACCAAGGCTGGCATTGACACTGAAACTCAGCAAACAAAAAAAAAAAAAACGAAACAACCGTGACACTAAAGCATTACACAAAAGGGGTTGTAGTCACACCAAGAAAAGAAAATAAACAGAACACCCTGGGAAAACAGTGGTTGCCCGGGCAGAAATCTTGCTTTTAGGGATATCCACTTAATGCGGTCATGGCCCTGGAGACGACCAACACACCCACTTTACGATTGGTCGCCAGTGAGGACGAACCAAAGAAGAGAAGACCACAAGCACATCTCCACACACTCATATACTACTGAAGGCTTGAATACCGTTGTACTACCAGCTGTTAAACATTCCAAACTTCACACATGTCTCCAAAAAAACTGCTATATTCCAACGGGGTGCTAAACTGTGAATGACCCCACTTACTCTGGCTTCGATGTGAGTTACAACCGATACCCAGACGCGCTTCTTACTATAAGCGGAAATTGCATGCTCATTAGTCTGGCCCAGGTGTAATCATTTGTGACCCTTTGCTGGCCCGACCACACATCCTTCAGAAAAGGTGTTTTAAAATGTTCGAATGTACTGTCAGCCACAATAAAGTTTTCATGACTATGCATCTATCTGAAACATTATTCTTCAATGTGACAGTTCAAAACCCTGGAGCAAGTTGTTCTGTCTCCTGAAATGTTCTCAGAAAATGCCAATAACAAATTTATGATGAACCCAGTTTATTAGCTGTGCTAATTGCCCAGTTTGCCATTCGTGGTTTCTGTTGGACCACCACAGGTGCAATATATTTATATCAATGAAATTATTATTAGTAAGTACTTTGAATAACATTGTGAGGTACAGTGAGGTAGGTCCAAACAAATTGAAAATCTTTGATTTGGAAGTGTGTTTAGAGATACTAAACCAACTCAAAAACTAAACCTGGAGGCTAGAACTATACTATACTTTTTGAAAGTTAACTTTTAAAAATGTCTGATTACAGAGCACAGAATATTTAACAAAAAAATCCAAAATGCAAGATCTGCCATTGTAATTGTACTTTCCCCCCATTTGTCCTCCAGCCATTGTTCTAAACCCCCCGTATCCCCACCCTCCAGTAACAACACAGTTGCTTGTCAGGCTCTCAGAATTACTAAGTGCTGAATGAATTAAGAGGAATGTAATGCACTGTTTGATTTACTGATTTGCAAATTTGCATGTCTTTAACTGAGCTGAGGACAACCCAGACTTCAGAGTTTTGCAGGGATGGTAATGCCAATGCCAATCGAGGGCTGTGCACGAGCGACTACTGTTTTCCACTACGAGGGCGTCATACTGGGGACACTAATACATTTTTAATTGCATGTGTGATTACATGTCTAAGCAACCTCTGCTGGTTGATTAAATGCATTTGGGTCAATATTAGAGGCCAATAATTTCTATGGCCTCCGAGGAAGTGCTAGGAGGTAATTGTGAAGGCCCAATTAGAAATCTTTCATATTATAATAACAGAAAATCATGTCCTCCAGGAAGGTAGGGAAAGCATGATTAATGGGAAGCCGTACGTGCAGGTCCATTAACCAGTGGTACAGTTTTAATTTCAGACATGTAAAAGGCCATGGTGCAGCACTAAAGTGCTATAGTGTGAAATGCTTTTTGATGAAACTTTGCTGAGCTGGTGGACCTAGATTGAATCATCAACACCACAGAAGATGGAAAGAGCCTGTGTTTTAGACAGTGAGATAAACATGTAAATAATTAATATATAATCTGGAAAGTACTCAAAAAGTCTCACCTCAAAAAGTTCACACAAATTATTACCGGGAGGTGCAAAGAGCAGCCAAAATCTACAAGATGTTGTGTGTAGGACTCTCCAACAGAAGCTGAAGAACAAATAGCTAAAGGTAAATGTAGCTAAAGGTACCAAACAAAAATGATCCAAACAAAGCAGCTTTTTAATGACGGATTCAATGTTAAAACCACCACAACTACCTGATGCCATCAATTTAAGTATATGTAGTCTGCACACCTCATGCTTGGTGGAGTATGTAGGTGAGATAGAGATTAAGAAGCAGATATATGGTGTGTGCAGTATGAAAATATTCCTCCCTCAACAGAGCGGGTGTCTCACCTTACTGAACACATCTGTAATGATTTACGCCATTATTATTTTAATTAACTCGGCTGCTCTCATATTGCAGAAAGGTATGAAATCCATCATTGCAAACAAGGCATAAAAGACACGCTGCATGCAGGGGAAATGATGCGTCGGCCACATCACATTAGAAACCTTTCATAAAACAAGCAGCGGGGAGACGAACCTGGCCGAAATTAAAATCGCTAATGTTTCTCCCATAATGAGACCCATTACTTTAACTCGAAATGCAAATGACTGTAGTTTACGCCTTGTTTGGTGTCACATTTGTTAATTTATACTTCAGGTCTGGACACTAGACGCGAGCCGGGGCTGTGTTTTATTTACCGCACCACTACCTAATGACACTGCCTGCAGAGGTAAAAACTAACGATTTAAGAAAGGCTGCAAAGGCTCAGGGTTTGCATAAGACAGTGAGCGTATTCAACATGGATGGCATAAGTTGGTTGAGCAGAGTTTAAGTACCTGCTCTTTTCATAATCTCTGAGGTGTTTGCAGAGCCGCTGCCAAAGCAAACTAAGAAGAGGCGGCAAGTGTTGGCATTCCTCAGGAGATTGTTTGATTGCCTCGACAATGCACACACACTCACACACGCACACACACACACACACACACAAGAGCACTTATGAGTACACACAGGGAGACACACACACACAAAGGTTGTGTCTAGGCATTAGATTTTTCTCCCCAAAAAACTTTCCTCCTACCTATTATGATGACAAACTAAGTGGGAGAAAATGGTCTTTAGTGTCAACTTCAACTATTTCCCCTTAGAAGTGGCACCGAGCCTTATGGCAGAGCAGCTCCCTAAACAAATGCGCCACTGACAGTGAAATCAGTTTAAGGCCGCGAGTCCGACACCTCCTCTCCTCCGGCAGTGTGTGATGCTCTGACGGCTTGTGTGTGCACCGCAAGACAAGAGCGAGCGAGAATAATTGGACAAAGTCTCATGCAAATGCATCTCCATGCTACAGAATTAAAGGTGGGATCTGTTCGCTCATGCAAATGACAACTTGAGCCTTCCACCCCGCAACACACACACACACACACACGCACACACACACACACACACACACACCCTGCTGCACTCTGGATAATCAGACAAATGCAAAGAGCATGGTGAAAGGGGCATGAAAGCACTCCTATTCATGTCAGGGTGCCATTAAGGATGCCCCCCATTCTTCTTTCCTTCTTTTCCAGCACTGGGAGAGAGTGGGTTGACAAGAGTGAACAACGCAGAGCACTGGGGCTCCAACCAGAGAGAGCCAGGGACAGGTCCAACCAGCTTACATGAGTCTCATCCTGCCTAACCTGGCTATGGGGGCACACCTTGCTGCTGGCCATGATAGCATACTTTCATACTTTTGTAATGTCACAGGCATGGCAATCCAACAAGAATTAAGGCAAAATGTACTGTAATGCACATTTTCTGTCTTGCGTGTGTCAGGATTGCATGCACTGTTTGCCCTGCATCTTAAGTACCCATCTCAAAGGAACTTGTTGTGTTTGCATATTACCTATAATTATATTGGACTATTACTCTAACTGAATGTAATAACTGCAACAACTGAATGTAATATTGTCATATTTTGTCTAGTACTTTATAACTGATATAATCTATCTGAAATATATATCTAAATCTTAAGTGTATTATACCAATATACATAACTATTGTTATGGTAGCCTGCATACTAATTTGAATTCCTTTGAATTGAGAGGCTAGTCGACCAATTTCAGATGAGTTAAGGCATTCTTAAGGCATAGTTTTCACCCTTCACACTGTTAGGTGACGCTGGCCTTGGTTTATATTAATAGCCCATGCTACCAGCCTCACTAAGCCCAAAACAGTCTAGTTTTAAACCTCTCGGTACTTCTGTACTGATCTCAGCCCCAGACACAATGCTATTGTGTACCCTAATGCACAATCAACCTGGATCTATTTAGAGATGTTCTGTAAGTGAGTGGATAAGAGTTGTTGCAAATAAAAAGTTTTTTTTCACCTGGTAGCCTATTATAGTTTGTCAAGTAGCTCTGGGTAACATTAGCATGCTTCAAAATTCCCATCTTTGTTTTATAACCATAACAACACCATCAGAACTAGACCAATTGTACCTTTTGGTTTGAGCTAATGGGCCACGTGGAGGCTTTAACACACATCTGCCCCATTGTAGGGCTCTCTACTTCTTCACTTCCTTTTCTTTAACTCCTTTCTCCTTTACAATTAGGCCAATTTGAATACTGTAGAGGACACAGTGTTGTATCTCATGCATTCAGATGCTTATACAGTGACTCGTAACTACTACTGAAATTGACATGACATTGATTGGGGCATACAAGCTACAGTATGACTAGTCGATTTATACAGAGGGAGTGACTGAGTAGAGCTTTGTTAGCTTAGAGAAGCCATGGTCAATAAACCAATGGGGGTACTGATGGTTGGAAATAAAGGGAAATAATACTCTTGTTGTTTCTCATTCAGACATGGCACATGGTGAACACACAGAAAACACTGAAATCAATTTGAGTAAAAGGACTGAAGGCCAAACCTGTCGAAAATGAGATGATTAGTGGCTTTTGTTTGTTGCACTTCAGACGTGGCGGCTAATACCATCTTCATTGCTTTCATGGCGCTCGCGAGGATCAAATCACTGTTTCCCTGAAGAATAATGCCTTTCAAAAAAACTGTGATTGTCCCTATAGCCAACATCATTAGAGGCAACAACATCAAAACCCAGTGGCGGATAGCTCTGAACCCTGGCAGGAGAACTGTCAATAACACACATTTATATTAGCTGGGAAAAGAATTGCATGGCTTGACTGGCTACCTAATCATGCGCAGAGAAAACGCACAAGCCCAAAGGTATTCACAAATAGTATACGGCACCTGCCTCACCCATCCCACCTGAGAGACTCATTCCAGGGGCAGCGCAGAGAGGAGATGACCAAGGCAAGGACATAGCTGCTCAAGGCCACCAGCAAAGGCACTTACAGTCATGTGTCTTTAAATCAACCTACAACCTAGCTCGGTGGGGGGAGGGGTGTCTGTGTCATTTTGCAAGCTTAAATGTCTGCCTATTTCTCTGAAATCAATCACAGACAGCCAGGCCAATGCTTACCTTAATGGACTATATATATATATGGAGACATGCTGGATGAGAGAAATAGTAACCGGAAAGAGGGTCCAGTCCTTTTACAGCTTATACTGCATGTAGCATGCAGTTAGGTGTTTATGTACAGTGTTTGTTTGTATGCACTAGGTGTGTACTGTAGATGTGCAGGTAGATTTCATCTCAACAGTCACCAGCTGTGTGTGTGTGTGTGTGTGTGTGTCAGGCTGTGCAGACCTAAAAGCTTTTTCCTGCATCAGGTAAGAGAGCTGACAAACTGGCCAACACAGGAAGCATCAAAGGCGCAAAAACACAGCCCTAGGACACCTAAGTTAATAGGAAAGCGCAGCTAAATAATTTAGCTGTTGACTGTCAGAAGAACAACAACTCCTGTGCATTGTGTGAGCTTTCATCCCTTTCCCAGATGGAAAGGTTCACAGGCAACACAGCACAAACAGGGCTTCTTCCTAGAGGAGTGCAGGCCAGACAGTCTACACATGAAGTGTGTTGCTGTCCATGGTACTGAAAAAAGAAAAAAAAACTTTATTGCAGCTGATTTCAATTTTTGAATTGAAATTGTATAGTGAGGCATTCGGACAATGATGAGCAGTGGGGATGCTAAATAACTTTTCTTTGCAAGCATCATTATGGGAATCTTATCTAGTCCATTCTAGTTGTACTAGTTGCTCTAGTTGTTCTACTTTCATGCTGCATATATCAGGATGTTTCTGAAAGTATAGCAATATGACACACAGCCATGCTGCTAGATATTAAAGTTTATATTTAACTACAAACAAAGTAAAAAAAAAAACATTGCTATTCCATCTGCAACACTTTAGATTAGGGTATACATATTCACCATTAGCAGCTTTTAGCCATACAAATTAACAACATACTAAAGAATATTGTAACATACAGCAGCTAAATTACTTACCCTGAATAATCAGTAATAGGCAGTTCATGTTAGAGATAGAAGTTCTACTTAATGGTGTACTATGAGAAGAATAAGTTCATGCGAAATAAAGTGTTAATACGTGTGTGATAACTTGTGATGACCATCAAAAAACTAGTATGTTACTTTTTTGTCATGTCAAAAAGTTCCTAGTTAACATTGTGTACTCTTATCTAAAGTGCTAAATTCCAACATTTTTCTCTGAATCACTTCCATTGTTTTATTTTGCGGTTGGAATTGCACATTTACGGATTCTGTTTCCGCTTTAATCAGCATGACTTAAGGGAAGAAAAACCAGAGAGAATGTGAAACTGTGTAAAGCATTGGGGCGCGCTGGCATGCCAAATGAAAAAAAGCCATGAAACCAAATGAAAGAGAGACACAGCTTCACAGGACAACTGGAATGGAATTAAAAGTATTGTGCTGCGATCCGTCGCAGTAAAATAAACAGAGGAAATATATAGCGCTGTACAGAGTTGTCGCGCGTGGCCAGGCAGCCTCATTAGTCAGCGGGCCCAGGCTGGGCAGAGATAGTACCTATAAATAAATGTTTTTAATTTGCCTTCCTCTCATTGTCCAGGCCGGCTGCCTGCTTCTGCTTAGCTGGCAACTCAAGCAACCCTGCAGTCGGGATGCAGACGAGCAGTGATGAACGAGCTGGCCATTATTGCTTCATCTGTACCGCAGTCCTCCATCAAACAAGCATACAGGGTAAACTCCCTCTCTTTTTTCTGCCAGTGTATTTCTTTTAGTCAATCTCTCCTTCTTAGGCTTTTTTATTTGTTTGTTAGGATTACTCACAGAACCTGCAGTATATCCATCCATTACACACACACACACACACACACGCAGATACACACACACACACACACATTCACAACAAACAGAACAAATACCTTTGATAGTCCTACCATTCACTTGTTTGAATCAAACTGCATACACAAATCCCAGCATATATAGACACACACTCACTCACTCACTCACTCACACACACACACACACACACACACACACACACACACCTCCCCCACTGGCCTTTTAAGCAGCACTGGTCTCCTTTTGGCATTCCAAATCACACACACACACACACACACACACACACACACACACAGCACCCAGGCGAGTCTGCTGGCACAGAGCAATGGCATTCAAATGAGGCCGCAGACGCAGGCGCATCACAGGGAACATGACAGCGAGGCAGACATGTGAGCCGAGATGTGCCGTTTGGCAGAGCACGCTCCAATCAAATAAAAGACTGGGGAATAGGAGCCAGCCAATTAGCACCCCTGAACAGCAGCAGCTTTTCCACTGAAGCCAGCCTTTAGCAAAAAAAGAGAGGGGGAGAGAGAGAGAGAGAGGCAAAGAGTAGTGATAGAGGAAGGAAAAAACAAAAGAGAGAGAGAAGTAGACAGACAGACAGACCCCCACCCCCCCCCTCGACAAACTGACAAGCACGGCAGACAGACAAAAGAAGCACGGTGATGCAATAGAAACAGTTCAAAACTAGGAGTCAAAAAGTAGTTGTGACAGAGCACACATACACACACACATTTACATACACACACACATCAAGCATCTTGCTTCTCCAGTAATGGAACACCTTTCAAAGGAAAGCAGACTCTATGGTGAGGTGAACGTAATCTGCTAATTAAGGACTAAATGCTATAGTGCTATAATCTTAGTTATAGACCCCCATAACGCAGACGCTATCTTTATTTAACGCAGCAGCAGAAAGAGTAACTGTGGTAGGTTGAAATGTCTAATCCCATACTTGAACCCAATTAGTAGACTAATTTCTAGTGTTAGACATTAAGTCTGACCATTTAATAACCTTGCTTTATGTATATTTAATGAAATCTCAAAATGAACAAAACTCCTCTAATGGTATTAAGAGTGTGTTAATATACTCTTCTCATCCCGTGAGGAAAATGTTGTCTCTGCATTTATTCCAAACAGGACACAATGAATGCACAGAGACATGAAGCACACACTAACCCATAGCAGTGGACTGACTTCCCCAGCAGGTGCATTGCTCAATGCACGTCAGACACGCTCTCATGGGTGGGGATCCAACCAGCAACCCTTTGGTTTAAAGCCTAAAGCACAAACAGGCTTTAAAAATGAGTTTTGAAATTAGACATAAGCATATTGAATGGTCATTTATTATTTTGTTAACTTGTTGAATTGTTCACTTATTGACACACAGTCTCTCTAGTTGAGTTGTCTTGTTTGTACAAACAATGATGTCTTTTTTTTTTTTTTTTAGGAAATCTTTGATGCAAAACCTTAATTCTTCCAATATGCCTCAAACAAGACAATATTGAATATTTTTTTGGTATCAGTCCTGAAAATGGAGATGACCTGCTGGGTGTTGTGTTCTGCCACCTTTTCTTTCAGTTGTCTATTGAGATTCAATCTAGCTGCAAAACAAGAGTCAAAAAAGGAGCAAAGACTAATCCTCCATTTTGACACACACACACACACACACACGGAAAAGCAGACTGGAATACCTGCATGGGAGAGCTTACACTGAAGGTCATGCTCTGCTTTGAGAGCAACAGCAGAAGCACATGCATAACAGATTGGGAAAATATTTAAAGGATTTGAAACTGAAAATATTTAATGATATTTTTAACTGGTGCTTGATCTCTCTCTCTCTCTCTCTCTCTCTCTCTCTCTCTCACACACACACACACACACACACAGATATAGACAAACGAGGACATTAACATTGTGAAACATATTTCAATGACTCCCACTACCGTTCCTGGCTGGTGCTGTTTAGTGCTTGGGAGTGATAAATGTATAAATCACTCAATAGCAATTTCAGTGTTTTCAATACTTGAATGAATCTGTCAATGACGACTGATAGTTTCACTCTCGAGAGGCTAGCTGCATATTGATGTGCTAATATCCCCCCTCTGACATAGACATTACAGTAATTCTACCAGAGAGAGTCCATCACTATCAAAGATGCCAGAATCTAAAGCTTCACATGTCACTCAAAATAGGGCTTTGTGAACATGGCTAAAGCCAAATACTTCAGCAGTATTCAAAATCTAGTACCGCAACATTGGAATTTGTGTTGGCTCCTTTTGTTATCTCTAGCTTTTAGTAATACTTAGTATTAACTTAGTGTACCACTTAGTATACTACTTTTATAACAGTCACATATTGTACATATTGTAGTTGTTAAGGCATAAAGGGCAAGAATGAAAATTCCAGGTCTGCAATCACTTTTATGGCTAAATTACTAATTATGGGGCAAATGAAGTCTCTCTCTGTTCTCATTACGGTCCCTACTATGCCTGCAAAATGCTTGCCGTCAATTCTCACCCAGGCAAACTCCACAGTAACTCACGAGCCCTAGGAAATTGATTCTATTATCTTGTCTGTCAGCATTCCTCCTTGAAATTCCTATTCTTTGCATTTCTTTGCAAAACAAATCAAAGTGAGAATTAAGATGTAAACTATGTAAAAACATACTGTAACTTCAGCTTACAGGTATGTGCCCCTATGGGTATCCATGTAATGTTAGGACATTGCTTTCTCCAGCTGAGCCACAAGAACCCATTATGGAGGAGCTCTCATTATCTGGGCGGTAGTCATGCAGTGCTTGCTTTAGCAACGCACCATTTTTATTCTCTGTGATCATTTGTATGCAAGCTCTCCAGTCCTCTCACTGAGCTAGTCCCTGGTTCCCCTCCTGTTTCTCCCCTCGCCTTGGCTGGCTAAGCGAGGAGGACGGGCATCCCTGCAGCAGCTGGGGACAGGCAGAGTGGTAATTAGCCAGTGTAGGGCCGTGGGGAATGGGGGTTCTCAAGTAGCTCTCCACCGCTGCCTGCATCTCTCTCTCCCTCCCTCTCTCTTTCTCATTCTCTCTATCTATCTCTGTGTGTCCCTTGCCAGGCCTCTGCTAGGATGGTGGCAGAAATGGGGACTCATTCCCTGGGATCCTAATCGAGGGGTAGATTGGGAGGGAAGGAGGGGGGTGGAGGGGCTGCATAGTCTTTGGTGGCCAGAGAAATCCACCAGAGTTTTTTTTGGCTGTTGCTGTGCTATCCCTGCTCACCATGCAAGACAACTGGTCACAAAGCAAAAGCACAACTGGTCACAAAGCAAAAGCACCCCCCCCACCTTACCCCTACCCCTCCCTGTTTTTCTTCAGTGTCCATCATATATTGCTTGGGTGGTCCTCTAAATTCCACTGATGGCCTCCCATCAATAGCCGCAGTGTATTAGAAGAGGGAGGTGAAATGATGGTCTGCACAGTTCAGAGAAGGGTATTAATTGTCAGGCCAGGCATGTCTTGTCGCCTGCAGCATTGTGCGAGTGTGAGCGTGAGGAATTAGCTGCTTATTAAAATGTGACACTGAGTGTGTCTCTGCTGCTGTCGCCGTGGGTTACCGTTGGGCACGCCGAGCTGCTCAGCGGCGATAAGTGCCACTGTGGCTCGGGGGCTGCGGTGTCCATCACGGCATTTTAGGCGGGGGTTGGGCTAAAGTGGGTGACGGGATGGGCTGGAATGGCATACTTCTCCGTCTCTCAGCTGACACTTGACTTCAATTTGTTGGACTTTTGAGCCCCGACCATTCTATTTCTGTTTCTGGCGAGTTTTCTAGGAAAGCATGTGTGCATATTGTATCCCAGGCATTTTAGTCCCTTGACATTGTTATCGGGCAGCAAATCACAAGCAAGCAAGAATGCATTTCCCACATACCCCATGTTGATTTGCATCCTTTTGATACTTACGTATGACATTCGCACAACATAAGACATGCCGTGAATTCCGACTTAAATATATATATATATATGTGTATATGTATGCATGATTCTGCATTTATTTATTTCATTAAGATCACAGCTGACCTGTTCTCCACCTTGTCACAAACAAATGCAGATAAATTGCTAGCCCTTCTTTCTCTCCTTGTCTCTTACACGCACACACACACACACACACACACATCTACACTTACACACATGTGTGATGCATGCAAGCCTGCAGGGTGGGTAGCAGTAATCAGCAGTGTGGATTGAGGTGTTAAGCACCTGAATGAGGCGGCCTGGCCGGCCTCTGCTGCCACGCCACAAGTGCTGAGGTAGAGCCTCCTGTCACGCAGCAATGGATACAAAGCGCTGGCCTAATTGAATCTGGCGGTCCGACATTGTCCTCCCCTGTACTTGTTGTGGGGGAGGTGGGAGGAGGGGGAGGGAGGGTGGCTGGGAGGGGTTGCGACGGCATGGCAGGCTGAGGCAGTGTGGCGGGCGGGTGGGTGGGCAGGCAGGCGGCAGCGAAGGGGACTTCTGATCAGCCAGACCCGGCGTTGGCGCCAGCGGCAGCAGAAATCGAGCAGAGTCTGCTCATGTGTGTCGTGTCTGTTGTGTCCTTCGACAAAGTTCACGTTTAACCCAGGAGTCAAATCAATCCCGAGTGCTCTTTTATCACGAGCAGAGGTGATGAATGGTGGGCCACATCGGCATTAGGAGGGGCCACAGGAGAGCACAGAATACACCAGTAGTAATCTAGCCAGAGAGCTTGTCCCTGCACACCGCCCAGTGTGGCTGGGTCTTTATAAAAAACTATATTCAAAAATGCTTCCTATTTTTATTTCATCAGTAAGCTATGCAAAATAATAAATAATGGATTATTTATATTCTGTCAGATAATATCACAGTATATGTTTTGATAGTCTTGCATTATTTACCACTATTGATCAGAGAGAATATTTCAGGCAAGTGACAAACATGAGGTTCAATAAACAATGCTGGATGATATAAGCCAATATAAAAGCAGGGCTTTACTTTGCATCACTTATATAGTCATATCAAATATTACATAATATGATGTTATCATAACAGAGGACTGTGACATTGTTTTATGATGCTTTACCTTGTACAATAGATAGCTGCATTATCATGCTGTATTAGAAAACGCTGACCAGAGACTTTTTGCTTAACTGCATATTCCCAACCTAGGAGGTGCAGAGTTATCCAATTCCAGGCATGTGCACAGCGAGCTAAGGGATTAAGCCCCAATGAGATGTACATACATATGCTAGACTTGTGACCTCCTCGTTTTTCTTGTAATGAAGCCTCATCTTTTTGCTTAGCTGGCCTTCGGTGGAAGATAATAGGCCTTGTGTAGCCCTCAGTTGAGCTCAAATAAAGACAGATGCGGAGCCATGTGCTTTGAGTTGTACAGCAGGCTTTATTTTATACCAATACTGGCCCGTTTCTTAATTATGTTCTCTTGTTCTCATTAATGCATTCGTTTTAGTTCAAAGAAAGGAAGTTGCACAATGAGGACCTATTTGTATTACTTCATTACGTCTGACTGAATAGCATTCCGAAACAAAAAAAAGTACCCCGAGACAAAAAGAGACTCCTGTTTCCACTTTCACTGAAACCAATCAGTGTGTTTCGTTTGGCTTTGTTAGTCCCCTTGATGAGAACAAACAAGAGTCCCAAACGATACAGAAAAAAAAAAATATCCCTGCCTGCATGCACACACAGACAGAGAGAGAGAGAGAGAGAGAAAGAGAGAGAGAGAGAGAGAGAGAGAGAGAGAGAGAGAGAATCAAGATTGCTGGAAGAAATATTGAGCCATTCGCCGGGGCGTGGATAATTACTCACCCATTTAGCTGATCCTTGTGCAAGGTGCTGGAAAAGTATACAAGAGAAGGGTGTGTGTGTGTATATGTTTATGTATACGTTTGCATGTGTGTGTGTGTGTGTGTGTGTGTGTGTGTGTGTGTGTGAGAGAGAGAGAGAGAGAGAGAGAGAGAAAGAGAGAGAGAGAAAGGGGGGGAGCTGAATGTAGGGGGATGGTGGTCATTCTGGCCAGGACTCAAATTTGAGTGTCAAATTCTCCGGCCCACCGCTCCCAATTATAGCCGTGGGGAGGGAGGAAGTGTTCAGTGGCCGTATGAATCGGAGCATCTCCCCCTCTGTTATCAAGGCTGACCTTTGAGTGGCAAAGCATTTGACACCTATTACCTAACCAACTAGCCCTTAATAAGGGCTCTTTGCTGGCCATTGATTGAGATCCCCCATTATGGTGCCCAGAGGCGTCCCAATGTGCTGTTATGTCTCATGGAAAAGGCCCATCTCTCCTGTCTGGCCTCTCCGCCCCCAGCCAGCCCCCTGATCCCTGGGTGGTGACATTTAAGATTCACCATACGTCTGAGTGCAGCAGTAGAGGCGTCCGATTGGTCAGAAGTCCTGTTCTCACACAGGTGATGGATCTAGAAGTGGTCAGTAAAGATGCACTCTATACACACATGCTAGAACAGGAAATTTGTATTTATTTTTGTAGATTGCTGTTGTGTCATCAAAATGTGAGCATACTGCATTTGTGTGTGCCCATGTGTTTGTTTCTTGAGTATTTGTGTGTGACTGCAAACATAGACATGCTCTTTTTTGTCTGGAGCACACGTCCCATTTGTGCGTGTACATAGTATTTACTTCTTCCCATTAAAACTCAACCAAAGCCCAAACTCCCAAACTGGGAGCTTTAGACAGGGGGATTACCTGTCAGCCATATCCAGGCCCTCTATGTGCCAAGCCCTGACCACTAAAACCATTAAACTCCTACAGTTACTGTCAGTCGTACCAGTCTGCTCTGAGCTCTCGCCTGGGCCTTTGCTACCCTCTCGGCTCCATACGGACGCCTGCAGCCAGCTCTCAATCCCAGCTCGCTGGCTTTGCCACCATTTCCCCGGTACTTTGCAGTCATGTTGAAGACGAATGCACTCTACTTAATTGCGCCAGGGTCGTTTGTAATTAAGTGATACAGCAGCCGGCTTGCTTGGAAAAAGAAGGGAAAAGGAACCTCCCACATTACTTAATCGGAAAAGGAAGAGAGAGAGAGTGAGAGAGATAGGGAGAGAGAGAGGAGGAGGAGAGAGTGAGGGGAAATGGAGAGAGAGAGAGGCGAGAAAAACAGAAATTAGTGGCCAGGCGAGGTCCGGGAGGACCAGTGATGCTCATTAATTATTAAGCGCTAATCATTGCAATTACTCTCAGCTTCGGGCTTATTGACCATCCCGAGTCCTGTGTGTGTGTGTGTATCTCTCACCCTCTCTCCAGCTTGTCAAGGAAAAAATGGACTGCTGGTGCAGGTCTGCTGTGCAGAGACTCGGCGAACGGTGGCAATCTTAAATCTGGCGAGGCTCACTCGGAGAAATAGCTCTCTAAGCCCTGGCAACTCCTGGACCTTTGTGTGCTTGTAATTATTCCCATTTGTCAAAATGGTGACAAGTCCTGAAGGTTCAAGTCCTAAGGGTTAGGAGGATGTCAGCTTAACACATTAATTAAATTAGCCAAAACAATGGATTACACCCAAAAAGAAACCTCCCTCTTTTCTCTCTCTCTCTCTCTTTCACTCACACACACACACGCTCTTCACCGATTCCCACTAACACCCATAGACACAACCTCTAAAAAATACACTTAGTATATCCTTGCCAGCCTCTGCTTTTCTTAAATTGTGGGCCAGCTTTGGATGTGACTTCTCATTTTTATGGATAGATGCTCTATAGTTTTGTTGTTCTGAAAATGTCATCAGGGAAAGGAAAGTGAAAATATCATATACAGTATGTATCATCTGAAGGCAAAATGATCTGCACGAACTTCAACATATTGCAAACAGAGTTTTATTCTCAAAGGCAGTGACTGAAGATACAAATTTGGCTCCTATACGAAGCACACTCAGCTCTCAACATTGGTCAGACTCGTCATTGCTGATTGTTGACAAGTCGTTTCCTCACATTAGGGATCCATTAGACGTACACAAGCGCATATGAATGCGGGTAACAATCTGATTGTTGCCATTGCTGTATAAAGTATACAGATTTAAGAGGCATGTGTTACGTTTGTTTCTGTTTCTGTGTTAATACTGTACAATTGATTATGAAAATATTGTATTTGCTGATTTTTTTTTTTTTACATGTCTGATGATTGCTATTGCATTGCTCTTAGAGGTATCTGATGTACTTTGTGCATTGTGTGTGTTTGTTGTGTCCCTACTGTGAGTTCTGATTGTCTACCCTTCATTCTCTCTTTCTCGTTCTCTTTTTGTAGAAGCTAGGTGGGGTGGGCGTGAGGCTCGTGATACCACCGGACACCCATCAAAAGCCATTGCTGCCGCTTGAGCCACTAAAGCCGATGTGGGCCTGATGGAGGGGCCGATTAAATCTTGTTTATGGGACAAGCTGGATGGCAGAAGCAAAGTGGCGCATGTGTGTGCCAGCCTGCGCTCTCTCTGAAGCAGACTGGGAGAAGCGGCGACATGATTGAGTAAGTGGAAACATATGGCGCACCGAAGCCCTTGGGGACCGGAGCCTCTCGACTGAAGATACCCCTCTCTCCTCCCTTTGCTGTCTCTCTCCTCCTCTCCTCTCTTCCCTTGCTCCACGCCATCTCCACTCTTCTCTCTCTTTCTCTCCCTTTACCCTTCTCTCCTCACTTCCTTCATGCATACCTCCCTCTCTCTCTCTCCTATTCTCCTCCCCATCTCCAATGAGCCTCTCTTTCTCCTCCTGACTGTATCCCCTCAACCACTTTCCTATCTACCTTTTCCTGCATCTCTCCATCCTTCCATTCAAGGGCTTGTCCACGTCTCTTCAGCATCTCTCTCCCCTTCCCTCAACCGTCTCGTCTACCTCCTACCTCTATCTTTTCCCCTCCTCCCTTCCCCTCCATCTTCTTCTTCTCCATCCTCTCCACCTTCCTATCTTCTTCTCCACCATTTCCACCACCTCCCTCTCCCCATCCCCTCCTCCTCTGCTCCGTTCACCTCCACCTCCTCCATCCCCCCATCCTCAGTCTCTTTTTTCCAGCTGACTGGTGAGTAATTGAGTGGGACGTGGGCTGATGTGGAGTGTGGAGCAGACGAGGTCATAAATACAGTTCACAATAACCACATCCGTGTTTATTTATTTATTTATGCACTTATTTATTTAGTCAATTTCCCTGCCTCTATTAGGCCCTCTGAACCTCCGAGTGCTCCTCAATTAAGGCAATTAAAATGTGCCATGAGAGGACTAAAAACCCTGACAACTGAGGAAATATTGCCAAACTATATTTACCCTCCATATTCACATCTCCAAAAGGCAGTAAATGCATTGTGTGTGTTCAGAAAGCACTTCATATTGAGAGCATCCTGTTTCGAACCTCTACT
This sequence comes from Limnothrissa miodon, assembly GCA_017657215.1. NCBI lineage: Eukaryota > Metazoa > Chordata > Actinopteri > Clupeiformes > Clupeidae > Limnothrissa > Limnothrissa miodon. The sequence continues at coordinate 197,375 of JAGFZM010000322.1, read as the reverse complement.
GCCATGCGAAATATGGCTTCTGAAAGTACAGCAATCACTAACATGTTGCTGCTCTTTCTTTGGAGTCGCTCTTTTCTATTTTTTTTTCTTTCGTTCGTCGTCATCTTTTTAGAATTTGCAATCAGAGCAGGTCTTTTAATCAACTCTAATCAACCCTCCATGGAGTGAATTCAGATTCATAGAGCCATTATCTCTTGTTATGTAAGTAGCGCTGTCAGTCCTTGTGATCTGCTTATTCTTTCAGCGGCGACAAGCCAGCATTGTATTTATGGGGTGGGGGGGTTCATCTCCATATGCAAATGACTGCCTACTTCCTCTAAAGCAACGGCAAGCAACAAAACAACGGCAAAATCTACTGACGGGGAACAGTATGGGCCCAATCCTGCTCAAACATGGTGCCTAAATATAATCCGTCCTAATCCATTCCTTCTATTTCAAATCTTTTACCATTAAAATATTTCCAGCCATTTTGAAGCCTTGTTTTCTCTTTGAAATGTTCAGTAAAAGGATGAAGCACAAAAGACCAAAAAAGATTTATCTCAGGAAACAAACACAGTTAGAGAGTGTGCATCTTGTGTGTGTGTGTGTGTGTGTGTGCTGATGTTAGCTTAGTGATTATAAGAAGTGAAGGAAGCTTCTTGGGAAATGTTGTATTTTCTTGACCCTAATTTGAAACTTCCACACTGAAGACGTACACTGGCAGCTGGTCCTGCTGATGGGCTTGTAAACAAGGAATGGGACGAAGCATCCTGTTTACTTCCAGCAGAGATGGAGAGAGGGAGAAAAAAAGAAAGAGAGAGAGAGAGAGAGAATGACCCCAAACAGATGGCGATGAAGAAGTCACAGCAAAGCAAACTTTCTCGGAGCATGTGCTTTTCCCCCTGAAATCTCACGTTTGTCCTCCTCATCCCACAAGTCTGCTTGTCAAACCTCAACCCCACGGAAGTCAGTAGCTTGGGAATTTTTTTTTTTTTTTTTTGAAAACACAAAGTTCAGTCTTCTCTCTGTGGTCATCGTACTAGGCATACACCTTCCATTTGTGAATGCATGGAGTCTGCTAGAGCGTCCGTACAGTAGCAGTGTAGGTGCGTTTGCGTGGAGTGCGCGCACACACACACAGGTTTCACACAACACATCGTGTGTAATCTCCCGAGAGAATTCGCCTGTCGTTCGGGAGGACAGGATCCTGCTCTGTAGGAGCCTCCATAATAAATGAAATAAGGTGTCCTCTCCATGGATACTGTCCCTGTGGAGACACTGATGCTGTTCCATCTGTGGTGTGCTAATTAACAGACATGGGCATCCCATCAGAGCTGGGGTCCTTGCTCCAGACCTGCACATGCTCATCTGCTGCTGGTAGACAATTATCACTTCTGCACAACTGAAAAGTGAAAAGGATGATCGCTTTTTTTCTGTTTAGTGAGCTTGGTAATGATTATTTTATCATCTGACCGTGGTTAACCTTTACACCTTTCACGCTCTTCTACACAGCTTAGACAATGGCTTCTGTCTCAGCTCTCCTCAACTTTTTCTTCAAACAATTTCTTTTCAAATATATATTTTTTAAAGTATCCCTTATTTAAGTATCCCTTGTACCAGAATAAAGAAAAAAGCTTCACCTGAACGTGTTACACAAAAGCAGTGTTCATGTAAATGTGGAGTTATATGATAAACAAAATAATATCAAATAAATAAAAATAAAATAAAAGTACTGTGCTTCCAGATGACAGTGCAGAAACATATCCATAAAGATTTGAAGGCCAAGTAAATTGGTTACATAAAGGCAGCAGTGAGTAAGAAATCATGGCTCTCAGTGTACTGCTGAATCAGGCAAATGTCATGATTTACTGGGACTCATTTGCAAGTTTCATGGCCAGTATTGCTGTATGTTGCAGATGGCTTTATGGTGCTATGCTTCAAATGCACTGAGAATGCCATTGCTTTATATGAATAATACAGCACTGTATATCAATGATGTAGTGTGGTGGAAAGGGTATTCTGGCAACACTTTATAACAAGGTGCCACAATAAATAGCAAATTAGCCCTTACCATGGCTCTAAAGTGGATAGGGTCAACAACTTAAAGGTCCATGGTGTTGACATCACAGAAGACCTTTCTTGGGCCAGCTACACTGACCGCATTGTCAAGAAAGCCCATAATGTTTTTTTTTTTCACCTCACGACTCTGACTAATTTGGCATGAGATTAAAGAACCTGAAGAAACATCTTTAAAAGAGGAATTAGAGAGAGCATCCTGAGCGTCAAAACAGACCCAAAGATATCAGGACAAACTAAGTTTACAATTCCAATGAAATGTATTAAACTTAAAGGAGAAGGCCGGTGTGATTTGGACCTGGACTGTACTGAAAGATGTTACCGAGTACAAACATCCAATGCCCACTTCCGTTCACCCCCAGCATTCCGCATTAAACCGTTTTTAGCCGAAGCTTTCATTAACCTTACACTGCTATCTATAGGGCATCACTTTGCCTATGCAGCTAAATAGCTATATGTAAATACACCATTAACAAGGTTCAAAGTAACTCCACACTTCATTGGTAGACTTCTGAGGGCCCTGACATTTAAAACAAGACAATGAGAAATTGAAAGTGTACAGGTACTTTATTAAAAAGACAGTTTATAAAGACAGTACCTTCTCAGAATTTCCCGGTCACCGCCATCTTAAAATTAAATAATGATAAGTCGATTGACGAGCTACAACTTTATAAATGTCTTTGGTCAAACTCTTTCAAAAAGTTTCATCATTTGTTGGTTGGTTGTTGGCTTTAGTGCTCATGTTGTTAGTCACCATATATTTTCAGATGAAATCCAAGCACTTCAACAGAATATGATTTTCAAACTGTTTCCCTTTTCTATCTGTTCGTCAGTCGGCTTATCATGATTTAATTTCAAGATGGCGGTGACCGGGAAATTCTGAGAGGCTGAGAGCTAGCAGTGTAAGGTTAATGAAAGCTTAACCTTAGGCTAAAAAACGGTTTAATGCGGAATGCTGGGGGTGAACGGAGGTGGGCATTGAATATATGTTTGTACTCTGTAACATATTTCAGTACAGTCCAGGTCCAAATCACACCGGCCTTCTCCTTTAACTGATAAAAAGTAAAAAGTACTACAACTGTGTGAAGGCCCATCAGGTGTCTGAATGTTATTCTCAAAAGAAATGCTGATGTTAGAGGCTATTGATCACTTAATAAAGACCAATTTGTTTCTTTTCTGTGGCCACACTGGCCATGGCTGGCAGACCTACTGTAGGTAGTGATTCTAGCAGTGCCAAACATTATTTGCAGACGGCACCCTAAACACTCTTAGATTAGATTAGAGATTGCTGATTTTCAATTTAAATTTTTCCAAATTTTAATTCAAATTTAGAAAAAGGAGAATGAATATATAATTTTTGTGACATGGGCCAAAGAGTAAAATTGCTGTACAGTACAGAACACAAAGTGGGGCACATGGTCACCCTATAGAACTCATAAATATTTAGTGAATGTCAGTGCTCAATTCATAACTATTTACTGAATGTCAATTATTATTAACAAATACACTGAGTATAGACAACTGTTATTATTTATTTTGAATAATTTTATTCATATTATCTAAGGCATATTTTGCATAGGCCGTGCATAGGCCCCCATTCCATAACAACTATCCCACAATGCTGCATGCTGATCTCACATCTGATTCTTAGTTGATTTTATTTACTACATTTGTGTTCATTTGTCTATATTTTAGATATTTTGTATCCAGCTATGCTAATGTTTACTGCACATGGCCTGCAGGTGTAAAGCTGAACCAAGCTAATGAAATTCAGTAAGGAAAAACAAATATATTGTTACAGTGTGCCTGTGGAAGATCTCGTTACAGGAGAGGGTGTGAGGTGTGTGTGTGTGTGTGTGTGTTTGTGTGTTCATAGATTGGATGAGGAAAAAAGCTATTTGGTTACATTTGACTAACTCAACTGGCATAGACCTTTGTTCATCCTTCTGCTACACTGAGTCCTTTCATTTGTAGCTCATTGTATTTTCAGTCTCATCAAAACAGTGCTGCAAAAGTTTGGGGTGCTGCTGCTGAAGTGTACATGGCGCATTTCACTGATTTGGCTGACCTTCATGTGATCCACTGATTGTCAGTTTGGCCTCATTGTTCCCATAGGAAGCGCAGGCCTGTCTTAAGTCTATCAGTGAAGGCTCTATCCACAACTCCCCAACACCTCTCAGATTAGGGTTGCCACTTTTGAAAGGAAGTTTTAAATGCATGTATGCAATTTGCATCATGTGCTTGTCCAAAGATTCTAAGAGTAAGTGTAAGAAAGTAAAACCTTTACTGTAGCATGCAACCAATCAATTAAAGGTATGTGTCTGCTGCAGTAACAGAGAGCAGCCTATGGAAACCTGTCAGAATAGCAGGGTGGAGAGCACTGACGCAACGTGTATTTAGAAGTCAACTAAAACTAATGATATATCGGGATGGAATTGCATTTTCATGGAAAAACAAGACAATATGGCTTCCTGGGAAGGATGACCAATTGTTCTCAGTAAAAAAAGAGAACAATTCTGTCACACACACATAGCCTACCACCACCACCATTTCAATCCACAAAAACACACAAGCTAAAAGTTATAACAAAAACATCAATTTTTCCTGAATATATGGGTATTTTTTAGGTCAGTGTACCTTTAGCTGCACAAAGTAAATATGAGTGAACGCATGTGATAGTGAGGAAAAAAGGTGATTCAAAACAGTAGATATAGACATCACAAACTATAGAAGAAAAATGAAGAAGAAAAGAAACCTGACAATGTTTTAGCATCTTGTTTTCTCACAGGAAGGAACAGCAGGAAGCCTTTTTATATACAGCGATGAGAAAGATGAAGACGAGAACTGGCAGACGAGGCAAAACAACCCAGACGGTCCGTCAGTCTCTCCGCTGCAGAATTACACTGTGTTAAGCACCTAGTTTTCCGAAAGGTAATTTAGTGTGACAGCCACAAAACTGTCCCCATTTCTGCTTATATGAGACAAACACTGTGAACTACTGCTATACTACACCATTGCAAAACAAATGTCAGATTGAGTTTAAGTTAAAGTTTAAGTAGTTTTTTTCTTTTTCCATATTTTAAACACGAAAAAGCCAGTCAGGTCACTGCGTACATTTCTGACTTTGTGCCATAGTGACATAAAAGCGTTTTTCTATACCACCTAGGTAAACATAATCAAAGAGCTATCAAGCAGCATGCCATTAGGCCTACCTATGAAATTGCTCTATTCAGGTGTTATTTAAATGCCTCTAATCAGAGATGTGTGAAGAATGCCATTTCAGTCAAGACCGTAGCAGGTGTCTGACGCCAATAATAGTTGCTGAATGACAGCACAACTTTTTATCTGGGATGAGTCATTTGTTAACTTTCATGAATAAATTATTTCTTCATGCATCGAAAACACTCCTAATGAGAGGATTTGTCTTCTCACACATATTTAAAAGCATGGTTGTGTGTGTGCGTGTGTGTCTGTGTATGGGCGCGCGCATACATGTACCTATGTGCTAAATAGATAGATACTGTAGATAGATGGATGGATAGATAGATAAATAGATAGATTGACACTTAGATAGACAACACTGTTTACAAACACAATATAACAACATTGACGTATACTGAAATAAGCACATAAATACAACAAAAACATCATCCTATCTTCAATAGACTAAAGAAGACACTAAGCTGTTTGATTGGCTAGCATTAGGAGACTGATACAAAAATAAAGACCAAGTTAACCCTGCCCCAGCGTATGATTAGCCTAGCACATACTCAATCTATGCTTACTGTATGAGAGGTGAGGTAGGGCCTTGACAAGGAGCACAGTGTTGAGTGGGGTGTGTGGCCAGAGGTGGCAGCGAAGGTTTGCTTTATTTAGTAGGGGATTGGGCCGGTCAAAAAGCAAAGGGAATCAGGACACCCCTTTACCCTCGTATGAAACTAATGATGGTCTTTGAATGTGTTTGTCATAAATCACTGTGGCAGTGTAAACATAAGCAAAGGCTCCTCGTTTGTAATGTGAATGGATCCGTGCATTTATTCTGACATGTTTTATGATTACAACACACCCCTTCTCCCACCCCTTAGCCCAGGGGGCAATGAATTATGATGACAGAGAGAGGGGGAGAAAGGAAGAGAGTGAGACGGAGAGAAGAGAGTGCTTTCCAAGAGATGTAGATTTGTTTTAATGAATTTCCAAGAAATGTTTGGAAACTATGGGTCAGAGACTAATTCAGAATAAATGATAAGTAGCAGTGGAGTTAAGTGCTACATTTCTCCGCACAGACTGTGAGTGCGGCCTCAAGATGATCTATGATTACATGCCAACCAAATGAAAGATCAGGAGTGGTTCATCTTTGCGCCAGCAATGCAAAATCACTGTAATCAGAGTAAAGAAATAACTAATAACTACTACTGGAGTTGGTGGCTTAACAACTGCTTCGCTCATGTTTATGTAATGGGTTTGAATGAGGTGGCTGGTTTAAGGTGTATTTTAATGCGATGTCTAAGCTGCAGTGGAAAGCGGTGGCCTACTGGTTAGGGCTTAGGGCCTGTGTGATGCCTGACCAGTAGAAGGAACTTGGGGTAAGTGGTTGAGCACTGCTCTTTCATGCCCACAGCTGAAGTGCCTATAGAGTCTAGACCCTCACTGCTCCACAGACAACTATGTAGCTGGCAGGCCACAGCTGGGTGTGTGCTTTAGTGTGTGCTTCATATCACTGTGTGTATACCATGGTCTGTGTTTTTCACTAATTCAAGATTGGGATAAATGCAAAGACCAAATTTTCTTGATGGGATCACAAATCGTCTGAAACCTACCGATTACCGATATGATTGTTTTGCGCTGAGCAGATGTGTTCTTGATTACTGGGCAAATAACTTGATTGGTCTGCATAGGTCAGAGTTGGTGAACACCTATGACTACAATCAGTTTCATGACACAAGTGTCAGAAGTTAAGCACCAGGTCGAGCTGGAATGGCTACCATTACAGCACATATCCTTGAGTGAGAAAGAGGTCGGTATATCTCTTTTTGCGGCACTAGTCTGATGGTTACTGGGTGATTTCAGGGCAGATGAATAAATCCCATAGACGGAAACCATGTTTTTAGAATAGATGTACATAGATGACAACAAAAGATATAACACAATTCTGATAACTGCATTGAATTGAATCTTCTGATATGAATGAATTGAATCTTCTGATATGAGGACTTTAAAGCCTTATGAATTAACACAAGTTTCTCAGAACATAGAGACACTCAGTGGGCGAAATTGTCATCAGCAGGCCAAGAGACCGCCTATTGTAAGAAGTAAAGAATAGAAGAAGACGAAAAAGAAAACTCACATTTCAAATCTTTAAAATAAAACAAAAACATATAAAGTAATTGTGTAGTCTGCTCAGCAAGCGCAGAGATTGACAAATAGATCATGTGTGGGTCTACTGATTTGGTATGGGTTTTGCAAGCCCCGTCAGACTTCTAGATCACCATGGTGGTATATAGAAGCATGGAAGTATGGCATAAAAATGAATGGTGTAGACTCACACACATGACCTTGGTTGTGAAACTTTAAAATTCTTATCCGACACTTATGTGAGGCATGGACAGACATTTTAAACAGCTGTGTGCAACTAGCTAGGCAGGGATCCTGCCTCAGTGAACAGTTCAAGGGCAACACACACAAACATGGAATGCATGTTACTGAGTGTAGGAAAATCCCATTGCCATTGAAATGAATCGTTATGTTTCCAAAGGGGCATGGATGTGTTAAGGGGCATTATGTTTTCAAAGCAGCATGAATGAAATACTCAAGGTCATTTAGGCTTGAATGATAGAATTAGTTTAATCAAGAGGTATTTAAATTTTTAGAGAAATGCAGGTGATCACTTAGACTGCCATATAGAGTCATGCAAGGCTTTGCAAGACCATATGACCCTGGTGGGAAATGAAGGTAGAACATTACGGTCAATAACCCCCTGTCCGTTCCAATGCTCATGCCTGTGTCCTTCATGATGTGCTGTGTTCATCTGCGACCCTGTGACCCTCATTCCCAGCGTTTAAGCTACACTAACATGACTGCACACAGACAGAGCTGTTTGCTTATGAGGGGAGGGAGCAAGGTCAGATCGAGGTCATGTGCGCAGGTACATACTTTGCCTAGGTTGACCATGTAATTCACATGCATCACATTCAATAAGCTTTGCTGTGTGTTTTATTATTGGCCATCAGTACTAGGAATAATCAGTAGTGACATCAGGGGTCATACACACATCCCTCTTGGTTGGCCTTTCTTCTTGTCCTCTAGATGTCCATGTTAAGCACCCTATCCTGTATGAGTCAGCATCACTTTTATGTTGTTGCCTTATGTTCTGTACATCATAACTATAATCACTGCGCATTCAATAAGCACCCACTGCAATTTCATTTTTATGTTACAATTAGAACCAACCACTTCAACAAAATTGATTATGATTATATATCATGCAAGCACTTTCATCCCTGCCAAGATTTCATGATGTTGCTTCAATACCAATTCTCCCACCTGCCCTAGCTCCTGTTTCCCTGCACCGGCAGTAAAAATCATACCTGGGATTAAGTTATTTGTTTACAGTTATTCATTTTTATAAAACATACAGTGGCCTGAGGTAACCTTCACAACACTCTCTATGTCAATAACCCTATTTAGCTGATAGGTGACCAGATCATTGAATCCCAATTATGGACCTGTGGGCTAAAGCATGACTACAAAGTTTATAGCCTAGCCAACAGCCAGTACAAGGACATGATGCAGTTTTCAATTTAATGCATCTGGAAATCCATTACGCACAAATGCAACTTAATATTAGAGATTTTGGATTGGGGGCATATTTATAGGTCCCTTGTATATGACAAGACATGTAATTATCAGTAGTAATGCATAAACATATCCCCACTTTTTGCTAATCTTATTAGAAGATTAGCTTTGAAAAATGGCTTAGGCATGGATGTCTGCCTTGGGGCAATTGCAGGGCCTTTTCAAATGTAAGTGACACTGATTTTGTTATTTATTCTCTCTCCCTCTCCTTCTCTTTATCTGTCTCTCTCACACACTCCTCTTAACCAGCATGGAACTGAATGAATATGTTATCTTTAAAACTTTAATAAGCTATGACCCATCATTTTGTTCAGCAGACATCACTGTTCAGATGCTACTGTGTGATATTAGTCATCTGTGTCTTTTTATAGGGTAAAAAGACAAAGACACCCCTACCATTTTAAATGCCATACATACAAACCAGTACAAGGAAGTCTTTTACTTTCTATAATACTTTAAATAAGAGTTGCATTCATGCTGGTAAAAAAAATAGCTACTTTTGTTCAGAATACAAAAATAGCAGGATCTGGCAATGAGCAATTAAGTCTTATAAATTACAGGGGCAAACACATAGATTGTCAATTATATATGTTGTTATTATTATACAAATGTTCTTATTTATTGGTTAGGTAACAATTAAATGACAAATGATACATGCTGGGGTCATTACTCTGACCCTAATTAATTCCCAAAAGTGTGGAAAGTCCAGAAATTGTTGGGCAAACTTTGTAAGTCAGCTCTGCACTTTATCCAATAAAGGAGTCAAATAAAGGCTGCGGTGACACAGCAGTGCATTGTGTGCAACATTTTCAAATAATCCTATTAAAAAAAGCAATTTGTTCCACTTCCAACAACAGTTTTATTACCAGTGTGATAATATATGGTTGAGCCTCTTCAGCGGGAGGAGTGTGAAAGTGGGTATTAGGCACCAAAACACACACCCCCTGATCATCTTAATTCACTCCCTGAATTAGCCTCTGATGGAAGTGATTGCATTTGAAACATAACTGCACTGGAGGAAACACTGAGACAAAGAGAGTGAGGGAGAGAGAGAGATAGAGAGAGAGAGAGAGAGAAAGGAGAAAGAATGAGCAAATTATGCTGAGAGAAGAGAAAGCAAATGGCTGAGAAAAGGGGGGAATGAAGAATGAATAGAAAAGAGAAAGAGGGAAGGAGAAAAGGCAGGGTTTGGGGGGTGGGGGGTGTGTGACGGGTGTTCATGCATAGGGAAGGTTAGTAAGACACACAGAGGTATGTTGCCGGCTCAGGACAGTGGGAATTAGCGTGGCACAGTAATCCATAGCTGTTTCATTGTGTGCCTCTAAGTCAGCGTGTGCTCATTAAAAATGGAGCAAACAACAGTACATTACGCTTGTTTTCACAAGTCAAGCAAACAATATCTCAAATTGCAGCCTGACTGTAGCCAGCTAATGCACAATTAGTGTATTGTGCAGGGCCTATTTAATGGCTCCGTATTTTCTGTGCTCTTTGCACCTTTGAACTATTGAGAGCAATGCACATAGTAATTTTATTTTACTCTATTATTCTTCTGCAATTCGCGCTCAATTTTAGGGAGCATAAAAGGCACAAAAAACTATCCATAGCCATGTGGCTAATAGCCTTGTTCATAGAACAAGCACACTGATTGTAGCTAGTGGAAAAAAGAGGGCCATAATGGATGCCTGGGATCCTCCCTCTGGTCTACTAACAGATTACACTGAGACGCCTACCTGATCCCCCCTCTGCACTCACATAATGCACTCCAATCTACTCGGGCCTTTCTTGGCAGAGGAGGACGAATTTTTGATAGTAGAGTATTTGGAACCAGAGCCTTGCAGTACGAACTTGTCGAGGGCTTTGGGTAGGAGGGAAAACGAGAGAGTGGTAAAATGCACACTAGATAGCACACCTTCAGGTTATCCGCTAACTGGGTTTATGGAAAACGGAAGGTTATTGCACAGTGTAACCGATAACTTCCCCTTGGATGCTGGATGGTACCCCACGTGGTAGCATGTGCCATCAATATGAATGGGTAAGAGAATAAGCCTGGAATGGTGTTGGAGTTAAACTTAACTGTATAGTATAGAACTGGTAGTGGTAGTACTAGTAGTACAAGTAGTAGCCTACTAGTAGTATTATAGCCTGGGCCCGCCCATACTTCCTGTGACGCTACATTCAATTTCGTGAGCAAGTCAGTCTGGCCAGGCTGCCGATTTAGAGGAATTATTATCCCAAACTCGAGGGCATCAATGAGAAACGACCTTGAATGAGACTGAGTGGTCTGATTGGATGTAGATTGTGACTGCCGCCGGTTAAGCCCACCTCCCAGAATTCGGTTAGTATCGTAGAATGGCCAGACCAAGCTCTTATGAGCTTTGTAGTCGCTCTAGCCAGGCTAGTAATATTAGTTTCAAACAGGAAAAAAAAAAACAATGAAACAAGCAATCCCATCACAGTACAGTACATTTACTATATATATATATATATATATATACACAGTATATAAATTAAAAATCTTTCAGAGATTATATATGTAAACAATGCTGTTACTGTACCTAATGATCTACTGTATGTTTCCATGTGGAGTATGTGTAGAGAAATGTGGTGGATATGTGTAAAAAATAAGCTGTTGAGTTGTAGAAAACATGTTATGGTGTGATCCAAAAGGAAAATATCATTTTAAGCTGTACAACTTTAATATGTATAAAAGATATACAAAGAAGTGGCTGGCACAGCCAATAAGACAGAAAAATATGCATAGTTTATGTAGCATTCTCCAGCATTTCAAATGATAGTTTTTACCCTTTTCAAGTAGTCAAGCATAAAATATTTGGCTCTTCTCACTATGAGTGGGGTGAAGGGTCGAGGGGTGGGGTGGGGAGCTGAATCAATGTGTGTGTGTGCGTGTGTGTGTGTGTGTGGAGGGGGTGGGGGCTGCACATGTGTGTGTATGTATGAGTAAGGAGGGAAGCTTCTGAATGGAAGGTAAACAGAGCCAGGCGCCCTGAAAAGGTCAAATCCCTTTCATTTCCCCCCCACCCCCCGGTGACATTCCATCAAGCTGTTCCCTCCTCAGCCTAATCATCCCTTCTCTTACGCTTGCACAGGTGGCCATTCAGCCCCAGCAGCCCCCAGCCGCCTCACCTCCCCCAGGCTCCAGCCAGCCTCAAAATGGCTGCCCCTCTTCTGCCATTGCTTACCACATGTGTTGTGCATGCCACAAATAAGTCTTAAGTTGGTCTTAATAGTGCTGGATGAGATGCTGCAGCTTATACAGCAATTTAATTTTCGGCTTGCTTTTTTACCCACTTAAATACATCATGAAAAAACCCGGTCTCGAGAGGGGATGTAATCGTCAAACGAACACTCAAACAAACCTAAACACACCAAACCACGGCCAAACAATCGACAACAAGATGGTAGAGGACGCACATTAACTCCCACCCACACCATCAACCATCAAGGCATATGAAAATGAAACTGAAAGTCAGTGGCTGTAGCTGAGGGGATTGTGACAGTTGGCATACACATACCATACACATCTAGCACCAAGCACCAAAAGTGTTGAAACTCTGTATAATGTATAATTCAATTTAAAGGTTTAATGTGTTCTGAACCACTCTCTCTATGGGTGAAAGCAATATTATAAGAAACGATATTTGAACATATCATGCATTGGGGCACAAACAGTAGCTGTTTATAGACACTTTAGAGATGAGTTAAAACATAAAACATGTCAAATTCACACCCCTATTTAGTAAAATATCACACAAATTGAACTGCCAATGCAGCTGTTTTCTTTTCAGCTTAAATACAGAAATATAGATTTTGTAATTGATGATGATCACTTACTTCATAAGATTATAACAAATAAAAAAAAAATAATAACAAAAACTGTTTCATATCAAGCAAACCTTTTTGAACCAAGAATATTTTTTACATATCTGCCTAAGCAAGACATGCAACATCATAAATTCAAACAGTAAGACACCCCAGACAAAGATGACAGCATACTGTGCATTTGTCTGTCAGGTCAATCAATATGATTATGTCAGATTCCTTGCCCAAGTCATAAGCATGATGGCCTAAGAAATGGGTCAGTTTCCAACAGAACAACTCAGCTTCATAATGACCCTTCATTAACCCCCTAGACTCCGACCCCTTTCTCCCTGATGGTCTATCCATCACTGTTCATTTGGCAGTCTGTGCTTATCTATAAAACAGTAATGACATGACACAACAATGTCTACAGAGTTCACACACATGACTGCATGCAACATTGTTTGACATGTCAGAAATGAACTAGGTAATAAGGCCACATCTGGTTCTCTGAAGCGGAACTAAAAAAGAAATGCAATTTGTTGTGGACATTGTTATTTTTTTACATTCATTTAAATAAGGGTGTTTATTTTCCTCAGTAAACAAACTGAAATGTTCTAAAAAGAATTTGCTGGCCTAAAGCTGTCTATTGTAAACTTTAGATGGATGCTGCTAGAAAATTCTCTAATGAATGGGAATTGTTCCCACATTTATTTGCAAACAATGGCGAAATATGACCAATTGTGGAAGACTATTTTGGTTAGAATATAACATATGGATTAAAAAACACATTATGGAACTTTAGACACAAATGGATAAATCACTTAAATTCACTTATAATAGCCAGTAATGAAACAATTCAACAATTGTAAGAATGTTGTTAGTGTTGCTAGGTCAAGATCCACCAGTTCTCATTTTTTTAAAAAACCTCTGCAGTCTGACTGTGACAGCATACAGGGGCTGATCTCTCTATTTGTGCATCAACCTAATCTGCTAAACATGAAACAATACTAAATTATGAAAATTTAAACTGTTAAAATGTATAAAAGGATGCATATGCTTTTTTTCTTAATGCATATTTCGATTCTCTTTAAAAAAAACAAAAAAAAACACATGGAGAAGGTGGCAGTAATGTTTCTGCCAAGTGGATTCCCCCTGGCTAGTGAACCCAGGTTTCCAGATGCCAATTATCAGCTTTTCCTTAAAATGTCTGTTGGGTGGTGGCAGGGGCAGAGCCTAATTTGATTATCATGGCCCCTGGGAATCAAGCACTAATCAGTATTTTAGTATTTTCTCTAAACGATGATTTCAATTTATTTTTCTCCCTAAAGGAAGCAGAAATCATTAATGTGAACATAGTGAGATAACAGATTTTTTCCTCTACCGCTCTTGATCATAGGGCCTCTGTACACAACAAAAGGTCACAAGTATCAGTGAAAAGATCAAGCCCATCATGCATGTTCTGTCATTAAACTACTAAAATAAGTCTTAGTCTTTGTTGAGCTAAATAGCATTTGTAGCTTAGAAACATTTATGTGAACTTACTATTTCACTTAAACATAGATAAAAGGGGGAAACAATGGTCATGGGATCCGACTTGTTCAGACTTCGCCAGTTAAATCCATAAAGTACACTGCACTTGTATGCATTTAAAAATATACAGTACATATATATTGTAGGCAACGCTGATCCAACACAGCTTGCAAAGACAACAGAAACGTGATTCTGCATCGCTGTAAAACACTATACTTTACTATACAGAACGTTAATCACATGTAGGTAAAGGGGAAAAGGTTTTAAGGTCAAGGTTTTGTATGCTAAAGACGTTTCAACAACAGCAACTGTAGTACTCTGGGACTTGAGCTGAAGTCATTGCCCTGCTGACTTATAAACCCTGTCATGTTGAAAAGCAGTGTTAACCACAGTGGTGGTGGTGGTGGAGGATGGGAAAATATATTACACTTAACAATTGGCACCAACGAGGACTACAAATACAGACACTAATGTGTCACGTAGGGCCAAACATGGCAACATTAATAAGACCTCACCACATTTGTACTAAACGTTGGCGTCAGGCTGTTTTGCCCACTGCTGTGTAAGTGTGCTTGAGTGCTACAAGGAGACAGATTTACTTTACAGAGTTACTCTGCTGCTGGGTAGGGGGGCAAAGCCAGCATGTCTGAAGGCTTGATTATTGTTTTGAGCATCTTTTCCAGACAGTGATGGATGAAAGTGGTTCAATTCTGGGTACAGGTTTATGGTATTCTCTGTTGGGTTAAAGGAGAAATCCGGTGTGATTTTGACCTGGACTGTACTGGAAGATGTTACCTAGTACAAACATATATCAAATTCCCATCTCCGTTCACCCCCCGCATTCCGCAGTAAACCGTTTTTAGCCGAAGCTTTCATTAGCTTTACACTTCATGGAATATTACGTTCGCCGCCATCTTGAAATTAAGCCGAGATAAGTCTACTGCTGAGTTCCGACGAACAAATACGACAGGGAAACAGCTTTGAAATAAACTCTGTAGAAGTGCTTGGATTCGAGCTGAAAATATATGGAGACTGTCTACATGAGCACTAAAGCACCAACAAATTTTAAAAGAGATTGGCCAGACATGTATAAGATTGTAGGCTGCCGCTACTCACAAATCTCGCGGGTTGAGCATGTGAAGGAGTTGCCGGTGTGTTCAGGCTACATCTGTAACGTTAGCTGTCAGAACGGAGAAGACGGTCTTGAAGAGCAGACAGAATGGTTCGCCTTTGCGCATTTCCATGTTGTGGCAAGAGAATGATCGAACTATAATCCGGAAACTTTTCACAGGCTACCTCTACGTGAGCCAACTT
>JAGFZM010000322.1:158597-181792 GCA_017657215.1 Limnothrissa miodon | reverse complement strand
TTCACAGGCTACCTCTACGTGAGCCAACTTTGAAACAGTGGCTTGTTTTGAAACTTGACGTTGAGACACCGGTTGATATTCTAAAACAAA
This sequence comes from Limnothrissa miodon, assembly GCA_017657215.1. Classification (NCBI taxonomy): domain Eukaryota; kingdom Metazoa; phylum Chordata; class Actinopteri; order Clupeiformes; family Clupeidae; genus Limnothrissa; species Limnothrissa miodon. Next base: position 181,702 of record JAGFZM010000322.1, on the reverse strand, counting down.
GGGATTACCGTGTATGTAGCCGACATTTCGATGCAGACGATTTCACTGTGCCTGCAATGGGATCAAACCCCCCAAAACGTACACATCTGAAGAAAAATGCCATCCCGAAAGCAAAGCTAATTACTCCAGAGGTATGTATGAAATAGTTTGGTTATTTGCATGTAAATCACACTTGTGGAATCGTGTAATGGTATCACCAAACTTTGTGCTTGGTAACAATTCGCTTAGCTTTGTATTCTGGTATGCTATTGACAGATTATTATAATGTTACATTTATTTATTAGCAAATGTAGTTTGAGAGGAAGGAGTGGGTGGGGGTTGTTTTATAATGCATTTGATAATGTGTGCATGGGGGGCCTTGAATGTTTTCCTGGTAAGATAACCTAGCCAAACGTGACTTTGGGTCTGCTGAGGTGGGGGAACTCTTCCACTGTATATACTCGGGCTCAAATAAATAAGGACGGCCATCAAATTCAAACGCGTCGTCTTCAAATTCCTCATAAGACTCGGTGTCCTCATATTCTACCATTCCGTGCATGATTTGCCAACTACAATCGCACCAAGTCCAGTCCACGACTAATGTAAATAGTTTCGTGACTAATCAGATCACTGTACAGGACGTCTTACGCGAGATTCCCATCACTGAGTAAAACCTTTTAAAAGTTACGTTCACAGGCGTACAGTTTTTGGTATGGTGCTCTTCATTCTCATATAGACATCAGAACCATATCTCCATACATTTTCAGCTCGAATCCAAGCACTTCTACAAAGTTTATTTCAAAGCTGTTTCCCTGTGGTATTTGTTCGTCGGAACTCAGCAGTAGACTTATCTCGGCTTAATTTCAAGATGGCTGCGAACGTAATATTCCATGAAGGTACAGACTGTATAAACTGTCTTTTTAATAAAGTACCGGTGTACTTTCAAAGTTATCATTGTCTCGTTTTAAATGTCAGGGCCCTCAGCAGTCTACCAATGAAGCGTGGAGTTACTTTGAACCTTTTTAATGGTGTAAAAATAGCGATTTAGCTGCATAGGCACTGTCATGCCCCTATAGCTAGCAGTGTAAGGCTAATGAAAGCTTCGGCTAAAAACGGTTTACTGCGGAATGCGGGGGGTGAACGAAGGTGGGAATTTGATACATTATATGTTTGTACTCGGTAACATCTTCCAGTACAGTCCAGGTCCAAATCACACCGGATTTCTCCTTTAAGGAAACTGGGGTACTGCTGCCAGTGGCTAATGTTGCAACAATATTTTTTTGTTGATATTTGTATGCATTTGGGGAGAAAAATGTGCACTTTTCCAGTCTCATGTTTGGGCAGAAAGCTGACCAAACTTCTGAGAACCTTCAGATATTGATGGCTAACATACGACAAATATGAAAACAGTATAGTTGCTGCTTGTGCAATTTCTTATAGTAATATGTCCAAAACACAGAGACCTAAAATCTTACTTTGCTGTTCTCTAGAAAGCTACAGTATTATGCCTCCAAACATCTTTAAAGGTCATGATTGTGTTTTCTGAATATTAAAGTGTACTGTCTTGCTTCAACATAAGTAAGCATCTTATGATGGTTAGGTCTAAGAATATCATGATTGCATCCCTGCAAACTGTAAGATGAATGTTTCTATGGATCCTTGTCATTGCTTCACTGAATTCAGAAGCCATATGTAAGAGAGAGTCTGTGGGGGCATGTAGATAATTATATCTGATGCCTTGGTGGAATATAATGTAGAATATGCATGAAAAAGATGAAGAAACAATCCCCCCCCCCCCCCCCCCCCCCCCAGAAATGATGGTGATCTTTTTTTCATGGATTTTGATCTGCTCAACCTAATATCTTCAAATTAGCATATACCCCTAAGCAGTTTTGTTGCTGCTTTCCAAGATATCTTGCTTAGCATAAAAATTAGTGCTTGTTTAAACATACAGTACAAGGGATGCTGACTAGAATTGTAATACGTTGCATAAAGAGATTGCGAAAGAAAGGGTTTAAACTTGTAAAGCACCAGCCATAAGCTTCTTGATTCAAATAGTGTGGGTTATAGGCCTCTGTGCTTCCATCAGAAATACTTAAACAAATAGCCTTTTCACACTGTATGAAATCCCTTCTTAAATATCTGAGCTGACAGACTGCCAGTGGTATATCTTGAAACACAAGGTGACACATGCAGATACCTGGAAGTTCATTCAGTCCAGGTTGCCATGGTGATATAAATGGAACAGGAAGTGAATCATCTGACTTGAACTGAGTGTGATGCAGAAGAGACTATTTTGGATTTCTATATGCAGTAGTCTGGTGATGAGTTTGAATGAAACATGGGCCTGTATGTTGCCTTCCAAATCAAACTTTTTACCAAAACATGCAGTCAGCTGTCAGTACCATGACAATGATACCTGGACTGGACCATTAAATAAACCAAAACACGTTCTGATTAGATATCTAGCTTGGACATCCAAAACAAAGTTTTTAGATGGTTCCTTGATGACTTCTATTACAGGTGACTTGTTAGACAGTGAAGGCGGCAATGCAGCTAGTCTCTAACTTTACCACCTGCACTTACAGTATCATACAGTATCTTGTTACGATAATGACTTGTGCAGTGACAATGAAGATGAATTTAATCTATTCTATTAACGCTTAAAAAAACCAAAAAAAAAAAAAAAAAAAAAAAACATTTACATTTGCACTGTATTGGTTAAACAAAGGTCATAAGCACCTTCTGCTCAATAATGTTCTTGAACTTAGAAAAAAAGCATGCATTAGTGGTAAATATTGTGAAAACTACAATTAATCTGACTAAAAAATGATCAGGTTGATCTTAAATATTATCAAGTAGTTTAGCAGCTAAAAGAGTGTCATGCTGTTGGAGAAGAACTGAGTGCACATAGAGAGAGAAGATAGAGCCAGAGAAAGATCAGAAAAGATCAGTCCAGAACCATGGACATGGGTTGGCTAATTTATCGTTCATTTAGCACAAGCCAATGCCTTATCTGCAATAGGTCAACTGGTAGAGGCCAGTGTGAATTTAAATCAGTATACAGGCCGTTTCTCAGATACTTTGGATTGCCACAAAACAATGATTAGAATGCTGATCACCTTACAATAACTAGTTCAAGCCAAAACATGACATTTGGACACTGAATTTAGACAATACATTTACTGTATCTTTAAGAGGTGAATTTTATACCCCAATATACAAAATTACAACGTTGTGAAAATTCATGTCCCTTTATCAACGCTGCAAACTTTTTACATTTGGTCAACAATTGTAGGTGGCTTTATGTTAATATACCCTGGACAACAAATGTAACAAAACATTAGCCTAATAGCCTAATGAAGTTGTCCTAGCTGGCCTTGCTAATAATATTCCTAGGTTATAGTTACCAAGGATTGTTTACAACACTTTCGGTGATGGTGTTCAAAATACGTTCATAAAGTGTAGTTACAAGTCAACTATTAACATCCTGGGCTAAAACGTTTTTCACAGATCTCACCTGAATCTACGAGGAAATCTACGAGAAAACACCTGCAGTGGTTCGAAGGAGCTTGATTACCAATGTCCTCTCACGTCCATTTTGTAAAGATTGCAGTGTTGTTAAATATAGAAGTAGGTCCAGGAACTCAGATATTACAGGTCAAGTGTTGCCGATGTAACTGCTGCATGTATATCTTAAAATATTGGTAATTGGTAAAAGAATGATATACCATCATAATACAATATCGTGCAGTTGGGGATAAAAACACTCCAATTATCTGTCACAGTCTTTACCTACATGTGTTTACAATTAACAAGAGTGTTACTAACTACTGCCGTCCGACCATGCTGCTGAAAAACGCATTCATGCATTAAATTTACCTTCTAAATTGTATCCTAGAACCGCGAGAACGATTTCTAACCTTTTAACAGGTCCCACATAGAAACATTGGCACCACAGACAGCTTTAAAAGAAATATATATATATATATTTTTTTTTCTGTTCAGTCCACAAGTTGCTGTGCATAAGATGTTATAAACAACAAGGAACATGGTCCCGGTATGTTGTCAGGGTGAGTCTTGGTGGAGTAAAATGAAACAAGTCCATCTTCTCCTGAAAGCCTAATTCATCTGCGCAGGAAAAGAGAACACAGTACAAATGAGTTGAGAAGACGTATTTCAGGTTGCTTACTTTTACTGACTGCAAGTAGAGATAAGGAAATTACTAATTACTTCGACACAACTCAGGTAAAGCTGCCAGCTATCATTAGCCTACCGAGGTACCGGTAAATATTGCTAATCAGCTAACGTCAACGTAACATTACAGCCCTCCTCAATTTAAATACTCCCGTTTAAAGCGCATTCAGTAATAAAATACAGAATTACTCAATGTAATGGGAGACCTTTAAACTGTACAACAAACCATGACATTTCAGTGGTCTTTAAAGGTCTACAGTTTGAGACAAACTACTGAGATAACGTTATCATAGCTGTGTTAACGTGAAAGATTCACTTACCGGAAAAAAACTTCAACGAACTCCGTGCTGAGTATCTGTAGTACAACCAACTGCACAAAAGGTCAATCTGATTAAAAATATAACTGTATACGACAAAGAACCGATAAAAAATAACAGGCAGGGAACACAGTGATTTGCTGCGAAAGCTGTCAATCAAAGTCAATGACTCATTTTTATTAATTATAATATTTATAATAACATTCTATAAAATAATTTCTCGACCGAAAGAAGCCTGTTTCAGTTTAAAGGACTAGGAAAATTATTTTTTCAAATAAAATATTCATCGGTTCTTGATAATTTTAAAGGTGAAAAGTAACGCAGAAAATTGGCTACTTGGCAATAGAGATACAAGGGAATGAGAGGGGTTATGACTTGTACTGCAGCCGGCCACCAGGGGGCGACTACACTTCCGGGTGCTTCAATTTTCCCGGCCGATCCTCTGTCCAGTTATTATATACAGTCTATGACTTAACACTGTTTGACGTGCTAACCAGTGCAATGGTAACGTTAGCACCATTAGCTAACATCTTTGGAGTGCATTACATGATCCTGGATGGTCCACAAATTTTATATCATAATCTACATGTAAAATATGGTGTATACAAAGTCCGAATTAAATTTATAGAAGACTAAAAGTTGCTCTTTTGTTATTGTTATAGAGTTATTGTTCATTAGCTGTAAGTAGTTTAGCTGCCATAGATACCTATTGTACGGTAATTTGTTATTTAGCGTCACCTCACGATAATGGGAGTTGTAACATTAGATAAATTAACGTTAACGTTACCTCCTCACTGTGTCAATTATATGTGGATGCCAATTGAAAGTAATCCATAATGTCGAGAGTTTCTTCATTTATTTCAATTAACGTTACATCAGAGTATAGCTTATACCGGTGTGTCACAGCTTCATAACATTAGTGGAATTGAACTGTAGGCTGATAACTCTGGCTACACATTTTAAATCCAAACTGCTGGGTGTTCAAGGTGCCGGCTACCATTCTGTTATGACACAATACAAAATCCGTTGCTTTAGTTGTTAAATTGTGTCAGAAACGTTTCATTCATTACCGACAACATGCCACTGTAATCAATGTAAAATGACTTAAACGGAAGTTTCTAACATTTTTCGCGCAAGGTATCATGGGAACTAGGGAACTTGTGGATACATTCTTTATATATTCAACAACATTCTCAACAGCCCTGGGGATCAGGAAATATTTTATTTTTATTATCTTGCCCATAAGGAGACATCCATGTTCACCATTAAGTTTTTCTTTTCTTTTTTAATTTACAGTCAGTTGAAATTAAAGGTCGTTTGATAGTTTTATCAGAAAACAGTGTTATTTTAGTTTTCAAATAATATTGAATGATAATTCATTGAAACAGGAGACTGAGTTTATACAAAAGGGTATTAATTCACCAGCATCCAAAGATAACTATTTTCACTAATCTTTTCTCGCACATCTATAGCTCTGTACACCCAGTAAACTTCATATATTGTAACAAACACATTTTTCCAAGCATACTGTACAAAAGTCATCATCGACAAGTCAGAATCACTTTCAGAGGAAACGCCTTCTTCATAGGAGAATTAATCTCCCTCACTCTCCTCACCCTCATCATTCCTTTCTGTCCTCTCAAGAATGTCAGTTCAACTCGAGTTTAACTGGCATGATGTTAGCATCAGTCCACCTAGGCCCCATCATTCGATTTTCATCAAGTGTTCAACCATGCACTTCAATTTGATCTGTTATACTAGATTTAGCAATATGAGCCTGTTTCTATTTGCCAACTTGACACGTTTCACTTGCTCCTGCAAACAGGTACTGCAAATAGGTACTGCAAATGTACTTAAATCAAAGGGACTGGCTATGGAAAGGTTTGTATTTGACCCACCACACTTAGCCTACAGAAGAGAATATTGGAGGTCATTAACCTCTTTGATCCGTGCTTTTCCATATAGGACACAAGTGAATTCCTCCTTTCCATTTTGCACGTTCTGAAAAGCTGTCCAGGATTAACCCAGCTTAGTAAACAGCTCCTAAAAATGGCAATGTTTTTGAACAAGGTGAATGTGTTTCACCTTTCCTTTTTCTTCGAGGGCTCAAGTGCTATCACAGCCAGTAAAAGCATGCAGACCAAGGTAAGCATTGCAAATCAAAAGTGAGAGACAGTGTGGCTTTTGTAATATTAATACGCCTTTTGTTTCCGTTCCCCATCTAAGAAAAACTTCCAGCCCCTTCATCTGTTTAACATGGTTAAACAGGACTTTGAACACATGCATGCATTAACCCTCTTTCCTTTGAATACAAACAATAGAGTATCACCCTGGAATCAGTTTCTTCCTGTGTAGATTCTAGTGAGGCCACCTCTTCTGTCACAGTTGATGTCAGGGATGCGGCCTCTACGAGGCATGATTGAGACCCAGGCGCAGGTAATTTACAAAGACGAACAAATTTATTAACAAAACAACAGAGAACACTTACAACGCTGATGAGAACACTTAGCAAACGCAAGACACCCAACATGAGACATGCAACAATGACCCAACAAGGACTGAACAGGGACAGGGGTTTAAATACACAGACAGATTAGGAACAGGACACAGGTGTGACAAGGCAGGGTTAACTGATACAATAATCACAAGACAGAGTGCAGGTGAGGGGTGGACCCGGGGAACTGATTGACACAGGAGGGAAGACAGAATCACATGACCACATCAGGAAGAGAACAGGGAAATAGACACACGGCAGGAATGACAGATCACATGACAAACCAGGAAGTGAACAGGGAGAGACAGACACATGGCAGGGACAGAGAATTTTCAATATGGGGAGAATGTTCACTCTCAGAATCCTTCCGGGTGGAACTGCAACAAGAAGGAGCTCCCGAGCAAGTGATTAATGCATGGGTGGCAATGGAGCTGAACCCCCCAATACCACATTTCTCTTTATATAATTTTTTCTCCTAAAATTGCATTAATGCGTGAGATGCAGGATAACTTGACTTGACAATTAGTTGACCAATATAATTTTTAATATGTGTTGTTATTCCTAAAAACCTGTTTAAAGTTTACATGTCACGTGACACAAAAGCGAACCACTTTACAGCAATCGCTACTTTCTGCCTCTGTGACAGTCGGCAGCTGGTTCCAGGTTCAGCTCATGACGGTCGTAATCAGTCATGATTTCTCGCTGACCAACCAGCATCCATGAGCTAAATGCTAGCATGTTACACGGAAAGTGGCCCATTCAATGACAAGCAGAAAGCACATGAGTGACTTTTTATTTCATTTCTTGTGGAAAATCTGTACTCAGGTAGCTACTACCACAACGTATATTAAGAAATTAAGTTGTCAACTGTCACAACAATGAGTTTTAGCCGCTCAGCTCCATAGACCACAATTCATTTATCACTTGCTCGGCAAAATCCGGTACAATGGAGTTAATAGAGAGTGGGAAAGGAAACAAGTCTAACACAACAGAACTAAAACACAAACACCCAAAACCCTGACAGTTGATTTGCCATCAGAGCAAAAATGATATGTTTTTCCCTGACAAATCAAGGTGACATCATGACCATGAAACAGAGAAAGTATTTCCTATGGCAGCTGCGGAAGCATGGTCTATCTCAGGACCTGTTGGTCATCTTCTACATAACTACCATTGAATCCATCCTCTGCTTACCATCTGGTTTGGATCAGCGACAAAACAAGATAAAAGCTTCAACACACAGTCAAGGCAGCTGAAAAGATCATTGGTGCACCCCTGCCCACCCTCCAGGGCCTGTACTCCTGCAGGTCCAGGAAGCGGGCAGAGAACGTCATTCTTCACCCTCCTACCCTGTGGCAGGTGCTACAGATCCCTACTTGCAAAAACGACAAGACACAAAAACTGCTTCTTCCCCACTGCCATCTCCCTCCTGAACGGTAGTTGAGCAAGCCACCTCCATCCAGATGATCACTCAATCTCATCAATACATATACCCTGCCCACCTCCACACTGAAACTACACATTACCTGCACTATTATTAGTGGACTTGCTATTGTTATTTGTCAGAAAAATGTTGACCCGCTACTCCTCCTAGAACTTTCGAGATAGAAACACCGTTCCAACTCTGAAACGTCCGGCCTGACCTCGATCGGTGTGTTTACATTAATTTTTTAATATCTCTTGTCGTTTGTCCATTATCCCTCTTTAAAAAAAATGGAGCCAGTTTCCGCCAAGAAAATGCAAAAAAAAAAAAAAAAAAACCCTATTAGTCCTAGGGCTTTCGAGATAGAGACACCATTCTAGACCAAAAACGTCCGGGCTGACCCCAATCAGTTTGCTTACATTCATCTTTTTGATATCTCGTTCGCCCATTATCCCTCTTTTTCCTTTCGTTCCCATTGAAATGCATGGGGTGGGGAAGCTCCTCATTGAAATGAATGGGAAAAATGCTTGTGTGTGTATGTGTGTGTTTTGGAGGGGGGTTGGTGGCAAGTCCACTTTGCAGTTTCTGCCGAGAAAATGCAGTCAAGTTTTCATTTGCCATCTTGAAATACATTAGCAGGTAGGTAGGCTAAGGTTACGTTCACACAAAACGATTTGCGTAAAGATGGAACCAGCTCAGAATGTATCTGCGTCTACACGAAAACGACTGTAAACGCTTCTGCACAGGAAGTACTTATAGCGGCATGTGTACAAGTCATGCAGAACTTGTACGGTGCCATTGTTGTTGTGATTAATCTTTGAGCATGCACTTTAAGACGGGGGATGACACGTTGACGGGCAATGATGCAATCCACCAAAATAATTGTCCGGCTTAGCCCATCCACCGGCATTTTCAAATTTATCCACTCTGGGACCCGTTTTCAAATCGTGCCGTTTACAGATGTGTTTTCACCCGCTTTGTGTGGACGAGAGGTGTTTTAGGACAAATATTTATGTGGATAGGTCTGTTTATGGCTTCGTGTGGACAGGACCTAAGGGATACCTGCTGCTTCACCGTTTGCGTTTTTCGCTGTGACGTGAAACTCAGGTAATGCTATGCACCATACTCCGGCAAGTTTTCAAAGAGTTTTGATCACACAATAAAAAAAAGTTATGGAACTTGAAAAATGCTAATTCTAGTCTTGGAAAGGTTTTGGAAAAGTAAAAAGTAATAAACTTTTTTTCACATAGCATAATAATGTGTAACTAATAATAAAAAAAAAATTGTTTATATAAATAGAACAAAAAAAAAAGTATTTTCATGTTCATTTCATGTCATGTTCATTTCACATTAATGTTCACGTTAACGCATTTCTCCCATTCTTTCTAATGGAGAACCCCCCCCCCCCCCCAACAACTCCAACACACACACATAAACACACTCATACACACACACACACAAGCATTTTTCCCATTCATTTCAATGAGGAGCCTCCCCACCCCATGCATTTCAATGGGAACGAAAGGAAAAAGAGGGATAATGGGCGAACGACAAGAGATATCAAAAAGATGGTGGCGGAAACTGGCTCAATTTTTTTAAAAAAGAAGGATAACGGACAAACGACAAGAGATATTAAAAAAATGAATGTAAGCACACCGATTGAGGTCAGGTCGGACGTTTCAGAGTTGGAACGGTGTTCTCGAAAGTTCTAGGAGGAATAGCGGGTCAACATTTTTCTGACGAATAACAATAGTGGCGTCGTCCCCAATTCATGTTAATGTAAATCTAGCAATTAAAACTAATAGGAGTACTTGAAATTGATGGTGGTGGTAAATTTTCATGAAAAAGCACATATTTGTGAAGGGATAAAAATGTTACTCATTGTACCAATGTTACACATTGTAGGGCCTAGCTTTAAATATCTGATCAGTGTTCTTTCAACAACTATCATTAAAAATACAAACGTTAATACTGAATTTAAGTGTTGATAGGGATTTTGATTTGGCAGACTTTGTGAATAGTTTGGCTACAACTGCTAATATCTTCAGAGATTGTGCCATGAAAAAAATCACTGCTAGTCTTTAAGCAGTAAAAAAAAGATATGTGAAATATGCCTATTTTTAGTTGCCGCTGTGGATGAAATACGCTGTACAAATAAACTGCCTCTCTTGCTGCCCATGCCAGGGCCTTAATAAGTGAACTTGTTTCCTGTGAAGTGAAGACATCTTTCATAGGCTAGTCTTGCCTCTTTTAGTCTCAGTCTGACATGTGCGTGCCTCAGTTCCCCTGACTGCAGTCTAGCCCTTACCCCTAATAAGACGGTGGACATAAAACGCCATCCGTTGGCACCGACCAAAGTTGAGGCGGGCCACCCAGAGCTTGGCATCTCCAGGCCCCACCTTCCCTTGGCCCCCATCTCAGCCAATCACAGGCTCATGATTTATTCAGACCTTTCATCAGCCGCAAACTGATTATTCATGGCCCTGGAATATGAATAATGAGGCCTCACCATTGCCAATGAGAGTTAGCATCCGTTATGATGCTCTGTGTATGGCTGTGAACAAATCTTTTTCTTTTTGTTGAAGAACATCCGAGCAGGAAAGAATTTATCTTGATTATAATTTTCTGATTGGTCTTTGTATTTGTATTTTTTTTGTTATTGTTTATCATTAATGGTCCATTTTTGTTCCCCATTCTCTTTTTATATTACATCGCTCACCTTTTCTTATTAACAATTAATCACACACAAACACACATGCACACACTGTACAAACACACACACACACATTTATTGACACACACTCTCCAACAAATGAAGTGAAAATCTGAAGAAAAGGTAGACACTGATGAAAGAAAGAGAAAAAGAAGAGAAAAAAGTGTGTGTGTGTGTGAGTGTGTTGGGGGTTGTTACGATGAGTATAGAGGGCATGAGGAAGGAGAGAGGAAGAAAGGGATCTGGGGAAGAAGACAGAGTGTTAGATATTAATGCAGGCACCTCTGGACTGGATGTACTCTGTGCTCCTTAGGGGACAGTACAGGATCACACAGAGAGAGGAGAGACAGATATGGATATTCTCCTGACAGGAGCCCATCAATTGCCTTGTTACAGTTTGATTTAACTTAGTTCTAACCTATGAAGCATTTAACAGACACTCTTAACTCACTATTCACACACACACACATATTCAAACAGACACACACACTCATAAAGGGTGTTGCTGTTGAAAGTCAGAAATGCATTTGATTATAATAAGTAATCATTGGGTCCTTGCCACCTCTAGTTTGTCTATTGTTTATCTTAGATTGATATTGATAAGAGAGGCAGAGAGAAAAAAGGACGGAAAATAAGAGGAAAAGAAACTCGTCCTTGTAGAAGTTCTTCAAGCACACAGCTGAGGCCTTGTCATTCCCTTCCTTTCAAATGACACACCTGAGAACATCCACAGCTGCCAGGACTGCCCATGTCAAGCCTCAGTAATAAAAAATATGTGAATTTTACCTTTGTCTGCGGGAAGTTCATTATTGTGACTACATTAACTGACAACTCCTGCAAACTGCTGAATGCACACACACACACACACACATACACACAAACTCCCTGCCCACGTCTGCACTGTTAGCCAGAAATCTACTCCCAGCTCTCATCCCTTATCCTCGACACTTTGCAGCAACATGGCCTAAGCTGGCAGTTGGCAGCCAACAGCCCAGTTTTAACTTCAAGAGTGGTGTCTTCATTTGGATGAGTTGCTGCTGCTGTTGCTGCTTATTGCTCCCAGAGAGTGGGACCCATGCAGAGACCCAGGGGACGGCTGTGATTAAAACTAATGAGAGGGAGCTGAGTCACAGACCAACAGGAATGCACCACGGCGGGTAGAGGGGGATGAGATGAGGCCCATGCTGGGTCGGAGGAGGGAGAGGTGAGCTAGCCAGCCGGCAGGCTCTAAGCAAACACTTCAAATGATGTGTGGTGAGGTAAAATAAACTACAGGAAAAAAAAGTCTGTGGAAATATGCGATGACAGGTAGCGGTTAATTTTTATGCTACTACCGTGACAGCATGATAAAGTGCACAGAAAATCAGCCTTAATGTGCACTGCATACACTCCTTTTCTCTCTCTCTCTTTGTAGGTCTGTCACTCCCACTCTCTGTCCTCTCTCTCTCTCCCTCCCTTCCTCACACACACATACACACAATGTGGCACTTTGATGTGTGGAGGAAGATGTGCAGTATGCATTGGGGCCTGAGCCAGGGAGCACAGTGGGAAAGCTGCGAACACATGAGGGACAAGCTGTGTTTGATCCAGGGATTGCTGATCCACTTCCCTCATCAAAGACAAGAGGAGAGGCACAGAAGGGAATCACGAGTGTGTGTGTGAGTGTGTCTACGTGCATATTGAAAAGCAAGAGAGTGCATGTGTGTGTGTGAGTGCGTCTGCGTGCACATTGAAAAGCAAGCGTGTGCATGTGTGTGTGTCTACATGCACATTGATAAGCAAACGTGTGTGTGTGTGTGTGTGTGAGCATGGGGAATACACACATTTCCTCACCTGAAAACTGAAATTGAAGACCTTAGTGTACCTGCCTGAATCCGTCCTCTCTAGCCATTGAAAATTCCCACATGCAGCCTGTAGCCTGTAGACAGCTCCACAAGGATAAAGGGAATGGGGAACTAGAGCAGCTCCTGTGACAGAAAACACTGCCGGCCTAAGTTAAGGATTTGAAAAGGAAAGTCTCCATACACACAGCCAAGCTGACAGGTTCCACACTCAGCTTTTTACAGAAGTGTATAAACCCAATACAATGCATGTTGATCTATATGCATACCCATGGTCTACATACATACACTTTAAGTAAAAAAAATCAAAGTCAAAGTCAGTTTTATTTGTCAATTTCTTCACATGTACAATACTTGACATACAAAGGAATCGAAATTACGTTTTACACACTTGTCCCATGCGTGGACGTTGACAACAATAAAAGTGCAGATGCTCAACAAAAAACGTTCTAAACAATAAGGTAATGTTAAGTAAAACAAGTGCAAGTAGGCTTAGGGCACTAAAACAGTTCTGATATTATCATTTAGGTTATAAAATGTAGTGATATGAAATACTGTCCCAGTCCTGCCACATTGTCTTGAAATTCTCCTCTCACTAGTGGCTCTACTCAAACAGTCCTCTACATCCATGGGGGATGCAAGTAGATGCATGCTCTCCACGATCAGCTTCAATCATTCCAGGACCAAGGCCAGCTCCCAAACTACACACACACATACATGCACTGCAACACCAAGCACTAGGACGAACCTCTGGAATACACAGTATAATTTGAACTGTAAAAAGTAATTTTTGCTACAAACATAAGTACACATAGCACATAGTGGCTACACAGTAAGGAACCACACAATGAACAATTTAGAAATCAACAACAGTAGATGAGAAGGTACAATTCTTAATGCATTCTTAATTGCCTGCTCAAATAAAGAATATAAGCACGTTAGATGCGCCTATGTGTTTGCTTTGTGTTTTAGGTAAATTGTCTTGCTTCTGTCTTGCATGGACGTGTGTTCGGGAGGAGAAGTGGCACAGAGGAGTATACCAAAACGGTGCACTGCCATCACATGCCATTTGTGAGAGCTAACGTGTAGGCCATTAAAATGCTTCTTCTGCACCTGTGGATATTAGTGTTGTCGTCAAGATATTCAGACCAGAACAATGCCACTTCAGTGACAAAACCTGTGACCGTTAGATGCAACATAATTACCATTTTAGTTCCCATTAAAGTACTTTAATAAACAATGATAATGGATTACTTTCAACTAAAGATATTGCTACCTATTCAATGTTAAGGGAATTTATTCCTAAAACATGCAATAAAGGGGTTGACACGGAAATTAAGGCGATTGGTCCTGTCTTGTAGGCTTCTGTAGGCTTCATAATGCAATACTATTTTGCTACAGTATTAGCATTTACAATCCTGTCCTCATGTGTTAGCTATTAATTAAATTAATTAAAAACTACACAGACACAATGCATTTTTTTCTTCACCCACCTAAATATAGAAAGCAGACAATGGCATGCATGCCAGACTGAATCCCTCCATTTAAAAGTGGAACCATTTCCTGTATACCAGGTCTTGGGCCAAAAGAAGAATGCTGACTAGACACTGGCACACACTTACCCCTTGGTCATGGCACCACCTGGTCTTTCATTTATCACAATTCTCCAAGCAGGCTCTTCTTACATCTAAAGCCATACATACTACATGACACTTTAAATCCCTCATGAGTCTTTCAGTGCCTGAATAAATGGCCTTCATTTGCCTGTGTCATTTTTCTCAGGCTCCACTCTCCCATCCCTCAAATGAGTCAATGTGCAGTGCTACCAAAGATGGATCATTGCTGACACATGTTCTCAGTATCTTTGCATATTTACAGTGTGTTCCACACAGCCATTACAGGGCACCTCAGGTAAAATATGAGGTAAAGGGGGGGGGGGGGGGGGGTCCTTTTTGAGTGACAGCCAGAATTGATCATTATGAGAGGCTACTAACATCAGTAGTTATCTTTCCCTATTCATCTCAATGCCCTTGCCACTCATCATATTTCATTTATGTATTTTCTTAGGCTATGTGGCTGGGAAGACCATCTTTCATCATGCGCTGGGATTGAGCCTATCATTGTCAACACAGAATAAAAATGTGTGTTCTGCCTCAAAAAGTCATTTTGTCTCAAAAAGACATTATGCAAGATAAACTGTGATTTAGCATGAGAATCAAAGTAAAAACACATGAATATTTCTTTCAATTACTTCAAAAGCAAAAGAAGTTCATTATTAGAATGCCACAGTATGTCTTTCAGGCACAGAAAAAAAGGCAGAAAGAGCAAAGAAAGAAAGAAAGAAAGAATTTTGATGTGAATTTGTAAGGGCAGAAATGCGTCTCATCCAGTTTGTGACATTTGGTTGAATTCCCCTGTCATCCCCACAAGAGAGTGTAACACAAAAAATGGCATGTATGTGTCATTAGTCATCATTCATCCATTCATTTGAACTGTATTCTTCTCCATGTAGGCCAGGGGTCTTCAACCGGGGGTCCGCGACCCCTAGGGGGTCCGCGGAGGTACTGCAGGGGGTCCGCGAAAATATTTCATCTGAGGCATTTTTTTTCTCTTCAAAAAAATAAAATTTGTCATAGTTAACATAATGTTTAAAAGAAAATTGCTTCATATTTGTTTTTAAATAACACATTGTAGGCTACCCATGAATCATACATGTGATCATGTAATCCCTGTGTAACATTTTGCTAACCTATGCCAAAACACATTAGCATTCATAAATGTAGAAATACAGGTCACCACTTCAGCCTGAGCCTGATGTGACACTGCCTCGCAAATTCCATCCGTCCTAGAACAGAGAAGCTCTGTTCCACTCACCAGGTTCAGTGCTCTCACTAGGACCTGCAGCTGATCAGTTATCTTTAATTCTTCGTCCCACTGGGCCTATAATAAAAAATGTGACCCTTGTGATGTTTTTTTTTATTTGAGTTAGATCATCGCGATTAAAGAACACTTCCCCCGTGCGTTTTAGTTAAATAGCTTCGTATTCAGCAAACTCGTTCTTTTCATTCCGGGAGATAAATTACGTTTGATTCGTCCGTTCAGTGTCGGGACTGATGGACCCTGACCTTTGCGGGGTATTTGTTCTGTGTGATGTTTTGCTTTGTTTTTGTTTGTTTTTTTTATGAGAGTCTGCGGTCTTTGCGCTTCAATGCGTTCTGCGCGAATTCATTCATCCAACGTCCCATCACAATTAAACGATAACGATAATCTCATGGTATTGAGTTTCCTTATGAAAGACAAAGTTATTTTACACAAGAGGAAGAGGCTTTCTGTCTTTATCAGTTTGAGCTAATGAAGCTTTGCCTGAATTTAGCTGAATATATCCAGCTAGTTAACCCTTGTGACATTCATTCTGTTATAGGGCGAATTTATGCTATGTAAAGAAACGAGTTTAGAATGTGTGCGTTCGTGTGTGCGTGCATGCATGTAGGCACTCGACTGACGGTCCAAATGATGGCAGGATTTGAGGTGGGCCAGGTGTGTATGGAGTAAGATAGCTGTCAAGAAGTTTCTTTTCTCAACAAGTAATGCCTGTGAATGGGGCGATGACGTATTTTGACAGTTGAGTAACGTGTGCAAAGTGGTATCCATAATATTGAGAGGCGTATTGAAATTTTGATTTTGTACTTGTAATTTTTGAATTCGCAGTTTTTTCCATCCGTATTCTGATGGGTAACATACACACACTTTATTTTATGCATGACTGAACTCATTTGAGAAGTCACAAATGTTTATTTTATGCACAACTAAATACGCACGTGTATCAAATATACAGAAATATTTTGGCAGCTATCTTACCCCACAGGTGTGGGGGTCCGTGCTCAGTCGCTCTCACAGCCAAGGGGTCCTTGAGCTGAAAAAGGTTGAAGACCCCTGATGTAGGCGATCAACAGTGCTTTCAGCACGGCTCTGCTACATCCATCTCCTCTGTCTGTGTCCTAGCAGCAAATGCAGCAAACCCTCCACGGCTTACATAATTCATAAATAAAGCACTTGTTCAAAACAAATGGCTCTGTATATATAAAAATAAAGTTATTCACGCTCATTCAATTAACTCCACATTTGGAGAGTAATGACGAGAGAGCCCACTGAGCTTTTCGCAACCAATTCTACATCAATGATCACTCCTAATTTGTGACTGTGTTTCATGCTCTAGTCCTCATTTACATTGCACATTACTAAACAGGAGAAGGACGCAGCTGCGTCAGCCCAGTACAAAGGGAGCCAATAAAAAAAAGACGTTGACATGCTAATGAAAGTGTGTTTGTGTTGACAGGAGAGCTCCACTCCTGTTGATAGCCTCTCTAGGGTAAAAAAAATAGAAGAGAAAAGTAATGGGGGTAGGGGTGGATCTTGCAAATTAGAGGGCTAATTCTGTTTACTTCTTCCATTAAACACACTGGTTTGTGTCAGCAAAGAAGATGCTATTTGATTGACTTGGGCCAAGGCTCCACTTCCGCAAGAGAGAAGGGGGGGGGGGGGGGGGGGAATGAGAGAGAAAGTATACAAGAGAAGATGTAAGGAAGGACACGGCAGTTATAGAAATGTTTCTTCTAGGCCGATGAGGCCTTGCCATTCATTTAGTGAAAGTCTGAAGGAGCTCAGCTCATGCTCCTGAGCTCCTGAGGAAGAATAGAGGGCTTCATTGGCGGGAAGAGATTTCTGTTTAGCATCAGAGGTGGCTGGCAGGAACTCCTTGAGGTTAATTCAAACGCAAATGGCCCTGTCCACTTTGATTTGGCAAAAACCTCTTCAAGATGGTGGTTTGTTTAGCCTCAGCCGCTCTCTCGCTCCGTCCTCTACTCGGAATAGATCCTTTGCATAATGAACAGAATAATTCACTCCCATTGTTTTAGGCGATGGGATGCTAATGAACTTTCACCTTGCAACCCCGTCTGGAACACGTTTGATGTAATTCATTGTTAGCACCGTTACTGTGCAGGCTAATGCAAAATGTTACTTTGAGGTGAGAGTATTTATGGCGCTCTATTCAAGACATTTATGAGGCTAAGTGAATTTTGGAAGGCAATGGTGTTTCTTTTATGTGCTGAAGCCTATAGATCTCTTGGTCCATTTCCTCAATTAGCCGTTTTTTTTTTTTTTTTTTTTTCTTATTTGGCACATTTGGAGAGGTAGAAAAAAAACACCTTTATAAACACCACCATCCATTCCCCCTCTCCTTTTTCATTTTTTTGTTGGCATTCTCTTCTTGGAAATCCAGGCAATAAAAAAACAGAAGTTTGTGTTTACGACCACAGTGTGGCACAGTGTTCCTGAATCATGGCATGTTTGCCAAACAAACTGGCAGGCATGCACAGATGAAAAATGCCACTGACTCCATAAAATTACAAACCAGAGGACACTACAGTTGCACAGAGAACACACACACAAAACACATGGACTTGTATTTGTGTGATCCCTACGGGTATCAATCCATTGTTTGATCCAGAAAGACAGCTCTACCAAAGCCTATGTCAGCTATTACTCCCCTGACAAGCAGTCCTATGGGATCAGCACATCCCATCTCTCTCTCTCTCTCTCTCTCTCTCTCTCTCACACCCACATACACACATATGCATACACCCACACACACACACACACCTCACCTAGCATATTCAGAATGGTCTCTGTCAGTGGAGGAGGCAGCCTCCCGTGATATAGACAGGCCCAGATGGTGCCGTCATGGCTGTCACAGTGGTCCGTCTCCCTGAGCACACCTGTGACAGCTGGAACATGTGTACCCAGTCACAGTACCACAGCAATTCAGACTAATTATCTCCTGCAGTTGATACAGTGCAAGCTGTCTCTTTTTTATGTCCTTTACTACATCTGCACTGTGTGTGTTTACATGTGTGTGTTTGTGTGTTTGTGAGTGTGTGTGTGTGTGTATGAGAGAGAGAGAGAGAGAGAGAGAATTATGAAGAGGGTATTAGGTAAGAAACCGTGGAGCGTTTTTTGTTTTAGTACCCAATAGCGTTTTAGCAATTACCCAATACTTAAAATGACTGTTGGATACATTTGATCTCCAATCACTCTTTCTCTCTATTGATTTCTCTGTAGTCTTGTTTGCTTTCACTCTCCCTCATCTCTCTGTTTCTCATCCTCTTTTTCTTTCATTCATGGCCTGTCTGTCCTCCTTCCTCCTCCCACATAGGCTAGGTGTGCATTACAATATTAAAGGGCATACCTACCTAGTGGTGTTTCAATTGAATTACCACGCCTAAGCCTCGCTCTCTGTTGGGCTCAGGGATGCTCTTTGTTCGCTTGTAAACCGGCATAATTCCCATACGTTCCTGGGATTTGTTCACCGCGCTGTCAGATGCAGTTGTTTGTTTGTTCGACTTGTGCTGGGCCTCCCATTTGGGAAAGCGTCTGCTGTGGCCTGGGATGGGGCTGTTGGTGGGTGGTGGTGGTAGGGGGGTTGTTTCTACAGTATGACTATGAAAGGTGGTAAAGCTACTGCATGCTAGGTGCTGCCTGTATGGTAATTGTTGTATTAGAAGCTGAGTCGTTCTGCTCGAGGGTTGATGTTTCTGAAATTGTTCGAAAGCTAATGAGGTATTTACATAATTCCTTTGTCATATTAAATAGTAGTAACAGTATTATCCTCTCCAGAGTCAGATTAAGAAACATCACAATAAAAATATTGACTGTGGTTTGTGCTGTTTGTTTGTCAAGGCCACTGGTCCAATTACGCTGCTTCTAAAATGAAACACATTAGTGAAGCTGTTGCTTTTTTTCCCTTCTTTTTTAAAATGGGAAAGTGACACTAGATGCATTTCAGTCTAAACTCTTAATAGCCTCTCAGCAAGTGTGCAATAGAGCACATTACTTTAACTTCTCATTACTGTGTCAGATGGTTTCTATCAAGCTCCACTCATCTTTAATCGGTAGAAGGAAACATTATTGGATACTTCAAGCAGATATGAGTCAGATGAGTGAAGTTATTCTAAATCACAAAACACACAATAGATGCTAACATAGAGTATGAACTGCACATTTTGTTGCTTCTTGAGCACAGTCTGGGAGGAATACCTAAAACCGATTGACACCTTTCACTCAACAAGTTCTGTTTTTAGGAGATTTAACCCCCAAGATTCTATCAATTGCAAAGACCCTGCCTCATGGTATTTACTTACAGCTTTTAAAATTGTTTTTAATCATTGATCTATTGTGACCTCTTATCTTTGCATTACTGGGTCCTTTTTAAGATTTTTAAGATTTCTCGACCAAATAGTATTCCAATCAAGGCCCTTCAGAACGGAATAGACTGAGGTTTAAATGTTCCCTTTTCTAAATTATTAAATTGTATCAATTTATCCCACAGGATAAATAAAGTAGCTATTTATCATTCTTTCTTTATCTGAAAAATGGGTTTAACTATGTTGGTGTGTAGTTAGGTCTGATGCTATTAGAGCCCTCTGCTATTACTGATTAGCAATGCAAGTTTAGTAAGGAAGGCACACTGTTAAGAACAAATCAAAAATATTAAATGTGGAATATCTCTTGAAGAAATTGCACCATAAAAAATATTAGTGATATAGTGATATAGTGATATTCAAGGCTTGTTCAGTGTGCTAAGGATCTTAATGAATTAGTTTTAGGATGTTTGATCAGACTTAACGCACGCATATTGCTTTGCCAAAGTTATTTCTCAGGAGGCAAAGCATATTGTAATCATGTTTCACAAGCATTGTGTGCTGACAGTGTCTAATTTAAAGTGATTGCTCTCTCCCAGGAACGTTTCTTTTCTTGACGCGTTGCATTGATAAACAAATACACTGCACTCCCTTGGGGAGTGTTGAGAATGACTATAAATGTCACGGGGTGTCATTACATATTGTTGATATTTCATTAATTTAAGTGCAAATATGACTATATTGTTTTATTTTTACTTATCTGATTCCAGAGAAAACCACAGTATGCTTTTAGATTGAAGGTTAAGGTTGGCTGGTGCTCTAATGATATCCACATTACCATCAGCACACTGGCCACCTAGGCCTTCCTTTTTTTTATTCCCTTGCTCTCAGGAACGTGACATAAATCAAGAAAATAGCTCACATCTCTAAGGGACCCTGAGGGTCTCTAAGCACGGAGCACTAACCCAAAATGCCCTCGCCCGTGCTATGCAGACGAACACAGGCAAATTGAGTAATCACCATGGGAACCAGGCACTGATCTTAGCCCTTCCATCATTCCATCAGCCTCAGAGTGATTAAATGGTAAAATACCAACAGTGAAAACTACAGTGTGCCAATTGGAGAAGGGACCCAGAGAAACAAAGGAAGGAGATGAGAGAGAAAAAAAAACAAAGAGAAAAGAGGAAAAGAAAGAGAGGGAAGAGGGAGAAATGAGGAGAGTTATTGGCCAAAGTCTGTCTGAGGGATGATGAATGGCAAAGGCTGTTGAATCTAATTTGACGACCATGCGGCGACAATGCGGCATTATTTTGTGATTAAGTGCTATGCTGATATCAGGCACTTGGGCCTTGGAGCAGTATAGTTTACAACTATCTTCTTTTGGAGCGTGCTTGGCCTCTGTAACTCTGTGTCAAAAACGGCGCCTAGTTACAGTGTGACTTTCATTCCCACTTCTGAGAGAGGGAGCGCGTGGCAACGATACAAGCAGGGTGATCAGTGTTGAAAACAAACTGATGCAATGGCAGTGGGGCAATGACTGACTGCTTACATAAGGGTCAGACTGTGATTAGTCAGGACATTCCCGGTGATGACGCCATCCCCCTGACGTTGGTCTCCTCCAGCCCTGCACCTACTCATTGAGTCGGCACTGGTGGGCCCAAATCAATAGTGAATAGCCCCTCTGCTTCTCACGAGCAAGGAGCTTTTGATGTGCCGCTTTGAAAGTGAGACAGCCAAGATAATCTCCCAGAATGCCACTGTGCGCGAGAATGACAGGATGCTGAGACCGATCAGTCGCTGCCGTGGTAACGCCATGGGACAGCACCAGGAGAAGGTAGCTTGCCAGGAGAAGCTAGACGGTGGCACAGGACTCGAGGGCGGAGAGAGCAGAGTTAGAGACAAATGAGAGCTGGCATCGCCAGCTGAACTGTGGAATGGGGCTGTGTGTGTGTGTGTGTGTGTGTGTGTTTGTGTGTGCGACATGGGAAGCTCGGGACTGGATGATTGTGGAGATGGAGTCAATAAGGAGCATACATTAGGCATGGAGTTCCTGGGGGGAGCAGACAGTACCCACTACCTGGGCCAGTAGTCTTCTTCTTTGCTAAAGTCTTTCTCTCTATCTGTTCTCTCTATCACAAACACACAGAAAAGCTGCATTTAGATTTCAGTTTGGGGGGCCTGACTTACATGGAAAGGCACTGACAATCAAATTCCTCCTGGAATTGCCTGTCAACTTGGTCAACAACATCTCTTTTCTCTTTCTCTTTAAAAAAAAAAAAAAAAATAAGGAGGTTGCTTTATAGAGGCGTATTTAACGTCAAAAGAGGGAATTGCAAACATGATTTGTCCATTTCCATGTGTGCGTGCTCATCAATAGTATTCAAATATTTACCACTGATAAAATATTCATTCTTGTAAATAAATTATTTTAGAACTTTTTACGTGTCTGCACTACTGCAGGTCTTTGCATTACTTTGCAGGGGACTTTCTATCGAGTCTGGCAGTAAAATAAAGTGGACTTAGTATGATGCAGAAATCAGTGATGTATGAACTAAACAAATATCTGTGCAATAAATAACATTGATTAAGATAGCCTCAGTTGCTTTATAAATTAAGCAATCAATTACTTTATGCTTGGTATTTATGCACTGCTTACTTCTATAGTATGAGTAATTAGAAACAGTGATGTGTGTTTGCGCATGCGCACATAAATCTGTGTGTGTGTGTGTGTGTGTGTGTAGCTAAATTTATTAGCTTACAGCATGTGTGTGTGTGTGTGTGTGTGTCATGTGTATGTAAGGAGTAAGGACAAAAGTAGTGTGTGAACGCTTCAACATTAAACTGTGATTTTAGGAGTTTATGCAGTCTTATAATTAATGCAAGGAAAGATCAATGGTGTGTGTGTGTGTGTGTGTGTGTGTGTGTGTGTGTGTGTGTGTGTG
>JAGFZM010000322.1:154650-158587 GCA_017657215.1 Limnothrissa miodon | reverse complement strand
TGTGTGTGTGTGTGTGTGTGTGTGTGTGTGTGTGTGTGTGTGTGTGTTTGGGTACATGTGCCTGTGTGCATATGTTGGCTTACCTGCAGATGCACTTGTGTGGTACATGGGCACATCTGCCCACAGATGCACTTGTAAACAGCATTTAATGATGGAGTTGCAGAGACTGCTCTCCATCTCTGTCCATTACTATCCCCCTCTACTCTCCAGCTGTTCCATTAGCAAACCTCCACACACACAACACACAACACACACACACACACACAGACTAAACACAAACGTGACACATAGGACAGTACATGTGTAGGAGGATACACTAGTAACACCTACATCCCCTCCCACCCTACACACACACACACACACACACACAAAGACTAAACACAAACGTGACACATAGGGCAGTATATGTGTAGGAGGATACACTAGTAGTACCTACATCCCCTCCCACACACACACACACACACTGAAGCACAAACACAGGCCCAGTCGGAACCCCAGTCGGATGAGAGCATGTGGGGGGGGGGGGGGGGGGGTGGCTGCTCACAGCTGGCTGGCCCCTGCCGTGGCCCTGCTGCCTGAATATGCCTTTGTTCGGTGCGCCACTTATGTGGGAGAGAGCGTCCAGGCAAGCTGGAGCCTGGGCAGCTACATAATCAAAACAAATGATTCACCGCCACCCTGTGACACCACTTTTTTTATTAGCTCTTTATATTACCATAACCTTCCGCCGTTCACTGATTACCAAGGTAAACTCTCATATTTTATAAGAGGAGAAAGAGGAGGTTGTGGTTGAAAGAGGAGGTTGTGGTTGTGGAGGTGGACTGAAACAAAACAAAACCAAAGGGAAAAAAACAGCAGGATACTAAAAACAAATAAATAAACCAAAAAAGGTAGAAGAGGAAAAACAACAGAGAAAGTTGAGTCCAGAGTACATATAAGGGTTGCTACTCCAGTCTAGAGAAAGGTTAGGAATGGGCATGTGTCTGTATGTGTGTATGTTTGTGTGCGTGTGCACATGTGTCTGTATGTGTGTATGTTTGTGTGAGTGTGTGTGTGTGTGTGTGTGTGTGTGTGTGTGTGTGTGCATGCATGTTTGTGTCTGTATGTGTGTTTGTGTGTGCGTGTGTGTGTGTGTGATTATGTCTGAGTGTGTGTGTGCATGTGTAAGTGTTTGTGTATATATGTATGTGTGTGTGTGTGGTGATGGGGAGAAGGGATGCAAGCGTTTGCTAGCAATCTGTTAGCAAGCTCCTCCTCTGGCATCGACTCCACACACTTTAATCTAGCAGCTTCTCTCAGAGGCGCCAATTAAAATGTGGGAGATGAAGAGATGCGGCAAGACAATAATCCCCAGCACCAACGAAGACACAAAAAAATAACCCTGTGTGTGAGTGAGTGTCTGTGTGTGTGTGTGTGTGTGTGTGTGTGTGTGTCTGTGTGTGCGTAGGAAGGTGAGGGTGGTTTTGTGGTATGAAAATATATGAAATAAAAAAAAAAAAAACAACAATCTTTTTCCATGAGTCAGTCTCTGAGGACTGGGCTGTATGGGAGACAGCACTATGTTTTGCCTCGGTTTCCCCAGCAGAGATCTGCCATGCTTGTCTGATCAATATTTCACGAGAATCCTAAGTAACAATTGTTGTTCTTTTGGGCATCAACTATTTATGCCCACTAAAGGACCGAGTGAGATGCACCATGGGAGGAAAAGGAAAATGAAAGAATCCCGGAAGTCCTGGCAGTTTAGTGAGGCTGGGTTATTCACGCACATCTCCATTGTGAGACGTGACGTCAACAAACATGTATACACACGTGCACGCCCATACACAAACACAAAGAGAAAAACAGTAACATTTCCTCTTTGCTGAAGGGTCATTTATAATTCCATTAATATAAGCGCGTATGTATGTGTGTGTGTGTGTGTGTTTGTGAATGTGTGTGTATCTAGGCAATCGTGTGCATTTTGTATTTATTTCTAACATGTGACACAAATGTAAACAAACATGTAAGTTATAGTTCTATAGTCACAGCTGCTTGTGTGTGTGTGTGTGTGTGTGTGTGTGTGTGTGTGTGTGTACACTGTAAGTGTGTTTCTGATACATAACATACATTTTGACCTCCCTTCAGCGCTGCTGTCACTGTATTTGGTGTTTCCTCAGAGGCTGCCGGTGAGAACAGGAAACGAGTCTTCAGCTCAACAGAGGATTTCAGTCAAATCGGAAAAAACTCCAGCGTGGTTTCCAGTGCGTAAGTCTAGAAAATCGCTTCAGACCGAGTAAACCGAAGACAGCGGGCAGCACTGATGTTCTGCCTTCTCTTTCTTAGAGCGGAATCCATCACAAATCTGTATTTAGTCTCTCTCTCTCTCTCTCTCTCTCTCTCTCTCCCTCTCTCTCTCTAACTCCATCTTCCCTATTTCTCTTTCTCTCTGACTCTATTTTTCATGAAAAGCTCAGGCTCTCCTCCTTACTATAGTATTACTCTCTCTCTCTCTCTCTCTCTCTCTCTCTCTCTCTCACACACACACACTCTCACTAACACACACACACACACACAGTCCTCCTCTCCTTGACTCACAAATCACCCAAGCATCTGATGCTGACAACACAGAGGCGGAAAAACACCCCCACGTAGAAACCTGACCTTCCCTCTCCTCATGACGGGAGGAAAAGAGAGACACACACAGAGAGAGAGAGAGCGAGAGAGAGAGAGAGAGAGAGAGAAGAATTACAAGGCTTGCACCGTGCTGCGATACAGCCATCTCAGCCACACAGCTGGGTAGAGCCATACAATATTAATCACATGGTCTATCTCTCATGTACAGTAGCTAACTCCACAGCAGCCCAAGCTGATCTGGTTTTACAGCTTTATGTGAGCTGTGCCACACACCAGGCCCGCTGACAAGCAGAGGGATGGAGGGATGGAGGGACTCAAGTTCTCTCCTCCTCTGACCCAACAGCCCAACTGTGTGATTGTGTAGTCATGCAATAACCTTCTGCACACACTTCCTTCAAATAGACATTCAATTCGTGGGTGGAATTGGATATTTTCTGGTGTCAAGAAGGAGTTAGGTACGGAAATGTTTTTTTTTTTTTTTTTTTTTTGTACCAACATAGCCTAATGCCTGTGAATCAAGATTATACAATGAATCAAAAAGACAAGTCTATGTCTTTTGCAACTGAATTATCTCAATTATAAAAATAATATAAAGGAAAAACAGAGCATAAGAAATCATAGTCTTCTTAGATATTTATATGATCTAGAAACATTTTATGACACCTGATATTAGTTGACACTAAAAACATGTAAGGACACCTGATGTGTCACCTGACAATTGACAAACATGTACAGTATTCTGTAGAATGTTTACTGGAAATCATTTTCAGTTTAAAAGAAAACATCTTTGAGACAAACGCCCGTGTCTTTCTCTTCACAGAATCTGAATGCACTTCAGGTTTCAGCTTTGTCCCGATGACAACAAATGTGTGCTATGGCGTGAAATGTTGTTTGGAAATTAGCAGGGAAATATATGATATGATTAAGTCATCCTGTGTAGAAAGAGTAATGGTGCGCACCATACAGTTAGAGTGGTTTTGTAACTCTGAAGAGAGCCAAATGCAAATGGAAAGTGAAGCACAGCATTGTAATGCCAAATGGGGCAGAGAAGGTGAGATAAATGAAATGTTGGAAAGAGATAAAAACAGAGCACTTGCATGAAACAGACCTAGATGCCCCTCTTAGCTCTGGATGGGAGTCTGTTCTAATATATACATTACACATCACTCTGCACTGATGTTTAAAATTCACTGATACATACATACATACATACATACATACATACATACATATGCATACATACATGCAATCATCCATCCATGTTTGTGCATCACAGACACAATAAACTATTGACAGTGATCGTATATAACAAGTATCGGCCCTA
>JAGFZM010000322.1:97150-152150 GCA_017657215.1 Limnothrissa miodon | reverse complement strand
CCCGGAGGCTGTGTGTGATTCTGGGCTCCAGCAGCACCTCCAAAGGGGGTTAAAAGAAGGTCGTGGTCATAGGCAGGCCACGCACATAATCAGGCTGCCGGAGAGAATCTTGCATGAGACCCGGCGCAATATTGATTTAAGAATAATATCAGGTTCACGGTGGAACATCATGTCCAATTACCGCCCTTGTTTCTCAAGACCCGCAACTACAACCACAACATAATAAAAAGAACTCTCTCAATGGCCGGCCATTTAATAAATACCACATATAGCAGCTACACAAAACTACACCAATTATGGTTCATGTAGGAAGGCTGTGTGTGAGACAAAATGAGGTCCATCAGTTGTATATATGCTGGCATATATGGGTTCATGTCCCTTATTTCATTTAAAATGAGACCTTAGCTGCAGGGAAGCTTCAGGTGAGGCCACGTGTATCCTTAAACGCTGGCAGCAGATGTTCTAAAGGGGACGTGGCGTCGCGCTGCCTCTCGTCTCTCCGAGGAGCGGGGTGTGCCACAACAAAGCAGGATGCTTTGCCAAGCTGAATGTTTCTCGGAAGTCCATTGCATGCATCAGTAAACAACAGCTTCTGCCGAGCCAGAGAGAGTGTTAATTTTTAAAGGCGTCTGGTGCCTTCTTATTTCTGAACACTCGAGAATGTTTAAAAAATGGGGGGAAAGGAGAGACATGGAAAAGAGAACATTATATGAAGGAGAATGAAACTCTGTCAAGCAATAGAGGTTAACCTTAAATCTTTTCAATTCTAATTTACCCTAACCTACCACTCACTCAACAAACTAGGTCAGAGGATCAAGCTAATCGATCAGGAATCACATTTTATTTGATATCACCTTAAGAAACACAATGTTAAGATATAGTAGAATGGTGTTGCATTCTGTCGTGTTAAATGTCATATTTCTGGTATTTTTGTTGTGTTGTTTACTGTAATGTGTGTCCAAAATGCATGGTTTCTGAAATACCTCCAGTACTATGGCGACACCAATTAAAAAATGAAAATGACTTAAGCATCAAGGCTTTCCCTGGGGCTTACATGAAAGGTCTCTGTGCTTCATCGAAGAGAAAAGCTGGAAAACAAGAGATGGATGTCACCCTGAATTCCTTAAACAATAGCTATGACATTCTTTCACATATTAAAATAATAATAAAAAAAAGCAAGGTGAAAACTAAGTATTAAAAGACTGTGTTAATTTATTTTACACACACACGCACACACACACACACACACACAATATCTATAAAAATCCAAGAATATAGCATAATGGGCTACATAACAAAAAGCAATCTTAAGTTTTCAATAATTAGACAAGCTTAATGCAAACATATTTTGTGAAAAACAGAGATAAAATAGATATGTTTCTATGTTTTCTCTTTCTTCCATGTGTAGGAAATATCTAAATCTCATTCTCAACTGCTGACTGCTCTGATCCAAACTCAAGAGAGGACATACACATATGTGTATATGATATAAGAACAAGGGGTTTTTAGAAGGCTCAGAAAACTGAGCATCTCGAGTATAAAGTGAGTGAACATGAGATGAACACTAATTCACCATTATCTGCCAAACAGCCATCAGTGAGAGAGCGGTCAGTATGGACTCCATATAGCATACTGTGCGTGGGCAGGAGAGTATATGTCTCTGGATTCCATAACAGCATGTGGAGGCATGTTTTCAGAAATGTGAACCCATTCCAACATGTAATGGTGTCAATGCAGACTGATTCTCAACATAGTTATATAACACACACACACACATTTTTTTCTCCTATTTTTCTCTCAATATCGCTCTCATCCCCCCATCACAGACATATGTACACACGGCATACATACACACACACACACACACAAACCTTCCCACATGCCATGCAAGGTCACAGGTCGTGAGTATATGTGTGCGATCAGCTCACCAACGCATTGGATCTTTTGAGCATCTTTGTGCAGGTGAAAATCTTTACACACACACACACTCCGCTGTTTGTGCACCATCTCAGTAATGCCTCCAGCTTATTGTCCTGTCAAACAAGTGCCAGAGGTGAGCAAGGGTGAAGGAGACGGAGGGCAAGAGAGATGAGAGAGAGGGAATAAGAGAGGTTTAAAGGGAAAATGAATCAAGTGCTACAAACAAAGAGGGGTAAAGAAAGAGTACATTTTGTAAGAATAAAAGTATACATAAATATACACCATGGCCTGAATACTTAGTATATCTGTATAAGGTCTGCAGCATTATACCACTATGCTTAGGTCAGTCCTAGTGTGAGGCAGACTAATGGCAGATTAGTCTTGACACACTTGATACATCCTTATGATAGCGGCTTAGTACATTATACAGTAGATAGAAATTATGCAACCAAGTTATTTCGGGAGTGCTTTACATCTCATTAAAGTGTGTCATTAAAGGTTCCCACTCTAAGGAATGTGTTTGACCCTCTAATGATAAATCTGATCTTTGGCCAGTGGGTAGGGTAGACAGCCTCTTGCATCGCTGGACAACTGCCTTTTTTAGATTAGAGGTCAGATACTATTCTTGTGGCACAATAGAGTCTGCAATAGAACTGGTGTCTTTCCTTTCGTAGAGGGTTCATCTTTGTGAAATTAAAGTTTTGTTCTTATTGCACAACCCTATGACATATCCAGGACATCTACCATAACAAGAACTCCCTGTTGTATGATTTTAATTAAACATTTTAATTGGGCACTTGAAGGTCATGACCACTCCGACTATACATGAGGAGGTCAAGAAGTCTTCCTTGCACATCATGTGATAAAGGTACGCAGTGCCCTATTATAAACTATTTCAGATTGTTTCATACAGTTAAATTGCAGTATGTTACGTCAGAAAAATCATAAAAAGAGTAAAATCCTTTTTAAATAGATTATATATACATCTTGATAGTTGTTTCCATAGGGCTTCTATTCCATAACATCTTATATTATTTTAACATAGTGAAAGTAGTTTAGGAACCAAACTGAATGTGTTTTTTTTGTTTTTAGCATTGAAATGGTCTGAATAACCTCAGATGCTGGTGTATGTCTGTCATGAGAACACATTTATAAGTGAAACACCCAAAGACTTTTAAGAACATTACATTAATTGACTTTCAGATCCATGTCTTGCTTTGCTGTCTGATCGATGCCCAATGCTAGTGACATCTCACTCCTAGCCTGCCCAGTAGTTTAGCGTAGAGTTGTGTGCTCCGCTCCACTCCGCTGTGCTGCGGCTAAAGCCATGCCCTTAGGCCCTAGCCGCCACACAAACCTCCCCCACGAGCCCTTCCTTCCCCTTTAAACCCCTCCTTAATTAGAGCCTGCTTATCCTCAGCGCTAATTTAGCCGCGCTGCCACTACCACAACCACGACCGACGTCCCCTATGACCGCTCAAATTAAAAACCTGCCTGTCGCGGGACTGCGGGGAGTTGCGTTGGTGCCTGCTCTCCGCTCCGACGTCCCCCCGGGGCCCGCCGTTTTAAAGCGGGCCCTCAGGAAGAGTGTTGCTCCTCGGGGCGAAAGCGCTCCTATTAAGCGTGCTCCCAAAATGCCACTGTATAGTTCAGAGAGCGGACGAGGGATTGAACGTGTGAGGCTGGTCCGGGGGCCCGTGCTGCTGACTGCGCTTGATTGGTCAGTGTGGAGTGGCACTACACTGGCGTGCGCTGGACAGCAGTCCGGAGGGGGATTGGGGTCATTCTGTCTAAAAGAATGATATATTCCCAGGCAGGACCAAGACAGACAGGTTGGGGTCAAGCCAGTCCACTCTTGTCAGGAACTGCTGTATTTGACCACTGCTCTGGACCAAATTGTTAGAAGACTCGATTTTGAACAAAACCAAAACAACAACAACAAACATCTATTATGCAATGATAAAATTTGACTGGGGATTTAGTCTACATTACACCTCTGTAATTTGCCTGAGTCATACCATACACCCAGAAAATAAAATGAACAAACCATGAGGCCATTGAAGGCCACATTACCATAGTCTACATGGTTTCTGACATTTTTCACCTCCCATCATCTCTCTTCTCTCACTGAATATACACTCCTGGAGAGACTACCTTACACCCAAGACTACCTACCACCCAAACTTCAAAAGTCAGTCTATCCACAGCTCCGTTTGGCTGCCAGCGTGCACCCCTCAAATCTCTATTATCCAAATCATGTAATACTATTGAGCCTGCATGGCTGCATTTGTCAAGCAATTACCCCAATGATGTCCGAAGAGGCGGAGCGGCCATAGTGGTGATTGGGATGCAAGCTGACAGGACTTAGGATACAGGAGAGGATGTCAGTGGACCAGCTCCATGGATGCCATCACCACATTAACGTCTCCCACGGACAGACTAAGCTGACCACGCGCTGCTTCTTACTCAAAATCAGCACTCACTGTTTCTGGCATGTACTTTGTACAGTCACATCTAATAATGTTGTGACTCAGACTTAATATGTGGGATTTTGTTTTTATCAATTATCCTCAGAATACCCCAATGTGGGAAAATTTGCCACACTAGTATCTTATGTTCAGTATCAAGTTTTGGGCTTGGCTCCTTGCCATCACAGTTAATAAGTACTTTAAAGAGTTATAGCCCACATACTTACACCCCCGTAGATTTTCTTTCTATTTATTTTTTATTTTTTTATCAAGCACTCATGTATTTGAGATGATTCACATTATTGAATGAAATTCAGAAATGATTGTTCCCGCTGAGACCAGTCCCACAAGGCAACCTCCACAGTGCTGACTTGAGTTCCCCTCTCACTCTCCTTATGAGGGGCTCGGCAAGGTCTCCTCTCCTCTCTCTCTCTCTTTGCCATGCTTGACTGCTCTGATATTTTGTCCAGGCAAATTGACTGCTACTCCCAAATCTCTGGGGGCTTCTGCGTTACGTTGTCCTGTCAGGAAATTGTGTCATCTCCAAGGTGACGTGCACACATTGTGTTGTTTGTTAAATTTATGATCCCCTCCGCTTCGGCCCGTGGTGTAATTATACTCACATTACACACTCTCAGCCAAGGTTACCCCAAGTGATTTTCTCCTCTTTTTGAACAAATGGCCTTGTAAGGCACCCTCACACTCCCCTACTCCACCCCAAGCCCAACTCAAAAAGCACAAAGGGCTTTGTGAGTGTGACCCTGCATAACAGCAGAGAGGGAGGAAAAAAAACAAGGTGTCAGTCTGTCAAATCTGTCAGGCAAGGGGAAGGTAAGGAGAAGGTGGAACCGCCACCTCTGCTATCTTAGTGTATTTAACTAAGTGCCTCAGAACACTGAAGTTGGATTGAAGTAACTTGATATTACAAGTTGTCAGTCACTGTGGGAATGAAAGCCAAAGCGCGCCCATAAGGGAATCTACATTTAAAGGACAGATTTTTTTAAACAGTTTTCAAAAGTTTTATTTTAAACTGGATTCAAATCATTCCAGCACTGAAAAGAAATGGAAGCCTCATGAAACCCTCCTGTAGCCCTCATATAATGGCATGTAATTCTCATTTTACAATAGCCTTTTTGTGTGAAACTTGAAAAAGACACTCAATACATGAACTCCCGGCCAAGTACACAACCCCAGCAAGGTTGAAAGTGATGTTTTTTTTTGTTTTGAGTGTGGAGTGTGGACAGTGTGGACTAAACCATAATAGTGTTAAGCACAGAGTTTCACATTCTTAGCAATCTACGATGCATTCTGTCTTTTTAAAAAGCCTGGCATATTAGGCCGGCTTTTATTCAAAAGGGTGGCATGAAATTAACACTAATGGCAGAGCAATCCGTCCCCTCTTGTCACACTGTGAATTCTGGCTGATGGGGTTGGAGGGTCTCACCTAGCAATCAGTTCTGCGGCGGAGCTGATCCGCATCTGGCTGGGATGCGGCAGACCGGAACTGCATCCGTTGGAGTGTCAAACGGCTCTCTGGGGGCCAGCCTTTGAAATCTGAGCTCCAATGTAGTGCATTGAGCAGAGGGGGGGAGACTAATGGGCTTTATGACGAGGCCCATTTCTCAAAAGTGGGAAGTGAAAGACTCTGATGAGGGAGGACAACTGAGAGCCCTTCATGTGCTCCACCATGGGAGAAGTGGAATTATGCATGTCAACAACATATGGCCACGCAAATCAAGCCCTGAGACTCTCCTGAAAAGTAGAAAAGCGAAATTAGTTTGTTTACCTACTTCTTTGTTCTTTGTTCCTGTGTATCTTTGTGCATGCTTGTGTGTCTGTTTGGTGTGTGTGTGTGTGTGTGTGTCATATATTTATTTTTTCTTACTTGTCTACAACTTGAATATTTTACAAAATCTCTCCTGATAAACAGCAATTATTTATCCAAAAACTAATGTAGAATTTTATAAATACTTCAGCTTTAGCTGTTGTATTAATATTTTGCCAGCAATACTGGAATAGGCTAGACATGCAACCTAGTGATGATAACACCTTGGACATACTGCACATTCCATCAATAGAACAAAGAAATGCCCATTCTCACTGAACATTTTTGAACAGCAGATCTTACAGGTTTACCCATATAAGTTATCCACACGTCAAAACACATGCACACAATTCCCACATGTTCACAGTTTGAATCAATTTCTTCCTAATTTCCATCATTAGCATAATGGCTTGTGTCATCAAGCACAAGTGGTGAAGATTTGAGCCTAAGACTGCATGCCCACCATATGTCTAGGCCAATGTGTTTGTGGGTTCAGACCCCACAAAAAACAGCCAATTTGACAATTTTGAAAAAAAAAAATTTTCTCAATATGTGACACTACAGAGGGGATAATAGAGGACTTTCCTAAGGGACAGTAGAATTTTCCTGGCCAAAGCATTACATCACAGTAGAGGAGCTGTAGTCGTGGACCAAAATGTCTTAGGCTTTTGGGGGAGCTAAAGCTCTGGAATTATTTGGCAAAAACTGACTGTGACTGTGCCACCTCTGAAAAAGAAACAGACAGACAACTAGACATTACTAAAACAAAAAAAGAAATCTCAATGAATTTACAGCTACACTTGTGATGATCTTAAAAGTAAAAAAAAAAAGAAAATTACAAAAAGCAGGTCCATCTACCATCTGTCAGATTAAAAATTGTAGCCAACCTCGACAAAAAGAAAGTGACCAAGGTGTCTAAAGCCCGAGGAGAGAAAAGCAGAGATAGAGAAAGTGAGAGAAATAGAGAAAGAGGTAGAGTGTGTATGTGTGTGTGTGTTAAGGTTGCGGCAGGTCCTTGAGCAGCGTGTGCATGGCGTGGCACTGACATGGCTCCCTGTATAGGCAAGCATGACAGGCATGACAAGCCGAGCCGCTCATCTGACACTCATCCCTGCATGACGCTTCCCTGCACCCCATGTTTGCTACTGGTGGAGGTCAGGGTCCCTTTCAAACACACTCCACTGCCTGTCAGGGTCTGATGGGGCACACATAAATACACTGTCTCTCTCACAAACACACACAGATTCACACACACACTCTCACAGATTCACACGCTATACCACGAGAGTCACCTTCTTTCACTAAGGAAAACTTTTAATAAGGGCTTCTTTATTCTCTCATTTTCTTTGACACTCTGTTTAACTATGAAATATATTATTAATATGGTTATTATTAATATTAAGAATATGAATTAGATTTCAGTGTTTTTTGTTTCCTTTGGTCTCTGGTCCTACTGACAGCCTAAACACTGCTCTAAACAAAGATTAGTAGAGGAAAGAAATAAAAAAAAAATCATTAAATTGTATATTTTTATTAAAAAAGCAAGAAAAAAGAGAAATATTTTCTAATATCTTTTCTAAGTCTTAGTGGATTGGGCAAGACCTCAGTATAAAGTAGAAGCAGGGAATGGTAAATTGTGATTTTATTAGTTCTGCATTAGGAGTCACTCCTTACTGAAGGTATCCTATGGGGGATCCAAACAACAAGCAAACAACAAGCTTCATTTGCTGGGTGAGATTATGCAGATTTTGAATAGCAACATGGCATTTCTGTATTTTGTATTGGATTTATCCCAGAGCCATCCCATTCAAGGCATGAATATGATTTTTTTTTTTTTTGCCAGGGTCTCAGTGTCGTTTTTGCCAGTGTCTTTTCACATTCTCAGAGACTAGAAGATAATATTTACTAACCATAAAGTATTTGGCTTTTATGCCCAATTTCCAATGCAGCACCAGGAAACAGGGTGTAAAGAAAGATAATATTTTGGACAGTGGCAAAGGTCAAACTCGAAGCCTAGTTCCTATGAACATTTGAGTAGTCTTGCATAGTCTGAATATTAACACAGGACAGTGTTTTAGGCCAATATCAAAATAATGATCACATTACGCACCTACATATTTATAACAGTTGCCAGCTTCATAGAATGAGCTTGGCTCCATATTACTGTTAAGCTTATAATAATCCTTATAATTATATTTGTATAGATTATAATAATCCTTATAATTGTATTTGTATATAATATATATTGTAATTGTATAATGTATTATTACTACTTTGGAGATAAACTTTATGGTATTGTTTCCTACAAAGGTCACAGCAGGATTCTTTAAACCTTAGCCCAACCTTAATCATCCTTAAAATAACGCTATTAATTTACTCTGCCTTTGGAAGATAATGATCCACCTTTTGTTATGCGTTTCTTTCTGGCCAAGTTATTGATGATATTACAGACACATAAGACTGGGAATCTGGGCAAAGGCATACAGTACATTACCATATTACTATTCTAGACTATAAGGAAAAAAAACAACATAGACAAAAGATATGACCTTTCCCCAACCCAGTGTCCCCAGTTCTTCATGAGCTGAGTAGAGACAGTTTTGCTGCCTCGACATCATGTTGAGCTCGGACCTGTCAGAAATGACATCTATCAGCTTTCAGAGCAGCTAGAGATGGGCACCCTACTGATCCTTGTCCCTCTCAATGGGCAGAGACAACTTCTCAGCACACCTTTGAGTTTTAGCCGACTGGTGGGGATGAAGGCTGGTATGTTAATGAGATCTATCTCTCTCTTTCTCGTGTACACTCTCACATAATGTCCTGGGTTGCTGAGCTATCTACCCCCAAATTAGCTCACTAAATGACTACCTTTGCACACACAGTACCATTTTAATAATACTATTTTTCTGCCATGTGCAGTGGTAGCGAGGAACACAGAACACAGTCAAAGCTCCAATGACACATAGGAGTCGCAGCCAGGGCTTGCAGCTCTTGGATTGTACTTGAACCTGTCACAGTCCTTTTAGGGGCTTAATTTTACTGTCTGTGGCTATTAACTGTTCTTAGAACTAGCTGTCAGTCCTGTGGAATGTACAAAGGCTCACAATGCCATCAGGATACAATAGAACTTTTAGAAAGTGTTACAAGCGAGCAGAGCAGTACAAGGTTGGCTGCAGCTAGCGGTGAAGCCCTACAGATGTGACCCCAACCACCATAATAAGCGCAGTTGTCAGCAGGCATTGTTGGAAACAGCTAGTGGCAGCTAAAAGCTAGTGAACTCACAATGGTTCATTTTGATAGGTAAGGAAACCATCACTAATACAGTATGTTCCAGAGAAAGTGATGATAGACTAGTTAACTTTTCCAATGTTGTCTCGCACTGCTGAATTGGCAGGTACCAATAACAGATCTAAAGAGTTTCCTATGTTAGCTTTATCACTATGTCAAGCTGTCCATGTCAAGGTTATGCAAAATATAATGTTACATAGGCTAATGAAATGAATTGTTAAGGAAAATTGGAAAGGAGACCAAAAGAGACCAGTGTGAATAAATAAAAAAACATGTGTCTTTACTGTATTTATGTCTGTGAAAGCAACAGACGTGTCAGAACTTTGCAAAATAGTGTGAGCATACTTAATTGCTATGTGGTCTCCTAATGAGGACTTTTTAAACTTGTCAACTTACAAACTGCAAAATCAACCGGATGACAAACCCATCTGTATGCGTGTGCGTGCGTATCTGTTTGTAAGACTGTGTGTGTGTGTGTGTGTGTGTGTGTGTGCGTGTGTGACAATTTTTTTGAGTTTGTGTGTATGCTGCTGTGTGTGTGTGTGTGTGTGTGTGTGTGTGTGTGTGTGTGATGGAGAACAGTAAAGGATTAGCAGTGGTGCATGACTGATGTCAGGAGCAAATGCAATCAGAATATTTGATGCCATCTTCACCCAGCTTCTCATCTCTGCCTTCAGATACGGAAGAAACACAGTGAAAATGCTGCTGGAGCAAAGGCGGCGATTACACGGGGGAATGTGAATTGGCCTCGGGAAGAATCCTTTGTCGTACAGGCCTTACATTCAAAGCATTGTAACAAAATGAATTTTCTGTCCGTCATACCTGTTCAGAATCTGACATCTGGTTTAACATTTGCATTAAACTCAGAGATGGCATTTTACCCTAATTTATAGCGTTCTTGCTTCTTGATTCAGGCTTACAGAAAAAAAAGTTGGTAAGGATTATGTTATGTTAAGTTATGGACTTTTCCTCATTGGGGTCTAATCTGCGAACATTATGTCTAGACTTTGTAACTTTGTGTAGAGAATGGTTACTGTCCGGTTTACTTCTCCTTTCCTCCAGTACTTTCAATACAGTTTTTAACTAATTTGTCAGCCATAGACTACAAGCATGCAGCCCTTGTAAATGCTGAAATCAGAAGTCATGTCATACCACAGAATGTGTGTATGTGTGTGTGTGTGTGTCCCATTTGCATTTTCATGCTAGAGTTCACGTAAAGGTGCGAAGATATGCAAATGTGAGTAAAGGTGCCAAAGATATTAAAATGTGAATGTTTCAACTGAATGTAATTTCAAATATGTGTTTATCTTCCATACTGTAAGTCAGCCACAGCACACTGAAAGTTTCACCCAAACTCAGGGCTGGAGAGCAGTAGTGAGGGGGAGTTAAGCCAAAATCTGCTGTCAAGACACATCTCAAGTCTTAATGTTGTCTTTGTCAATAGGCACATCATTCAAATTCACTTATCACAGCTTAAGCAAGGCTGTGGAGACATGGGCAAATCTGCCAAGGCAGGCTCTCTCACACTCTCTGTCTGACCCACACCCACACTCACACAGTCACTCTCTTTCACACACATACACACACACACACACACACAGAGGCAAATAAAACACACAACAAAGCAATAATCCAAGCTTTTACATATGATTAGGGGTGGCTCTTGTGCACCAACAGTGATTCACCAACTGTGGCCTTCCCAAGAGCGTCCCTAATCACTGTGGCAGACCACTTTTATATGCCTTGATTTTCCCTACACACACAAACAC
This sequence comes from Limnothrissa miodon, assembly GCA_017657215.1. Taxonomy (NCBI): domain Eukaryota; kingdom Metazoa; phylum Chordata; class Actinopteri; order Clupeiformes; family Clupeidae; genus Limnothrissa; species Limnothrissa miodon. Next base: position 140,880 of record JAGFZM010000322.1, on the reverse strand, counting down.
ACACACACACACACACACTTTTCTCTCTCTGCACGTTTGCATAAGCTCACAGCAGACTGCTTTGACAGGTAAGCATTTGCAGTGGATTAAGGCCTGTAATATTTTGGCATTAGAGTGAATTAAAATGGCAATGAATATGTAATATTTGGGGTAATTACCAGAGCTTGTAGGCTGCTCGCACTATTCCCGTGGTCGTATCAGGGATTTGTGTTTGGCTTCAGACCTCTTCATGGAGTTATTTCCTCTAGGGGCAAATGGGTTTGCCTTGGGCTGTGATGCTCTTTTTTTTTCGACTTTCATCCACGTATTCATCCATGAAGTTTGTTTTTTAGTCCATCACTTAGTCCTCCGTAGTTTCCTCCAAATTGGCGGAAACCACTGATTATTAGGAAGGAGTCCTTGATGAAACAATTTTGCTAGGGAGGCATGTAATTGCATGGTAATTAAACATTGACACGGCGCTTAAACAGGGACCTGTCAAACATTATGACCTTCCAGAAGTGAAAGGGATGACTCCAGACTCAGCCTCTATAGGGCCACGTATGGAAAGATAGCAAGCAAGGAAAAGTAATACCAAACCAATCACAGTCTTTTTCTGTGTGTTTTCATTTGTAAAAGGTGTCTCTTAGTGTGAATGTGTGTGTGTGTGTGTATGTGTGTGAGAGAGAGACAGAGGTGTGTGTGTGTGTGTGTGAGAGAGAGAGAGAGAGAGAGAGAGAGAGAGACAGAGATAGCTACAGACTGCTACAGATACCTGAATGTATTTCATCTGGAGAAATGAATGGTCCATTATAGATATCTGAAAGCATGGTGCCAGAAGGATAGCAAATGAGGCATCTTTTTTTTCAAATGCAGACCCATCACTGCTGTGTACAGGAGTTATGTCCTTCAATGGCTGTTGTCCTGACAGACCCGTACCAGGACGCATTTAAATGCAAATGCATCTCTCCGCCCCCTTGGCTACAGCGAAATGTATGTCACTCTTCTCCCAACAGGTGAAAGCACTTTTAGCCCCATCTCATGTCCCTACTTCTCTGAAAAGTCTCTCATTGAAGAAGCGGCGCATCCTAATGTAGGCATGGCAGCCCAGTCCCACATACCCATAGGAGAGCTTCTCTGTCTCTGATGGGTAGATGAGAGCGTAGATAGATGATGTCTGCAAAGTCAAGACTCTTTGTGTCGTTCTACCAGCCAAGTCAAGGCCACCCATTCCATGGCAAAAGGATAGAAAAAAGTATCTTTGATATATTTTTTCATCCTTTCATGTCTTTTAGACTTCCACTAATTTCTTTGTAGACTGAAGGTTATCTTTTTTACAGCCATGCTGTTAAGAAGATGCTTAAATCTTGTTCTGTGATTCAGCAGTGGCAAATTTCAAACAAGCACGGCAAAGTGTAATTGTTATTGAATGTGATTAGAATGTGCTGAAAGACATAGCTCTGTTTTTATGTATTTATTCATAATGGAATAAATAAATAATGACATAAATGTATTTTTGCACAATGGAATAATGAAATATGCATTATTTATATATTTACTTGTAACTAGAACTTCATGTTTTGTACATAATATTATCATGCTTGCTTGTGGATGAAATATAAAGTGCTTGCAACTGCAAAGTTTTAATTACTTTATCACAGTAGAGTAATATAAAACACCAATGCAATACAATCAAATGCACTGATATAATTAAATAAGGGTACATTAATCAGGATAAGTTACGTTAAGTTTACGATAAGTTTATATTTGAATTACTGAAAACCACACTGTGCATTAATGTTTAACACATACTGAGTCAGATATGATTTACTATGAAATCAATGTTAAGGAATATTGATATTACAGACCTTAAGTAACCCCAGAAGTTGATATGTTAATTAAATATGAATAATTAATTGAACTACTTCTATGATAGAGGGCCATCTTTAGCCCTGCCTCTGCCCGTTGCCATTTGGAGTGATTTTAGGCCACACCAAAGATCACAGTAAATTTTACAGGGCTGTCTCCTGGACATTGGGACGAAAGTGTCCTTGCTTTAAAGTGTTTAACATTAATGCATATTTTTTAATGACTCTTGTATATACTTATCATAAACTATCATGATTCTTTCATTAGTTAAACAATTAGTTTCATTAATGAATGTTTATTTCTGTACCCTTATGTGTGACTGTAAACCCATAGCATAATATTGGCCCTTTTTTTTTTTTTTTTTTTTTTTTTTACCAGAATCAGATTGGCAGGTGACGGAAACAGAAACAGTGCCAGATGCAGAGATCTTGGATATTTTTCCGACATTCTAAAGTCGCAAAAATGTGAGCAGTTAAAACTTAGAAATTAAGTAAGTTGGTGACAAAAACTGTAAGCAATTGTAAGCAAGCACTGGCTGCCTAATGATGTGCCATCAATCCATACCATCCAATACTGTAGCTCCACATGTATAAGGAGAAGTGCCATAATCTATGCGTCTACATAGATAACATCATTTTGGAGGTTCTTTTGGAGGTAAGGCATTAGTGAATGCTTATTTATGTACCCTTTTGTGTTGTGTTTTTCCATCATTAATAATGGAGATGTAAAAAGATGAATTGTTCCCCCTCACTTACTTGGCACACAAAAAAGGTGCATGCCTGTAAGCTTTGTTGACTCATCGGATGGTAAACATAGGTGCAAAGACGACTTGCTAGCACTCGAACCACAGTAGGTGTTATGACGGGCTTAGGTCATGTCTCTTGTGCAGATGAATGTTTTGACAGCTGTCAGACAGTGTTTGCAGTGTCACAAGGGGGGTAGGGTGTGTGACGGAGAGCATAAGAGAGAGAGAGAGAGAGAGAGAGAGAGAGAGATGAAGTAGGCATTGATGTATGCCACTAACACCATGTCACTTAAACTATTCACAGCAGGTGATGATTCAGGAACACTTATAAACACCACTACAAATGCCTGCCACACACACACACACACACATACACACACACACACACACACTAGACACACCAGACACACAGCCTTCAGCATCTACCCCATGCAGATAGTTAATAACTGTTCAGTATAATGCGTATGTCCTCCGCTCAGCGTGTGCTTCTGCAGAGCTAGTATCATTTACACTGCTGTCCACTGTGCTGTGCTGTTTACTGAGAGAGAGTCTACAAGGCACTGTCAGGGACACCGGCCAGATCACAATACTGTACCTCCTTCCCCTTCATGCTCTCATTACCTTTTCATCTCCTTCCCCTTCCATTCTTCTGTTCATTCCCTCACTCTCCATTGTCCCTTCCATCCATCTCCATCTTTCTGGTTCTTTCTCTTGTCTCTTTGTAAGTATACTGTGCATGCATGTATGTAAGCATGTAAGTGCATGTGCAGTATGTACAGTAGCCTATATTACTATGCATAAGTCTCTCCTTCTCTCTCAGTGTTTTTGTCTCTTAGTATGTTCATCAGCCTGGCTGTCTGCTGTCTCGGACTTTCAACATTGCTCTTGCTCTATCCACCAACCCCCCCCCCCCCCCCCCATTCTCTATCTCTACCCTTCTGTCTCTCCAGCCCAGGGTCTCCCCCAGCTCAGCCCAGCACTGGGCCCCATCTCTGGGGCTTCAGGAGAGACATCTACCCCCTGGAGCAGGCTTGGATCTGACAGCACACACCCAAGCAGGGGGCGGGAGTTCACCTCCGGCGCCATCTCTGGATATACATCATGCGCGCAGTGACATTTAGACTTCATCACAGAGATGGGGGGAAACAAAATAAATGCCACTTTATCTTAAACAACGATAAGGGGGGAGCTCTGGGCCATAAATTACCCCAAGGTGCTGGTAGGGAAAAGGGTGGTGTGGGAGTGGATTTGGGTTGAGTGGGGTTGGGTTGTGGGTGTGGAGCCTAATTGTCATTGGCAGTTAATTTCTTTGTGCAACACAGATGAATAAATCAAAGCAACAAGAATTAAAATAGAAATTAGGTTATGCAAGCCTGTGGCACTTGCAAAAAGAAAATAAATAAATAATTAAATACACTGCAGCTCAGAAGCTTTGCATGATGCTAATCCACTGCATGGCACTACAGTAGTCAAACAATCACCACGCTTCCCAGTGCTTGCTTACTATTTGCCATTAGATACTTATCTCTGAAGGAAATAGCCTTAGCAATATATTTCTCTGTACTCTGAATGAGCAACATCATGGCAAAACAAATTATATAAAATTACCTTTCCCGTTTCTGTTTCAATGAATAAATCAATAAAAATCATTCAGATAAGGGAACAAACACATGCATTCTCTCTCTTTTTGTTTACACACACATACACACACACACACTACTATCCTAAAGAAATGCTTAATTACGTTATCTGATTTTTTTATGATTCCAGACTGCCATGAAAAACCTCTCTGACAATTCACGCTCGGGAATGTCGGCTACATCTCTATGCTCAGGCCCTGTCAGCCGCCAGTCTGGGTCCTAATGCGTATGGCAGCAGCTCTTTAATTTGCCAATGGCTGTCCACGATGGTGCACTGAGTGTCATTGAGGGGGCTCTGGAAACGGAGTTCTCCCATGATATTGCAAGTTGCCTGCGTCTCCCCCGTCCTGAGCGTCATGTCTGGACCCCCTCCTTCATCTTCCCCTGTCTCAGAGATGCAGCGTTATCACACTCTGGAGCTTTTCCTCCATTGCATCAGCTCCTCCTCTTCTCCCCAGACATTATAACACCCAACTACCCAACCTACACCCCACCCTCCTCTTTAATATACTCCACCAGTCTCCCCACCCTCCACCTTAAGACACTCCACCAGCCCTGTCAGCCACAAGGCGTACTTACGTCTTTTCCTCAATGTATTTCTCTGTCTCATGTGCTCTCTCTCTCTCACACTTCCTTTTCTTAATGTCTGGTTTATTTACCATCTTATGTTCTGTCTCTTTTTCTCTGCCTGACAGACATTCACTTCCTCTGTCACTGTGCACACATGCAAAACTGACATAGACAGCAACCAAAAACAGTGTATACACACACACACTCACTCAGTCACAGTGGACCTGCATTAACACACTAATACTTAACAGATAAGTGCTTCCCTTCAGTGAGAAGACACACAAACTGAAGCTCACACATACCGGTACATCAACATTCTCTCTCTTCTCTCTACACACACAGACACACACACACACACACACCCCTTGTAACACCCCTGCAGCTCACCATGGTCAGCAGTCACCGTGGGGATGGAGGAAGCGTAAAAAGGGGGACAGGCAACATGTTGGCTGTCACCTTATATTATCGCACCAGTTTGTCATCCACACCACATCAATGGGGGCCGCTCCCCACATTGGCCTCACAGAATAGAAAACACACACACTGGCGTATGTGTGTGTGTGTGAGTGCATATGTGTTTGCTAGCATGCTTGAGAGTGTCATGGGGAGATGGAGCTCAAACTTATCAAAACCCAGGAAACCACAGGCAAACACACAGCAAAAGACCCGCCACATAGTTAACCACCCGTGAGGAGAGACCAACACCAAACCATCGCCGTCCAGTCGACCTCAAGGACATGACTCTGAATCACTTTTAAATACAGTAACCTATTTCTTACACTTCAAACCGCATAACAGCAGGGGACTAAAACAGTTAATGCAGTGGGAACCTTACACACAAAAAAGGCATGGCCTATTCCTGTTGGTGTGTGTGTGTGTGTGTGTGTGTGTGCAAGAGAGAGAGAGAGAGAGAGATGTGTGTGCGCGTGTGTTTAAACAGATCAACCTGTACCATACCATGTAATCACCTTGAGCACTAAATGATATATTTGCATGAACGTGTTTCTTGCAGCTTTGTCTGTCTCAGAAATAGGAAAACGCCTCTGAGTTCTTGCTTGTAGGTGACAGAGGTCAATGGCACTGCTGCTCCTCCATTTCCCTCTTATATAGAGTTATTATAATGTTCCACTAAAAGTTGTCCATTTTTAATTTGTTTCCATCTTCTTTTGTCCGACAATTCTACACATTTTCCGAACACAGTTTTACATGACATCAACCCTTGCTGATTAAACTGCACTTTCCCATGAGTACAGTACTGTATGTGCGTGTGTGAAAAGCAGTCTTGTAGACATGTCGCTCTGTGTTAGGCGTCGTGTTTGTTTGAGAGACAGATGACTATGTGGAGTATGAGTCATAACTTTCATGTGTCTTTATAAAGATGCTGGGGAAAATTAAGACTTCCATCTGGTAAGGGTAACATCTGCATTTGTCATCTCTTCCCCAGACACTAGGACATTACCACCCCAGTGCCTCTTCACACACACACACACACACACACACACACACACACACACACACACACACTGATTCATCACTGGACATGTGTCACACAGTAATTCAAAAAACACATTTTGTGATATGTGATATGTAGTCCACATCATACATTCTGTCAAAAGGAAAAGGGGGGAAAAATGATGTCTAGGATGTGCAGTGGCTGCTGGGAGAAAAAAAAAAAAACTAAAAATAAATGCCACCGCTTGGCTTACGTTGCCATCTCATAAATACTTTCAAGGACCAGGCCTTTAAAAAAGTCAATAGTGTGCACATGACTGCTTGTGTGCACACGCACATGCACGTGCACACACACACACACACACACACACACACACAGTTAAACAAACACACACACACACACACACACACACACACACACACAGAAACCGCAGATCAGCAGAATACGCAGATGCATGCTGTCAAAATATAAATCAACAATCCCAGCACAACATAAACACAAGTGCAGGGCCAGCAGAAAAGCTCAATAGTTTCCATGGCGTTGACTATGCAAGTCACTCAGAATCAGGCCTGCCAAGGCCACCAAAAAACCTCTGACTCACGCCTTTGGAGCGCAAATGCCAAGGCCTGCATTTTTACACAACATTAAATGTGAAATCTAAAGAAATACATATACAAATGTTTAGTCACTGAATAAGCAGAATGGATAGCTGAGGCCTTAATTATGGAGTGAATCAACTGAGGTTGCCAAAGAAACAAATATAAATAAATAAATAAATGCGTGAACAGATGCTAAACGGCCTGTGCTGAATGGTCAAACTTGTGAGGGTTCGCCCTATTGCAGAAGAAAACGTCCAGGGCCAGACAAAAGGCCGGTCTGGGTGTCTGCGCGTCTGGGAAGCCATGGTGTCGGTCATCTGCATATGTAATGGTTATAAAAATGCTTTGTAAATGCTGTGTAAAAGTAAGAAAAGTTCATTTCATGTAAGCACATCATAATTCATGTCCATAAATGGAATACTAGTAAGAGTAAAATCACTGTGATGCCCTGATTGAATGATCCATTATCAATTACTCTGGTCTTTAAGCTAAAAGAAACATAAGATGGTGCATTAGCACAATAACATGGCTAAAACGCCATTATTTAAACATTACTCTTCTCATTTTTCATTGTTGTACCTTGTTTTCAATCTGTTGCCATTCAAAGTTTGTGTTTTAAGAGTTTACCTGTTGACCGGGAATAGATTGATTATGCCTGACTTAACGTGAGGGAAACGTGTTGCTCCTGCTCATCCATTATTACACTGGATGTGATGGAAGAAACACTGTGTCCTGTGTCTTATCATTTATTATTCCCCTTTCCAGGTAAAACCCGCTTGTTAATGCATTTTATGTCTGTATTTATGTTCTATGTAGTTTTAGAAATAAGCTAGAAGTAAAATGTGGCTGTAGTAATAGTTATAACTTTGAGTCAGTGCCATTTCACGTTAGCTTTACTATAGCCCTTTTGCTAGCTGCATCACGTAACGTACGTTGCATGGTGATAGACAGTTATGAGATACGGCTCATGTGCGGTGTTCAGCGTTTATAAGATGAGAAATAACTGGGATCGGTTGTGTTATTCTGTGTAGTTGAGAAGAACAATACTAATGCTGTACTTTGTAAACTATCAGTCTAGCTGTGTGTGTTGAATATCAGAATAATTAAATTCATGGTAATTAGCCTATTGAGTTTCTATACTGTGTAGTTGAGAAGGATAATGCTGATACTTGTACTTTGTAAACTATCAGTCTGGCTACGTGTTGAATATTAGAATAATTAAATTCATGGTAATTAGCCTGTTCAGTTTCTATACGTAAGAGGAATAATAGAGTCTGTTGCACATATTTAGGTTAAATTAACCATTTGCATTCGTACTTTGCAGTGATATTTTGTCAGTTAATGTAAAGTTATTGTTTAGTGGTGATTTTGCATTTATTAATCACTTTATAATATTATGTATTGTTGAAATATTGTTTTGTGAAAGAAATCCATTATTACACTGGATGTGATGGAAGAAACACTGTGTCCTGTGTCTTATCATTTATTATTCCCCTTTCCAGGGGTGTAACACATAGAGACGACTTAGATCCCTTCATTATAACCAGCCGGTCCCATTTACGGGCGTAAACGGGTCAGCAAATAAGTTTAGACGAAGGCCAATTTTTTTTTTTTTTTTTCACAATTCAATTGCGGGCCATCATCATCATCAGGTAAACCATGCTTTCCTACAGAAAAAAAAAACTTAGTAGGAAGCCTATACCATAGGCCTATATGCTACTCTACTTATAGGCCTATCATTAGCTAAAGGCAACACAATTTTAAAAATAGTTTACGTTTATTTAAAAAGACTGCTGCAGCTCCTGTCTTCCGTCATTCAACAGATAGGCCTAGCAACCTGAATAGCTGTGCTATGCATTAGTAAGTTGCTAATTTTCGCATTACATCCTCATGTTGTTTCTGTTTGGAATGTGTGAAACACTCAAGATTCTTAGCTAGCAAGGCAAAATGTCACCGTCCAAAGCGACGAAAAGAAAAGTTGTTAGCGAATGTAGGACATACAAAGAAGAGTGGAAGGAAAGGTCTGCGCTCAGCCTACAGTACCTGAATTTATGAACATCCAACATCTCATCCTGCAAGGAGGTTGTAGCCGTTTGCCAAGAAAATATGAAGGCACCACGCGACGACGCATGGCCAAAAAACATATCCATTTGCTAATTGGTGCTCTTTGTTAAGTGCCACAAGACCTGTCTTTTGTAAAATGCGCTATACAAATAAAACTGAATTGAATTTAGTTTAATTTAATTGAAGCGTTGACGGCTGGATACACAGAGCTGCAAGATCCTGGTTCGGGCATTTACAGCACAGCAAAAAGTTGCAAATGCGTCCCTCAATGCAGCATGGATTCTCACAACAACAGGCTGACGCAGAGGTTATTAAGGAAGTGGTAGTGATAGTGTAATGAAATCTGTTGAATTGTCGTTTTTGACAGCAAATATTATAGGTTTTTATTTTAATCAACCTCATGTGGCGGGCCAGATATTATTGACGGCGCTATTTGCCGACCACTGGGCTAAAAGCACGGCTCTAAATTGCATCCTCCTGCTAATGTGTCTGAGTGAAGCTAATGTGTTGTCAAATGACCAAACCCACAACCACTCCACTCCACTTACCCAACTTACAGCTGTTGTGTCCCAGTTCCACTAAGCACTGGTTCTCTCCTGCTTGTACTGGCCTGGGCAATGTAGCCTACACATTCAAAATGTACTGGTCAGCAGCTGATAAAGAGAAATGTACCACAAAAGAAGAGAAAGCCGTGTTATTTTTAGCCAAAGCGGCCATAATTATGCGAGTAGCGTCTGACGAAATTGTTCAGGCTCAGCTAGGCAATTAGGGCCACCAGGGTAGCTAATGGGGAGAGAATGACTCAGACCCTTTTTCCATTAGCCTCCATTTGCACCAGGAAATTTACCGAGAGGAGCCCAGTGGCCAGCCAGTGCTAGCTACCAAACCAGATTACTGGACCTCTCTTTGTCAAAGCCATCAACTCTCTTTGTCTCTCACTCAACACCCCCCCCCCCCACACACACACACACACACACGCACGCACGCACAGACACACGTGACTACCTTTTCTCTTTTACCAGTGCAGTTTGTTTTTAAATCGGGCTATTGGTTGTAAAAAATTCAATTTGTCTGCCCAACTGTATTTTTATCTGGTCAAAATAATTTAACACTGAAAGCAAACAGTGTCTCTAAAAACATACAAAATATGAAATATTGAATTTAGAACAATTTAGGTTTATAAAAGTATTTTTTGAGGTAATCAAAATTTGTCAAATTTAAAACCAGGCTTATATCACACGGCTATAACCTGTTTTATTGTTGATGTTCATTTATTTGAATGACATGGTTGTTACAGTAAATTCACTGTAAATTCAACTGCTGTACCAATAGAATACTACATGTCTTTATTATCCATGTGAAAGCCGTAACATCACATTAACCCTTAGATAGACCTCATGTGTTATGCCATGACATCTCATCAACCCTTTACATGTAACCAATTCAGTATTTCTTGTCTTTTTTCCTTTGGGCATAAAAGTAAAAAAAAAAAAAAAAAAAAGGTCAATTGTAAACTGTCAATAAGAATGATCACTCTAAGCGTATGAACCTACTGTGAAGGTCCTTGTGTGTTTGTGGGGCTCCTGTGGGACTGTTCTAAGGGACTGCTCTGGTGCTCTAGCTGTAACAGGTTCCTTTAGTTCACTGCTATGGGGTTAATGTATGGGTCAGTATTTGGTATGCATATCTATATTTGGTGTATCTTTCTCTCATATATATATATATATAGAGAGAGAGAGAGAGAGAGAGAGAAGGGAGGGTATTAGGGTATTGGATGTTCTGACAGGTTCTTTTTTCTAATAGGAATGAAGAAGAAGAAAAGGTTTTCTCCCTGGCCTTAATTCGAGCGTTGTGTGAATTCTGCATGTCTCCAGCCATTAGGACCTGTCAAATCAAATGTGACACGGAGGAAAGAGCACAGGCGAGAGCAATTCCACCAGAATATTTAAATCATCTTTCAATCTTTCAAGACCTGCCTTACCAAGACCTGCCTCGCCAGTTGACGACTTTGACAATTAATTTGTGTCTTACAGATTATCCTATCAACCACTTCTGACCCAGCCACTCACACTCTCTTGCCTTTTTCACACACACAGAGAGAGAGAGAGAGAGAGAGTTGTCACATTGAGAGGAGCAATCATCTCTGAGGAACATGTCCAGAGAGTTCTGGCATATTTTAACCAAATGCTGAAAAAACAGACCTGTCAACTCATGCCTAATTTCACAAAGAAGTGTGTCAATCTGACTTAACCCAAATGCAGCTTGGAACACCTGTGTGTGTTTACGTGTAGAAGAAAGACAGAAAGAGAGAGAAAGTATGTGTGTGAGAGTGTGTGTTGGTCTAGTAGAGAGGAAGACACAGAGAGAGTGTGTGCTGTAGGCATGGGTGTGTGAAAAAAGACTGGAGGTCCTAGAACAGGGATGTTCCCAGGAAGCCGCTGTACTGCTGCTAATTTTGAGGTAACCTCTTCCACCTCATTGGATGAAATGAATTCAGATGTGTTAGCTGGGACACTAGATGAACGTGTGTGTGTGTGTGTGTGTTTATTTGAAAGACCCTTGACCTGTCAAGGTGAAGGCAATTAAGGAGGCATCATGCCAGTCTATCAAAAAACGCAACACAAAAGCTCAGGACACGTAACCTACTTACAGGCTTAAAGTCTTTTTAATAACGAAAGTTTGGTAAACTGTCAAATTATAATGGCCCCTGCTACTTAGGGCTCTTGTAATTAGAATACAAGTGGAAGGATATTGGCCACTCCTCAGTGCACCTTATTCTGAATCCTCCAATGAACAGGCCCTAACCCCTTTCTGAATCTCTGTGTGTGTGTGTGTGTGTGTGTGTGCGTTCGAGGGCCGAACAGAGAGCTATGTCTTATTAAAGATCTCTTCTTTTAGCTCCCTGCCACTTTGATGAGTTTGCCAATTAAATGCCTGTTCCAGTTTAAGGAAGAAATAATAGCTGGTGTCACCCAAGGCACTGACACTGCAGGGTATTTTTATTTTAAGCAAAATGTCAATTGATCAACTCCTTATTCGATAGAAAAAAAAAAAGATACTAGCAACACTGATTCATTTGGAACCACTTTAGTAAATGCATACCATGTTGGCCAATTTAAACATTTAAAGGAGTACAAATGTAAATCCGTAAATAGTTTGCATGTTGGATGTCGCTGGGAAAGTCCATATGAAAATGGGAAAAGTTGGTGCAGTCCGGATGGGCAAAAAAGCAGCTTATGGGCATCAGTTTAGTTTTCCTCTGCCACCATTACTTAACATTTACTGCAATTCTGACAGTACTTGATAACCACAAACATCATAATTTACACCAGATTTCTCCATTAAAGCAGGGCTAAGCAACGTTCTGTTTTTTTCTCTCACAAGCTCCCTCTAAAGACCACTGTATTGCATTGTATTGCACTGCATTCTAATGGAGGCGGTCCACACTGCTGAACATTGCAAGTGCTGTATCTACCGTGATACTGTAGGCCACAGTGGCGCATTCTACACCGTTCGCTCGCCATGTAATGACTCATTTTAGCATCCTAAACAGTATGAAATGGATTAATTAAATGAAAAATGTTGCATAGTGGGCCTTTAAGATGGAACCTGGCACTATGTATCCATATTTCATACAGTGCATGGTAGAAAGATTATTTGAAATTATAAATGTGCTTCCATTTAAAACCTCTTTGTAGCAATAACAGCCTGTGAGACATTAGCCATTCTAGCTGTCAGTGTTTCAAGGTGATATGAGCTTTAATCACATGCTTTCAAAAGCATCTCCCACAAGATAGACTAACCCAACTAACTCAACAGACTTTCCCCCCATTAGCCCTATAATGATAATATACATACACCGTTGTGACCTCTCCATTCATAATTCCTTCAGCTGTTGTAATTGGTTGACATTTCCTAAAATGTTGCTGGCGGGTAGAATGTATTGGGTTGTTATTCAGTTTTTGCCCAATCACATGCAGTGTCTGGGTATTTTTTGGCTTTGCAAGATCTTTCTCAAGAGCCCTTGAAATCTGTACAAATCTCCACTTTTACCATCAAGAAAAAACATTTTGAGATTGCAAAACTATTCTTGATATTTAGAAGTTCTGACATCTTTTCATTCATTTTGTATCTCACAAATGTGTCTTACCTGTCTGTATCTAATTCCTGCAAATAGAATCAGAATTTGAAGAAAAAACATTCATTGTGTGTCTGAGAAAGGCTTCATATTCACATTCCTTTGCAAAATTTGCTGTTCAGTCATTTTATGAGGACAGAAAAAGTTATTTCAAACCTATACTCAATATATATATCTTAAAAAAAAACCCATTTGTTTCCTCTTTTATGGACATTCAGTAGTGAGATTCAATTATTTGCTGTTAAAGTTTAACAGCTTGACCTCTGTGACTGTTGGTCACTGAAAAACCTTGCTGGGGCAACAAGTCTAGGGATAGCCCTCAGGTGGACAGAGCCTAGAGCCATTTATAAATGTCTTGTATTTTCATGCAATATCCAATTCAAGAAATAGAGATAGATGTATATGGCACAGCTAAAACATGTGCATTTGTACAGTACAGTATTTCAATTTGGCTATAATGTGTGTCTTGTTTTGCAACAGCACATCCGCATTTGAGTGTTTTCTGAAACTGAGTTCTGCGCAAAATGCATTTTTAGAATTTGTGTGTGTGTATGTTTATGTGTGTGTGTGAGAGAGAAAGAGAGCAAGAGAGAGGCTGAGATGATTAAAGAATTAACACGGAGCCACATTTGGCGCCTGTGCCGTTTGATGTCTTATCAGTGGAGCGCGCGACAAAGCCTCGGTGATAATATTCTGACTTGTGTCGATCGATACGGATCAGGTCTGCATGCTCCACTCTCGCTCTGTGCAGCGTGGCACGGCATACGGGAGCACAGCCACATCAAAGCCTCTTTCGTGCTGATTCTGTCACAGCAACCTAAACGAGTTTGAGACGCACCAGGACACCTGAGGATCCCATCGACACTCTGAGGGTGCCATTCAAATGACAATGAGATCTTTTTTTGGAGAGGGCATTGTTAACAACCCCCTCCCCTTCCACCCCACTCCCCAAATTGTTATGGCTTAACACACATACATGTATCGTGCCATGTTTGTCAAAATGGAATCCTTTCGCACTGCTTTTTCCCTTCCCTTCCAAACGTCCCCTTTACACACACACACACACACACACAGTACATACATTCACTGTAGTCATCTGCATATGGTTGCTATAGGGATGCTTTGCATATACTTAGCTGTGGTTAAAGCAGCCTCAGTAGTCTGACTCAAGTGCCCCATGTGCACACTCAGATGACTCAGCAAGCATTTCATCTGGCAACTCATCTGGCATTTTCTATTGTCTTTCCCACACACTCAGCAACCCTACTGACATCAACTCACTTGCACGTCGGACTTACAGTACTGTTTGGACTGTATTTGACCCCTTGACTAATTGGAGTATATTGTTCACAAAGTTAAAAAGTTTTTGTCATAATAATCCACTCGTCATGGCCATGTCTACCATTAAGTTTATGTTTTTTTTTTTCTAGAACTGATAAGACTTCAAGTCTACCGTCTTTGAGACATATTTAAAGATACGATCAGTAAGTCTGTTTTTTCACCCTATATGCCACAGAGCTGTAGGGGAAGCTCTTTACAGATAGCTGTATTGCTGTATTGTACAACAAGCTGTTGCTAGCGGTCCGCTCTCACACGTTGCATGTTCCGTTTTCACTCTACAGGGCTGCACAGCGATGCGCTCAATCACCTTTTGCAACACAACAGGCCTGCCTAACAGAAAAAAAAAGATTTCTACCATGCAATATTTCACCGCTTACTTAAAGGCGCTCTAAGCGATTGTGTTTGATGTCACTTCTTGTTGACGTCCGAAGTATTGTCAAACAAAACGGAGGATAGCTCCCTCCTCCCCCTCTCTCCCATGCCTCCTGAAAGACTCACGCGCACTAACCCCCACCCAACCCCTCCTCCAAATCCTTCTTGTCGTTTATTGGCTGGAACAATGTTTGTTATGTTTCATTTCGTTTGTTACGCTAAGTTTGCCCACTGTGTTTTTTAGCCGTTTGTGGAGCCTGGGCTGTCAGGGGACAGGCAGCTAGCAGATTGTGAGGAGATGTTTGCTGTATGTAACAACAAATGTTTTAGTCCTAAAAACGCGTCTCATCGCTTAGAGCACCTTTAAACTTCAGTACACTCATACTGTACACACTCAAAGTCAGAAATAAATGTAATCGATAAATTAAAAGAGTGCTGCTAGCGTGGGATGATAAACTTTACAAATATAGCCTAACCATTTCTGAACTTCAGTTGTAAAACTGTAGAACCTATTTTTCTAGCGAATCATAAAGCATCTCAAGAAAGTGTCTTTTTGTGAGGGAGACAGAAAGAACAGGAGACAGACACAACGTGAGAGATAATGAAGGAGAGCAATTATGAAGGTGGTGTTCAGACATTCTGTACCTTAACTGTCAACCTTTATCTCTCTCTCCCATTAGACTATTCAAGGAGTGATAACATTAATGAAAACATCATTTGTCTCATTTCACCCTGAACACTCAACGCACAGTCTGTGTATAGGCTAAAAGAGCTACCTTACATTTTCACATAAATCTTAAAGTGTTCTTTATGTAATTCAAAGTTAGTTCCTCTCTGCTTTGGTGCAGGTTGGGATGTTGGGATGATTCAGTTGGGATGGTCAGGGACGTTCACTGTGCTGAATAAGATGTGAAAGAATCTAAATGGATTTTTGAAAATTCAGTGTTGTGTACCATGTTCCTGCCCTTGTCTCACAAATGAAATTGCAACCTCTCAGTAAGTGTGGTCATTGAGACTGAGTCAGATACAAAACCGTGTCACTACAAAAAGATTCCTTTCTTTCGTTCTTCACGGAATTTATTCACACTTTTTGACCCTCTCTTATTAACTCAATTCACCTTGTAATTGTACTGTATATACTTCAGGCATTCCTGACAATACTAGAAACCTCCAACACTTCAATTTAATTGATTAAATAATAACGTCTCGCTACTTTCGTAGCTTCGGTTCTCCGAAGAGTCCCAATGACACAAAATTGAGAAATCGCAACCCCAGTTGCACGCGAGCTGAGCATAACTAAAACCAACCCTTTTGAAAAAAGGGAGCATGCAACTTTGCAGCTGCCTGCAGCTCGCGCACTCACAAGCTCTAAAAAAGGCAGCCCATATAAAAGTTGCAAGCACACCAAGCACCACCTTCTTTTCGCCCGAAACATCCAGACCGGGCGACTTGAGGCAAGGTGTATTGTGTGTCGTCGGGACTCTTCGGAGAACCGAAGCTACGAAAGTAGCGAGACGTTCTCCTTCATTCGTCCCTTCCGACACACAATTGAGAGCATACAACCAACCTCAAGGAGCTTCCACTCACATGAGGGAGTCGTAGAGTCAAGTAACAGGCAGCTACCGGCGAGGAGCGGATCACACTCCCCGCGACACCTGTGCCAGTCACGTCTAGCACGTAAACCTGACAAAACTGAGGCCCCGGAGGCATGACCGGTATCTGCCAACGTGCGGTCTCCTCAGGCAGAGCGAGAGCTGTGTAGACTTGTTTGACGCATCATGGGCAAGGGCACTCAGACTGATAAACCTGGAGCGAACGCTTCAGGAGAAGACTACAAGAAGACGGAACAGGTTCAGGCAGAGGGTGACCCTTGAGTCAGCCACAGCAAACTCCAACAAACGCCCATACGCTTAAGTGAGGTTAAGGCAAGTAAGAACGCAATCTCCAGAGAGAGCAACTGTAGAGCGAACGAGCCTAACAGCTCAAGGGGGGTGCCTGCCAGACCCCAGAGCACTACTGAGAGGTCCCAGGGACAAGCCGACCTAACCGCCGGTGGTTCAAATGCCTGGCACCCTTTGTGAAGCTGGAGGCGAGAGGGTGGACCCCAGGGACACCCCACCAAGCCCAAAGATCAGCATAGATGGACTAACATCCTAAGCATGGAAGGCAACAGCTCAAGCTCAGTAAGTGCTGGAGTAGCGAGAGCACACAAGCAGTGGAGCAGGACAGTGGGTCACAGCCCCGAGCCGCACATTAAGACCTGAAGCATGCCATTACAGAGTGCATAGCTCTTCCGGGCCATAGCACTCTGGACCGAGCCAATCACAGACGAAACGACCCTGTCCCAACAGTTTGCCCTGTTCAGGAGCTAGCTGACAGGCTTCGGGGCGGGGATGCTATATCAACCCGCACGCCTGGGAGAGCAGGTCTCGTCTCTGTGGTAGCGACCACGGCTGACCATCCAGCAGTGAGGCCAGGCCCGTGGACTAGCCCTGGGAGGGCCAGAAGCCATCTGGCTGAGCGGCCTGAGCCCATGGTCCAGCCGTGTTAGACACGACCATGGTAACCACTCCCTGGCGAGACCGCACCTAAGCGCTGCTGCGCACAAGGAAGACGGGCGCCTCCAGTAGTTAAACAATCCCACATTTCACTGGACAGTCTAACAGGGCAAGTCCGACGCAAGCATGAGGACATGTCCCTCCACATTGAGCGCTACTGTAGCAGGTGGAGGTGTAGGAGACTCAGCGGTGTGGCGCAGCTGGCAGCGCACAGCCGACCACAAGCCTGGGGCACAGACCTGTCGTGACCTCTGTTCCAAGTCTGAAGTGCCTATGACGCTCTGATGTCGGCTCTACTCACAGGCCGCAGGTCGCCGTGAGCTGGAGCAACAGTCCAAGCCTGACAATCAGGACTGCTCTGTGGGAGAGGTAAGGTAGCAATCTGCAGCGCGACACTTTCGCCCTGCTGAGCTCCTGAGGTGAGGCCTGTAGCACGCAACCCGAGGACTGAGGTGGTGACGCGCTGGGATCCCTGGGGCCGGAAGTGTTCCTGAAGCGACTTCCTGATGCCCTAGGGGAAGACTCGCTCCCCTGCGCAAAAAGGCGCGGAACTGACGCCCTGCTGAGGCTTGAGGCAAGGCCCATGGCACACGCCTGTAGCGGCTCTGTAGGGCTGGGGGCGCAGCTGAGGCGACATCCAGATGCCTAAGTGGAACACTCTCACTGCCAACAGTAGGGGCCCATGAGCAGAAGCGGGAGTGGCTCCATGAGGTTGGCGGCACATCTGAGGTGACCGCCAGTACCCGCAGGGAGCGCCTGCATCCACCGCCCAGCTGCATGGCATGTGCACATCGCATGCAGGCACAGGCTGGGTGAGAGCCAACGGTTGGGGCCCACAAGCAACGGCGGGGGTGCCTCCACAAGGCTGGCGGCGCATCTGAGGTGACAGCCATGTGCCTGTGGGTAGTATCCACATCTACCGCCCAGCTGTGCGCATGTCCAACACCGGGCTGCTTGCAGGCACAGACTGGTTGTGAGCGCAGGTGGGGGTGGGAGTGCAGGAGAGCACCTCCACAAGGCTGCATCTAAGGCGACAGCCATGTACCTGTGGGTAGAGACCACATATACCTCCCAGCCGTGCGCATGTCCCATGCCGGGCCGCTTGCAGGCACAGGCTGGTTGTGAGCGCAGGGGGGTGGGGATGGGAGCGCGGGAGTGCCTCCACAAGGCTGGCGGCGCATCTGAGGCGACAGCCATATACCTGTGGGTAGCGTCCACATCCATTGGCCAACCGTGCGCATGCCCCACGCCGGGCCGCTTACAGGCACAGGCTGGGTGAGAGCCAACGGTTGGGGCCCGCAAGCAATTGCGGAAGTGCCTCCACAAGGCTGGCGGCGCATCTGAGGCGACAGCCATATACCTGTGGGTAGCGTCCACATCCATCGCCCAACCGTGTGCATGTCCAACGGGCTGGGCATGAGTGCGGGGGTTGGGGGAGGTGGCCCCCGAGCCAGCCTCCACCAAGCAGGTGGGAGGAGCAGAGGCACGCGAGACGCAGCGAAGGTGGCTCTGTAGGGCTGGAGGCGCGCTTAAGGCGACATCCAGATGCCTAAACAGAACACTCTCCTCCCCCATTCAGCTGTGCATTATGCACACGGCCAGTGCTAACAGGCTGCGGAGTGGTTCCGAAGTCCCCCTAGGTGACACACTGGACCAAATGTCTGATTGGCGCAGGGTGAAAAGGCCTGAGAGCACATAGCCTCAGGACCACCAGGGGGCAGTAGGCACACAGGAAGGCCCTTGGGTCCCATCCGGAAGAGAGCCAGGCTCGCCGTAGGCTGCACAGTCTACTTACTGGACAGCGCATGTCGAACTCCTTCTAGAACTGCATTTCAAAGGAGTAAGAATTCCACTCTCAGCCCACGGTGAGTTTTTACCCCCTTGCATCAACCGGGATTTGAACCCAGATCCCCTGCATAATAAGCAGATGCTAATGCATTCAACCACATTAACACAGCTACACCTTCAGTGAGAGCAAGATAAAAAACAATAGAGGTGGCCTTAGGGCTATTTAAGCACAAAACGCCAGCTTATGGCTGGAGCATCTAGAGCTTGAGAAAACACAACTCAGAGTATTTGCACAAGCTGTTCAACATAATCGTTATCATAAAAGCGACGGGATTTGAACCCGCGACTCTTGAGTGGTAGGCGATAACGGATCCACTCTACTACTGCATCCACATACCTAGATATCATACCAGCTCTCATTTGAATGGCTCAATCGGAGTAACAATTGGACGAAAAATTCGTCTATTGGTTAAAGGAATCCAGCTTTGAACCCTCGTCGAGACGACACAGCCGGATTGCCAGTCCCTCATCGTTACCACTGACAATTCTATGTGACAGTAGAATTTTCACGTGCAAGCCCCATTCAATGACGGCTACAGCTAAGTAAACATGCCAACGGACGGGCTGAACTGGGAGATAAACAAGTTGTTTCATCAACCGTCTGAAAAAAACGTCCACCAGTGCATAGAGTGCAAGCACTGGGGCTCATTAACGGTGGCTAAGCCGTGTAGAGAGTGCGCTGTGTTTGTGTCAACATGAGGGCGAGCTGAGCTCCACCACGCTGTGACAAGGGACACAGACAGCAGCTACAGAAGCTGCCTTTGAGAGCACGCTAGTCACCGTAGCTGGGTTGAATTGGCGAGGAATCTCCGTCGACGTTATAGAACGGTAGGCATCGTCGTCTTCGAACGGTGAGCGTCTACCAAGGTTTCATCTCGTCAGAGTCTGCTGGAGAGAGCTACGGAGGAGAACAGGAGCGGCTAAGGCTAAGGGGATAAACCACAAGGCCTGCTAGCCGCCGGGATGCTAGCAACTCGGGGGCCTGAACCACATGAGAGGCTAGCGGGGAAGAAGAATCTAGCCTGTGGAGCTAGCTGGCTAGCTGCAGATAATGAGGAGCTAGCTTAGGGAGCTAGCTCAGTGGAAGAATCCTCCATCGCCGAACCAACGGCAATTCTTGCAGTCTTTCCTGTGAGAATCTTCGTGTGGCGTGGCCCGGAGGCAACTCGCACACCGCTTCACCAACGACATCGCGTAATCCTGGGGCACCGAAGACGGTTTACCGTGGATTTACGGGCGTAAGCCTCGCGGTAAGTGAAGCGAATCCTAAATATTTTATCTCGAAGTAGTAGCCTTAATGGTTGTTTGGTTGGAAGGGTTGGAATAAGTTAGCTAGAGCGTACAGCGCGAAATACTCAGCTTCGCTGTGCGAAAAGAAGGTGGTGCTTAGTGTGCTTGCAACTTTTATATGGGCTGCCTTTTTTAGAGCTCGTGAGTGCGCGAGCTGCAGGCAGCTGCAAAGTTGCATGCTCCCTTTTTTTCAAAAGGGTTGGTTTTAGTTATGCTCAGCTTGCGTGCAACTGGGGTTGCGATATCTCAATTGTGTGTCGGAAGGGACGAATGAAGGAGAACTTACCTTTTTCGGTTTCTTTCTTGAGGTCAGACCTGATTCCCACAAAATTAAAGGTCAGACAAGGTCAAAGAAACAGTAGATACAGCAAAACTTTGTGGAGGGAGTGAAATGAAATCAACCGCAAGGCGAGAAAGAGCCACACCTTAGTAAATTTCCCAGACTCTGTCAGTGCCTGCATTTAGTCTCCCAGTAGTCAACCATGTTATGTTATTTATGCTGTAAAATGCCTATGGATTTTATTAGCCAATCTCGCCGGTGCTGAAAAGCAGAAAGAGAGAGACAATAAATTAAGCAGGAATCTTATGAGTGTCTTATGATCCTCGGGGGGAAATTTAAGGGATCAGTGAATCAGATCATTAAAATGAAATCCCCCTATCCTTCCTCTTGCCTTTCCTTGCCTATACTCACCATGCGTGACAGGGGAAGTTAATTGCACAGTTTTAGCTGTTTCCGGCAAGTCTAGCTGCACAACATTGCTCCTAGGTCTCTTGCATGTGTAGCCTGTCATTAAAGTGTTGATGATTTAAAAACACACTAGAAAATAAAATACATTGACGATGCGTAGGATTGCATAGATTAATCATAAGGGTGTACTTTACAACACAACATAACCCAAGTCCCCATGCAGAATGACTACGTCACTTAGTGTTGCTCATAGGGAGGGGTCATGAGTCTGAACAAGCCAAATAGATAAATAAATAAATAAATACATACATAACAGAGCCGCAGACTGATCCACATACAGTACTAACCCACAGAAGAGGAAAGAAGGGGTGAGGGAGCTATGAAAGGCAGAAATAAAAGGCAATTTTGGAATATGATGACTTCACCTATAGTAGACCTTAGCGCGCAGGCAAACACGAACACACACACACACACACACACACAAATAACAACACATTCGCAGTGGCTTTAATATGGGCATCCACCATCATATTGTGACACTAACAACCGACTGCCAGATTTGGCTGAGAGCATCAGATTATCTAGCAAACACAAGCTGCTCATACTGCACAAGTGGACACTAGCTCCAGGGACCTCTGCAGTGCCAACAGGGCACCAGGGGGTCCAGACCTGTGCCTGCGTCCTGTGGGATTCCTCCCAGAAAACTGAGCCAATGGTGGGTTCCGGCATTTATCCAGATGAGGCCGTCATCCTACTTGTTATTTTCCTGCCGCTTGGCTGTGACATTTCCGGTGACTGGATCCGCAGCCTGTCGTGCTCATAGCAGATGATGGAGGGCTTAGCCAAGTATTCAAGAAGCTTTGTGCTCGCAAAAGGACAAGCTGAAAATAACGAGTTCTTTACGGTTCTGTCTCTGAAATGATTTATTGGTTCATTATGCAAATGAAGAATGATGAAACATATGTTCAAGATAAACATAAGAATGTCAGGGAACATGGCTCTGTGTTTGTCAGCGTGTATGTGTTTACGTGTCTCAATATGCATCAGTTTGTATGTCTGTCTTTTTTTGTCTGACAGTCCATCTATCTGAGAGTTACTAGGTGAAACATGATGAGGAGAAGAAAAGAGATAGAGAGAGAGTCAAGAGAAGGCTTGTGACAGTGTGTTCTTTGTCACCGGCAACTGCTTGGCTTTGATCACATTTTTTGTGACACTTTTCTGTTTTCCTGTGACACTTCACTTAATGACAGGTGAGGATCGTACCATGGAACTCATCTGTGTTGTGTGTTTTGCTGTGTGTGCCTACCTGTGAGTGAGCTTCATGCATCTTGCATCTTGGTTGCTGTATAGTTAGCTTGAAGACGTTAGCATCTTGCCAGGCGCTTACATCATCGCCCGACTGACTCTTTGGCGTTTGCTCTCATTTTTACTTGCTAACTTCCTCTTCCACTGCAGCATGCAGATTACGCTCATCAACCTCAGCGAATGCCCTTCCACACTGATAACAAAAGCCACTCAGGGATTCAAGAGATGAGCCCAGTGTTCACTTCAAAGAGCAAGGTGACCTCCAGCAAACGACATCACACCATATGAGAAGGAGAAGTTAGCAGATTCGACTCAAAAAACAGGATGGTTAAGTGGTTATACTGATTATCAGGGAACATACATTGCATATGAACATATCTAATTTTCAGAGACAGAGTATTTACCCCCTATGGGTGTCTCATGAAGGTTACTCTTTTCATTTACGAACATAATTTTTAATTCACTTAGGTAAATGTTTGTCATAACTTTCCTTGGGGACTTTTTGAGGTAATCAAATCTGCTGCCAATTTGCATACCCTATTACTTACTCTGTAGGTAAATGGCACCACAATTGCTAAAATGTCCAGCATAGAGAAAACAAATCAAGGCAAGCTAACTCAATACTCCACCCCAGCATTCAAATATGAAGGGCGTATGGCTGCAGATTTGACACACATGCAGAGCAAGACAATCCTTACCTTCGTCTTCTCTTCTTGAACTAGGGAATATAGGGAAAAACATGGATATGGCACCACATTAAAGACACCAGCTTCAAAGGCCATTTGCCAATAACAAATCACTTTGACTGGAGATGATGAAGTGATGTGAGTCATCTCACATCTAGGGCAGAACGCTTGAGTTGTGTTTAATGTGCGTGCGGCAAAATAATCCAATTTCATAGCTGTTACTGTTTGGACATGAATTGAAGGTTAGTCGGGAGATTGATTTCATTTGACTCTGAAATGCTGCACACACATAGGGAATATTAACCCAGAGCGCATACCAAAATCAATTTCAACCACAGCACAGTTAACATGACTGAGATATACCAAGTTGTGTTGTTTTTGCATGGCTCGAGGTTTTTTGATTTTTCACAACGAAGCAAACTTACTATTGTCAGCCATCACCACACCATCTATCTCTCTCTCTTTCTCTCTCTCTCTCTCCCTCTGTCACTTCGAGAGTTTTAAAAACAACAGCACTTGTCCAAAGGTTGGAACTCAAAAACAATGACAAACAGCAACAACATCTACAGATGAAACAGTGAAAAGACCAGTAGAGAGTTATTGATTGCTAGTTACAGCAGTCCAGAAGCACATTTAATTTTTTTTTTCAGAGAAGATAAGGCATGGAAAATAAACGCAGCTATTTATAAAAAGAAATTTTTCCTGTAAACATGAAATAATAAGCTCCTTCCCCCACTTGCTCTGCTGAGTGTGTGGTTTTGGCGAATACAATACATGTAGGCCAGCACTGCCTTTGATATAAGTGGATCAAAGGCATTCACAGACAGCTCCACGGGAATAATTGATGGGACAAAAATCGATTAATTTGTTTACTCTACGCGTATCTGAAAACATGCTTCTCGCGTGCCAAAACACATCACACTCCGCGAGAGAAAGCACACCAAGTGTATGAATGCCCATGGATGGCTGGGCTAAAATGGCACTCTCTCAGGGAGCACTTCTGAGGCAGGGGATTATGTGCAGGCCGAAGCCAAATTGCATTTTTAATCTGAACCGTCAACTGAGAAACAAAAAAGGTCGTAATCCTTTTTTTCACAGTGTCTGCGTGTTGGCGTGAGCGTTAATGTGTGGAATCCAACTATAAAAGACAGCATATCTTGGTAAATATCATGCTGAAAAAGGAGGAAGACACTTCCTCAGTGGAATATCTAGATATTTGTAGAGGGAAAGCATCCTTATCTGTCGCCCTGGATTGTTTTGGACTGGTGATAGTCCCACATACTCTGAGCCAAACCCTGGATACACCCCAGGCAGTATCCATATACATCACAAGGAGTTATGGAATTAATCCCTCATGTATTTACCCATAGGGAACAGTAGCCTTCAGCAGACATTAGTCGATGCCTGGGTCTCCATAGGCACTTTAGGCCTGTGAACTCAAGGAGGAGATGGTGGTGTGTAATGGGACTGCTCAGCTGCAGGAGGAGAGGAGTGTGTGGGGTGGAGGAAATGGCAGGGGTGCCCTTTTGTGAAGTCTTTCCTCCCCCTGCAGTGACCTGCAGTTGGGCTGCGTGTGGATGTGTGTGATGCGCTGGGTCCCCTGGGGCTCAGCTTAACCAGCAGACAACCTGGAGATGCTGCTTGTAATAGGTAAAGTGGAGGTGCTTTAGCAGCTTAAAAAACTATTGACAAGTTTCAGTGCAAAGTCTGCTGGAGCTTTCAGAATTTGTTTTCACATACAGTAGTTCCACACCACCGAAAGAAAACAATATTTGAGCACATTTACTTTGAACTGAATGTAGGCCCAGACCAAAAATATTTTGGAGGATGAATAGACTTCCCAACACATTTACATTAGTATATTAAGGAATAACTTCAAAATAAAATAAGCATTAAACTTTTATTAGTAATCATTAGTAATGTTTTGTAGTTAGTTAGTTAGTACTGTTCTGTTTACACTACAGTAGAAAAAATCTTTGTGAATTTCTTCAACAACTGCATGCTGGGGTGAGATTTGAATGCAGCATGAATGTCATCATTGAAATCGAACTACTGAAAATATGTAGATACTGCAGATGTGTTAAAGATGAAAGAGAAGTACAATAAATTCCAAAGTTTTACCCCAAAAGTTGGATTTATCTAGCCTGGCTTGCACGACAAAGCTCAGGGGAGCTTAGTCTGGCCATCCTACATTGCTAAACATCCTCTGGGAGGCGGGCTTAGATGCCTCTGTATACTACTGAATCTACAACCAATCAGACCACTCATTCCGATGACATATGCGTAAGCTCGTTTCTCATTGGTGCCCACAGATTTGGGAAAAACAATTCCTCTAAAACGGCAGCCTGGCCAGACTGGCTTGCTCGCGAAATTGAATGTATCACAGGAAGTGTCACAGGAAGTATGGGCGGGCCCAGGCTAGGATTTAACATTATTTAAACTTGGCTGTTAGTTGAAAGATAAGATTGATTTCAGCAGTGGGCTACAGCCTTGTGCAGTTAGCACAGCAGTCCTGACTCAGGGTAGCTCATGATTTAGATGGAGGAGAAGGGAGATTGTGTTAGCAAAGCTGAGCAATAATACAGTTATGGATTATTTTATGATAATCAAACAGATTGTAAAACAGTGTGTAAATAGTCCATTTCCATTTTTATGGAAGAGAAAGCCCTTTAGCAGGTGTCTGCTGATGTATACAGACAAGAGAACCGAAGAAGAGGGGAAGTAGGAAAAGCACAATTTGACTCTTAAAGTTAAAGGCTTGTGATGTGTTTGGGTTGTTTGGCAAGGCAGGTTGGATTGTAATATTCTTAGTTGTTTTCATTAAAGCACCATTATGTTCTATGTATTGCAGCATATGGAAAGTGCACTCAGAAAGGTCAGCTAAACTGCATGTGATGTTGTCCATATGTTTGTTGATAGTTATCTTCAGTTATCAAGCATCCCGAGATGATCAGTCACACCGATATGTAATAATAATTACATAATATTATGCACCAAGAACACAATAAAATGGTTCTTATGCTGCCACATGTGTTGTACGTGACCATTTAAGATGTCTCACAGTGCAATATTTCCTCTGCCTATATCGTAGCATTGTAGGCTATGTTCTCATCTCATGCTTTGCCAAATATGGCCAAACTATTCTTTAGAGATAAAAATAGATGTGATATATAGGCTACCTTATGCCTTGGTCAATTCAGTTTGTTAGATGTCCATTTATTAATCAGTTTACAGGCTAATTGTGTCAGATGTGCAGGCTACTATCAATGAAGTGAGACAGAAAAAGGAAACTCTTCCAGTCCAAGAGTCAAAGAAAGATGCAAATGATAAAACTCTCATTTTTAGTAGCCTATGTCTTTGTTTGTAGTATTATTTAGGCTACACAAATGGTACTCTTAAAAATGCCCTGCAACTATGTGTTTTTAAAATGCTCCTGTTAAGCTGATAAATTGTTTTGAAATGTTGAATATGGCCATGGCAATTGACTGGATACTTTGTAAATGACGCAAGAACAAAATTAAAGTATTCATGCTGCAAGGCTAAGCTAGTAGAAAAATGTTGGTTACAATCATGTTGATTCGCAAATTGG
Source organism: Limnothrissa miodon (assembly GCA_017657215.1). Taxonomy (NCBI): domain Eukaryota; kingdom Metazoa; phylum Chordata; class Actinopteri; order Clupeiformes; family Clupeidae; genus Limnothrissa; species Limnothrissa miodon. Next base: position 114,146 of record JAGFZM010000322.1, on the reverse strand, counting down.
CATTCCAGAGCGTTCACATGTGCATGTGAGGGGGTCCCGTAGTGTCTCTCTCTCTCTCTCTCTCTCTCTCTCTCTCTCTCTCTCTCTCCTTCTCTCACACACAAGCACAAGACCATGTTTTCATAGAATGCAACAATATCCAGCCCAGCTTGAGGGCTAAATTATTGGACTTGGATAAAGCTCAGACCACCTGATAATGATCCAAATAAATGTCAGTGCCAAGTAACCTTCTTGGGCTAAATGAAGGAAACAGACCTAATCAATGCGATCAATGGTTCTGTCTAACCAGTGAGCTATTCACGGGTCTCCCTGCAAAACCAAAATGGTGACATTTGACTTCTCACACTGGAGATCTGTAATTAGGCATCATCTGAGAGCACAGATGGAGGGAAGCAATCAGACATAAACATGTTGGTTACTCAATACCGCTCCTGTTTCAGCATCACTGTGTGTTGTAGATCATATAAATAATAAATATTTAGCATAAATAATATTTGTGTGTGTGTGTGTGTATTTGTCTGTGCTCACGCAGTGGTGAGTGGACAGGGTGTTTGGGTTGCATGGGGTGGCTACTTTGTTATGAGGCTCCTCACCATGACAGGGCTTGGCATCAGTGGTATGTTGGGCATCTCTCCCACTCCCCCAGTGCTTGGCTGCTGGTGGTTTTTGCATCAGTCATGTTACAGACAAGCAGTTGACAAGCACTCATCATCACAGCTAGGCAGTGGCGGGGGAGAAACCTCAGGGATGTTCTAAAGGCTGGGCTGGCCTCAAAAAGCCCAAACAAAGTCCGGGCCAAAGAATCCCAAAGACTTCCACAAGCCCCACAGACTTGTACATAGCCTAGCTGCCACACACACACACACTCAAAGACTAGCTTGCAGTCCCAGTGCATCAGAAAGGTTAGAAGCATCATACCAAATCCTAATGCCAGAAATGTCTCTGCAACAGCTGAGCCCAGAAGTGCATTGCCACACTAAAATTGTGTTTCCAGGGACCAGCGACTCATGATGATTCCATTGGATGTGGAATCTTAACCGAAATCCCTCAGGCCCACATGGCTGTACGGCCTTTGAAGCTTCAGCATTATAGTGACATCAAATTACATGACATTACTTAGTATTTGATGTGTATTTGACTTGGGGAAGTGTGGAGCTGCTTAACTGAACGTATTGGGTTTTATGATTACTGAATCACTCACTTAAACTCATTCTGTTGTTTGAAGCCACATTCATGTCGGTAGGAAAAATAATGAAAACCGTCCTTGACCCTGTCAGTTAGCCTTGGCTATTCCATTACCTTCTACTTACCTATAGTTCTGTGCCTCAAACTGCACGGCCTCGAACAGCGTGGCGGTGGGTTGAAATGTGCCATCATTTCTCTTTAATTGTGGCCACAGATGTGATTGAAGATGTACCCGACCAACATGAAGATCCATCCTGAAGGTGAAAGAGATATGGAGATATATTTCGTTGCTTAGTAGGCAAAGTGTAGCTTAGTAGGAAACTGGACTTTTTCAAATTTTTGGAATACTACAGTATGATCTTGATGAATAAGAATCTCCACAGACAACTTCTTACCTTTAAAACAGACAGGAAAGGAAATGTTATACTAAAATGTAAACTGGAAGTGACAAAGTAGATTGAGAATGCTTTTCAGCAAGATGTTGTATATTCTATCAGTTTGTTTTTGCCAGTTCAATTATCTTTACAGCCATCTGTCGGGGCAGCCACATTGGAGCCAGCACACAAGAAGCTGAAACAGCTGATAAAGAAGGCTGGCTCTGCGCTGGGGGACTGGGCTATGGAGCTGAGTTGGCTGAGAGAGAGAGAGAGAGAGATGTTGCAGAAACTGCCCAACATAAAGGACAACACTTTTCATGTCCTGTACGGCTTGCTGGCTTGACAGCAGAGTGTTCTTAGAAGGTGTGAAGATGGCTCTTGCAGCTCTGTATTTTTAAGGGCAGAGACAAGGCAATATTAAGAACATCTCCTATTTGCTGGGGGTGCAGACCTCAATGCAAAATTTGCAGCTGTATTTCAATCAGTCAATCTGAAAGGACATTTTGTACTCAAACAAGAACACACACCCTAAAGTGTAAAACAATTGATGAAGTATAACACACTTACTTTTGATGTGTAGAGAAATTGACCAGGAATGATATCTTCATTAAAATATGAAATACACAAATGAAAAATCTAAAGCCATTTTTACTGTTTATGGCACACTTTTACGGTGGCCTTGAAATGCAACCGTGAATCCCCCCCCAAAAAAACTAAAAATCTAAATGTCTTGTCTCTCAGAACAGGAAAGAATGTAAACAGAAAAGAATGTAAACGGATTACACTATGCAATGCCTATTACATATCGGGAACAAGTGAGTTTGTAAGCTGGGCCCCAAAAAGGGATTACGTGACTTTTCATGTTCTAGTGTAATTCCCTCACACACCTTTTATATGAAAACATGAATTTATATTGTGATTGGTCCAAAAGTATGGCCACATAATTTTTAAAAAGCTGTTCTTGTGTCTGGTGATTTTGTACTTAAGGATCTATAGCTTGTGCCAGAGGGGATGGGGATGACGAGAGAATGTACAGTGCCTTTGATGATGTTCTCTGCACAGTTCCATTTGACACTGGACAGTTGGATTTTGTGAGGGGAGGACATACTGAGGGGTGCTTTCTAAAGTCCATCACCATCTCCACAGTCGTTAAAGTATTTAGCTCTATTGTGTTGCATACACCAGAGCACCAGCGCTCTGCCTCCAGCCTGCAGACTCGTCGCCATCCTGGATAAGGTCCATCGACAGTGGGGTCGTCTGCAAATATCAGGAGTTCCTTTGGAGGTAGAGTTATTTGTGTAGAGGGAGAACAGCAGAAGGGGAAGGACGCACCCTGGCACTGATTGTCCTCCTTGTTCCAGATGTGATATCTCTCAGATGCACATGCTTGCCCCAGAATGTCAGGAAGCTGGAGAGCCACTGACATACTGTAACAGGAGATACAGTGAGCTGAGAGAGTTTGGCAGTGACAATTTCAGGTATTGAAATTTCTATGCTAGCAACAGACTTCTGTCTGACATTTCACTAAACTCTGTAGCCTATTTAATTATTTCAAGAGATATGTGACAAACTGACATAGTGTATTTCTGCGAATTCATTTATGAGAAACTTGTCTTGTTTTTCTGGACTGTAATTAGTCTACCTTGTGCAAAATATGCCTCTGATTTTATCATTTCTCTCTAGTGTGATTTTGATCCAGTGATGTGTGTGATGTCCGAGCTCAGTATTCCATCTATTAATCTACCTATCCTTCTATCTTATTTGAAGATTGGGTCGGCCACCTAATGTCTAGGAGAGTAGCAGGAAGTCTACCCTGTAATTTCCTGAGTTTAATCACAGCGACAACATCCACCACAGTGAAGCAACTCTGTGATGGCAAGCACGGCCTCTAGACATTGTTTGGATGTAGCCTTTGACTTGGGGCGGTTATTTTGAACACACATTATTCACGAGGTCTGAACTGCTGCTTTCAAACGCTTCTTTTATCTCTCTGCCTGCGTGGGAATGGAGTGTAAAATGGATGAAACAGGCGAAATAGAATTCATCCGCCAAGACCTGCGTTGCCCTGGCCCCCTTCCCCCATGTGTTCCACACTTAGCATAAAATACCCTCTCTTTCCTCCCAGGAACTTGGCTAGAACAAGGCTTAGTGACAGATAGAAGGCAAGAGCGTGCAACAGAGGGAAAAAAACAGCCTTGCGATGTTATTCAAAATGACAGATTGGGAGCCAAATTGATTTTCTATCTCTTTGATTAATTTATCTCTCCCTTGTTGTGCGTAGGGAAATTGCTGAATGGCATTCAGTAAGATTAAAACGGCAAACCATGCTTTTCATAATATGACAGCTAATTGGCATGAGGGGAGGCTTCTAGATGATTGCCCATCACTGGCTTCCCCCAGTGTCACACAAGAACACCACCACTCTCGCACTCTTGCCATGCGCCTCTCGTCAGGCATGCAAAAGCGCATTACTGAAAAACACTGGTGTGACATACAGGGGCTCGAGTGCCCCACCCTACGTGTTTATATATATGTGTGTTTGTGAGTGTGTGTTTGTGTGTGTGTTGAAAAAGTGAATTAGGCCTCATTTTCAGGCTACTGACTTCCATCCCCTGGGGACATGCTCTCTGGTGAAGGATGGTCAGAGATAGTGTGTGACACCCTCGGATGGGTCGCTGATCAAGGTCCGAGATGGAATGTAGCCCTCAGTGCTTTCCGGAGCGAGGGGCAACGGAACACAAGTTTCTAATGATGGCATTCAACAAGAAATTAATGTGGTAAGCCTGAAATAGATTACTGTGCTTCATCCTTCATTGGCCAGCGTGTAACACAATCACAAACAATGCTGCGGGGACAACTTCCTGTGAATGCCTGACTGCATCAGGCATTTCCTTCAGGGCATGGTGACATTTGCTTGGTGCCAGTGGAGAAAATGATCTCAAATTAATTGATGGGTAAATAATTCCTCCCCAGAAAACCATTTTCCGCATAGGATGTCCGTCTTGTACCTTAAAAAACGTACATAAACAAATCAAACGGATGTTAGCGGTAAGGGCGCACCGATAGCGATACATCCTGTCTGCACACTGTTGTATAAAAAAGGCTGCGCAGACTTGGTGGCCACAAACAATTCCAAAAGGCATTATCCAAGTGATAATGGAGGCTTGGTAAACATCTAAAGATGTGAGCATCCCCTAGCTCTGCACCACCCAATTTCTTATTTATCAGTTTGAATAAGAATGCGATGCTACGCCCCAACAGTGGGTGTGTGTTTTTTTTTTTTTGATAGTTTAATCATTTATGATGGGGAAATAGCTCCATTATGTGCAATAAATATTGATTTATGGAACCCCCCCGCACACACACACACACACACACAGACACACACAATGAGGCACAAGCAGGCGCAAAGAGCCGCTTCTGGTGCTGCTGCCTCGTGTCTCCAGTAACTGGATGTACTGGAATCACCCAGTCAGGACTAAACACTCACACGATTTCAGACTCCCCTCTTTAAACTCACACACACACACCATACCATACCACAACACCATAACTGCACCCTCCCCCCTCAAACACACACACATAAATGCACACAAACATTGAGCATACAGCCCCCATGTCTATTGCATACACAAACCTTGGGAATATGTATGGGGTTGAAGGTATATCTGATGGCAGCAGAAGTGATTCGGGTGAAGACGAAGAAGGTTGCAGAAAGCAATGACGCGTAGAACAGGAAATGGAGAGAGGCTGAATTTGAATATTTCAATCACTGACCGATGTACTTACATTTGGAAAGCCACGTCTGTGCAGGATGACCTGATACTAGTGTCAGGAATGTTTACATTCTTGAAAGTAATGTGTACATGCAAGTAGGAAAGGGATGTCATAAATCAAGCTTGACTTTGTTTTTTGCGTGGGTCTGTGGGTCTTTGTAATGCTAGTGGGTTATGTATATTGAAATCTCAGAACATTGAGGGCCTATGAGGATGTGTTGGTGTGTTTCCATGCCTGTGGGATCATGCGCACACACAAACACACACACGCGCACAGGCAGCTGAGGAGGCTTTCTCTCCTCTGCTGAAGACTATGGAGGGGATGCTGAGGCATTCAAAGGCGAAACAAAGTGAGTGTATGGTGCTGCATCGTTAGTTATCCTCGCTGGAGGTCCCTGGGTGACGGGTGCACCTCTGAACCCACTGTAATTTTTATTTGGCCTTTTTTGTCGGGGAGTTTTGTCCCGCACGAGGTGAACAGCAATGAGGCGCGTCCGCCATGATGGATGCGCAGGCCATCTCCAGGAGGGCCACCACACACACACACACACACACACTCTCTCCCTTTCACACACACATACACACACACACACAGCCCTGAGTCAGCCTCTAAAAGAAGGCACCCAAGGGGAAGGATGTGCCCGGGTGCGCTGCCTAAAATAAGGCCATCTTACCAAGCAGCCTCTCTCCCCATGATCCCTGCTCCTGTGGACACACACACACACTCTCTCTCTCTCTCTCACACTCACACACAAATAGTTGTATAAATAGACTAGATCATTACAGTGTCCTCCATGAGGCTCAACAGAGGAAAATCAACATGTTTGCTTTTTGTCCAAAGCTTGACAACGAATATCAACACAATGTGGCACAACTCTTCATAAAAGGATGGTTATTTAGTTGGATAGAAGTAATGCAACTGTTTTTGGTGAGAACAACTTGCCCAGGATTTTTCTTTTCAGCCATGTTCTGTCTACTGTATTTAGGCCTCAGCAATACAAAGGAAAGTCATGATTGAAAAAGCAATCCGGTGTTTGAATCAGTCCATGCTGTTGTTCCATTTGCACAACATATAAACAGACTGACTGAATTGGGCTGAGTGGCCAATTTATATAACATTCACTGATGGTCCGTTATTTAGTCTATATAACATGATATATGTTATATAAGGAATGGGAATACTTTTTTTCACTTTGAAGGTAAAATTTGATTTTCAAACTGAGGATGGTTAAAAAATGCCTGCTATGTTACTGACATTGAGTTATGAGAGCTTTGCTATTGACTTCCAACTTCAAAGCATGCTGCTGCAGCATAGGGCTGAAGATGGATCATGTCCATGTCACATCTCTGTTTGCACAAACAACAAAAAAAAACAACACAGAAGAAAGAAAATAAAATAGTACAGTGCCACTGCTGTAATGACACACACACGAAAGATGACTCAGTCAGACACAGCCTTAAAAGAATCACAGACTAAGATACAGACAAAATATTTATGATACTTTCCTACTGCTGCATAAAAGTCTACTTGAGGCACATACAATATGCTTATTGTCATCGTCTCCAGAAATATTTAAAATATGAAAAAATAACTTTTTTTAACGGAGCATGCAGTTCATCTGTTTACCGTAGCAACCATGTTTGTGTCTGATCTCTGTGAGAAGGAGTCTTGGGCTGACTCTAATGTAAATCACACAGGTATCCAGACTCCTCATGTAAGGCATGACTGATTTTCCGACAGCCTCCACCAATCCTTGCACCTCCTGCTTAGCCAATCCCTGGAGGCTGGCACAGTTCCTGCCAGGCTGTTGATTGGTCAACCAGAACCGTTCGACAGCAATCACCTGTGCTCCAGCTGCCCAATTACCAGACACTCAAGTCGGGCTCTTTCATTACCCAGTGTTCCCTGGGCTCCTGTCAGACATACTCCCCGAGAGCCAAACTGTGATGTGCCTTCAACAGTTCGAGTTTGCAAAACAAAGTAACTCGGTAACAAAGTGAAAGAAAATGTAAATCAATATTCCAGGTAGCTCAATATTTAATTCATTTGTTTGTTTATTAGTTTGTTTGTTTTTTTTACTTACTACTTTATTTATTTATGCATAACAAATCTCCTTGCTTTTCCCTCATTACGTTGCCATATTGAAAGTCTTCCCACATTTTTTCAAGCTTCATGTACCCCCCCACCCCACACACACAAACACACACACACACACACACACACACACACACATTGCACCCCCTTTCTCTCTTGAACATGTAAAACGATTTCATGTTTTGGCCTGGTGTGTTTTCCTCTAATACAGGTTTCTGAAATTGACTGCATGGATGCACATGTAGTGTTTCACCCTTGCATGTTTCCTTTTGACAGTCCATCATCCATAAACCAAAGGATTCAGCTTCTATGGTTTGAGGCTGATATCAAACTTGAACCAACCTATTTAAAACAGTTATTGTCTTATAGTAACACATAACAATCCCTAACCTCATCCGTATTCACATGCATGCCTTTGAAATGAGGAACTATCAGTCATCGCCAAGAACCTCTGGAACCAGCTTATTATAGCCTACAATAATATGTCATGAATTCTAACACATCATTTCAATAATTCTACACTTTTTGCTGTTTTAAAACATATCAAAAGCAACTCTTATCCTCCGTGAGCATGATCTTAAAAGAAAAAGTTAGAAGAAGAACATCTAATCATATCTTGTCCATTCTGAAGGTGCTAGTGAGAAGCATGCAGATGTGGGGGCTCATAAAGATGCCATTCCCCATCCACATCCACCTAATCACAAGTTAAAGGGTCAACTACCTCCCCTGCCTGCTGGCGCCACAAAGCTGATTATGGCACGGTAGCCCACTGTGAGGAAAATCACTTCCCCTGCTCTAGAGCAAGTGATTTCCCAGCCTTTCTTTAAGATTACACAGCCAACGCTTAATCATCTGATACTTAATCGGAGCCATTGTGCATGCACAGGCTCCTGGACCCTCCTGGTTCACCATTGATAGACGTACAGAGAGCACAAGGGAAGGAGAAAAAGAAGAAGAAGAAGAAAGGAAATAAAGAGAAGTGATTGAAAATATAATCGCCTTATATAACGTTGTATGGGTTGGGGCAATATCTTGAGTCAGTGGTTCAGGCGGTGCTAAAAGGCAGGCAGTGTGACGAGCATGGAGGAGGGGTGAGATGAAAAGAAAGAGGCCTAGGTGGAGTGAATAGAAGATGGAAGAGTGGCATTGACTAAAGGGACCTGTTGTTTTCCCTTAAAGAGGGCCGATGCCATTAAACTCATGTAGACAGTGTCTGTTAACGCACAAGGTGAAAGTCTTTACAGTGAATGGAAGTGTCAGGAATTAAAGTCTTAATGTAATCTGTGAGGCAGACTGCAGTGTCCAAGCACTGCATAGGCATTCAATATCTACAATGAATCAATATGAATACATGTTTAATCCTCTGTTTAGAATGGAGGGAGCTACTTTAGAGACAAGGATTAACTCACATTGGCCAGTCTGGTTGACATATCAAGGATGTTGTCTATACGGATGATATGTTTGATAACGTGGGGCAAAATTTGCACCTCTTGGCATTTCATTTTCTCCTCTGTAAGCGGCTTATTCTTCTCACAACAATTGATATAAAACAAATCCTCCAAAATGGTGTCCGGAAAATAATAATGAAAAAACAAATCAAATAAAAAATACAGTATAGAAAGAACAGCTTTATCATTTTATACATAATCCAATGTCTTGTATTTGTAATCTACGCATATGATTGAATATTATTCAATTTTATACCAACATAGATAAAAAAAAAAAAACATGACCTTTTTGTTACATCCTCAATTTACATAACAAGTTGCTCCAAAAAATGTTCTTAAAAGTTTCTAAAAACCTGTCCCAGTTGTTTTGTTTCTGGCATCGTGTGGGTGGTTATTTTCTAAAAGTGACCTGAATGAATAAAACAAAATATAGCATGTATGTTTCAACACAACAGAAAAAAAAGCTCTTCAAACATTCATAAGCACTACCTTTTTTTCTGTGCTGTTTCTACATGCCCAGAAAGTTTCAATTGAAAAGCTTATCTGCCATTTTACCAGCATGTGACCTTAGTCCTATCAGGCCATGCCTTGTGGGAACAGAAAAGCTCCAAGCCCGCACTGAAACAGCTGACTCAACATCGTGCATGATTTGTACATTCTTTAACCCGGAGGGTCACAGCCAATGGGAGGAGAGGAGGGAATTATAAAAGAAGAGCATTAGTCAGGACTTTTTGCCTCTCTGGCACATCACTTGTATTCACTCACTTTCTAAGATTCTTCTCTCATTCGCTCGCTATCCCCCTGCCTCCCTTCTTTATCTTCCTCTCTCACTCTCCCTTTCTTCACTTCTTCCTTGCACCCCCTACCCTTTCTCTCTCTCTCTCTCTCCCTCTCCACCACTCGCTGCTTGTGTTGGGCGGAACTGCTTACCCCATGCTGAAGCTAATGGAGAATTTATGTTCTCTCCGAGAGGCCCCCTTCAGCCTCTGCTAATTCTCTTAATAGTGCGGGGTTCCGCCGCCTACATACGGGCCCCAGCCTGCACACACTGCATGACAGCGAGCAGCAACAACACATCAATAATGAATGAGGGCGCTTTTTTCCCCCTCCCGTGACCTCAGGCCTGTGCATAATTGCTCTTAGCAGAGTTAATCTTTCATGATTTAATAGCAGCAGCATCCCAACATTTCATCAGTAGCTCGTGAACCTCCGAAGAATGCGAGCGAAAAGAGGAATAAACAGGGTTGGAAGGTTTGGTGGGCGCACCAAAAAACAAAGAGAACATTCGATAGAAGAGGGAATCAGTGAATTTTTGTGAGGGCCCCCATATGCTAGCACTCTGACACTGATTCGGGAAGATTTAACGCGTGTTAAACAAACAATGTGTTTTATGTTTCCTTCACTCACGGATGAGTGACCTTCCTCTCACCGCTCATCTGAAAACACAATAACATTGTTCCACGCTAATACACTGGGACCGGTGTCACCTCCATCACAGCAGCCAGCAGGGAGCCTCTGTGGAAAAACTCAGCTTGTGCAGGTTAATTATGTCATTACCGACTTGCTGGATAAGATTGTTTGATAAAATATGAATGTAATAAGAGAAATGTCCAGGGGCTTTATTAGACGCAATGTCACGAAGAGAGGAGGCCTCAATCATGGCGTTTTATAATTATTGTCCCTTTTTTCCTTCCCTGCGTGACAAGTTTGCTTGTGACACAGAGTCGACGCAAGATGGCCTTACGTGCAGGTGCTGTTTGCAGAGGCCTTCCACTTGGGTGCGAAGACAGAGAGTAACACACACACACTCAAACACACAGAGGCATACACATACTCCAGAATGTTATTTCTATGCAAATGAGAGTGTCTGAATTAAAGAGAGAGGCAAATTGAGATGGTGACTACATGTGCACGTTGCCATAGGGATAGGCATCTCATAACATCAGGTTCAGCAAAGACAACATTGTCAGACTGAAAGATGGCTGGCATTAGGGAGAGAGAGAGAGAGAGAAAGAAAGAGAGAGAGAGAGAGTTATTTTGGCATAATCACTTCAAAACAGGGGACAGAATATACGCGTCGGGTCGTATGAGTGGTGATGAATGTAATGACAGCTTGCTGTGAGGCCAGCCTTGTTTACTTCCATGGCTCTCAGGCACTGATAATCATCACTGTCAGAAATACAGTATTACGTGCCAGGCTAGTGAAGACTCCCTCCATCCAGCTCCACTACTAGTGACTGCAGTCAGCGCACTGCAGGGATGATGGCGTGTGGACCGGTAATGACCATATTTGGATTAACAACCTCAATATTAGACTCATCATCATCATCACCACCATCATCCTCATCATCATCTCATCCTCACCATCATCCTCATCTAGGTCTTAGAATCACGCCAGTGCTCTTTGTTTGGAGTTTTTGCCATAGATGTAATGATCATAATTAGTGTACCATCACCAGTGCCAGCCACCAGAGCTGTGGATGCCACTCACCCACATGTCTCTTAAATGGACAACTTTACCTATAACCAGTACGAATATAGCTCACTATAGATAATACCAGTAATAATAGTACTGATATGAATATTAGTCAAACTGAACCACGCTGCATATGGCAGACAGACTTTTTGTATGTAGATTTAGCATGTTTCCTGAAATACTCTTACTAGAAATCATCAAATTGTGTAGCTGTGCTGCATTTGAGTGAGTCTATAGAGTAAGGGATCCCTGAAGTGACAAAACTCAGTGCATTATTTATCATGAACAAACCAGTAATGCTGCTGTTAACAGACCATGATAATGTAGTTGATGGTTTATTCATGTAAAATAGTGAATTTAATTAATGTCACAGTCAGGACTCCTTAATATATAATTTTATAAGACAGGGAAGAAAAACATTTTAATGTCTTCTTGCTTCATAGAACAGACCAGAGGTGGACCAGTCAAATGTCATTTTAACCAATGAAAAATAGATTATATTCTAAACCTTTTATATCGTTAATACATCTTGAAGTTGAAATGGTGGTGGTTGTATTATTTGAGTGTCTGTTATTATTCATTCATTTATAAATACTGGTGGTGGGAGCAGTAGTGTAGCTAATGCTGTGGCAGTAGCTGTAGTTTTGGCAGCAGCAGTATACAGTTCAATATCTCGTGTTTCAACCAGAACTCTGCCCGATTTATCAACCAATAATCTCAATGCACGAAAGGCATCAAAGGGCCTCTCATAACACCACAGAGTGCAGACATCTGCGTCTGAGGGGGAAAGGTTATTGTCAGCCTTTCATGTAAGTTTGCAAATGTATCTTTGCTGGCAAATGAAAAATTCAACAGGTTGATGCTCCCACCGGGTCTCAAGCGAGAATCTGTTCAAAAGAGCACAATGGCAGTTCAACATGAAAATCCTCGGACTTTAGTTGAGCTTTGAAGTGGTAGACAGTAGGCGCCTCTGAGGTTTATGCAATATTTTATGTTCTGCTGTAGGCAAACTACAAAGTTTTCCTTGACCAATCAATGGATTTACAATCTGTTTCTTTCCTAATCACTGTCGACCCAACTCCAGCATTGACTACAAATGTTTTGACAATATAAGAATTGATATTTTTTATGATCCCAGGTCAATCTAAAACAATCTGCTGCAGAGAATAACTAGAAGATACATCTTTTTTTAAATATTTTTTAAAACTGTTTCACAGAATGTCAGTGATCTTGATGCATTTATATTTGCAGACACAGAATTTTACACAAGCAATAATTTTTTAAGCCTATACAGTACATTTTTCTCTGTGTGGTTCTGATGAGAGCTAACACAGGCGTAGGGGTCGACAGGAATAGATGTTTGCGGTCAGGCTCCACTACACATTTTTTTTAAATTAGCAAGCGTGAGTTATGCAGACGATGTTCATTGTCCTGGTAGCACAGTAGCACATAGCAGAATATTAATACACTCTCTACTCATTTACTTGATTGAGACAGCCTGTACCTCTTCACATTGCACTAATTATATAACACTCTGGCTGTGTAAGACAGGCCCAATTTACTCCTGCACTCCTCGCTTTCTTTCTTTCCGTCTTTCTCTTTTTTTTTTCAGTAGAAATTACATTTGTAGGGGCTGGGGTGAGTCTTTAAACCAGCCCAGCAGGAATATGAGCATAACTTAGAGCTCATCTTTGAAGATGTGCAGAGAGGGGTGAATAATGTAAAGGTAGTATGACATGAAAAAAAAAAATAATAATAAAAAATGACTGTTGAAACAAGGAGGAGTCAGTGGGGTCCCACTTCTTGTTAGAGAGTCACAAAAATGCTTCAGTTAGATACGTTTGACAATTTGATGATCAAGGCCATGAAATGGCTTGGTGGGGAGCTGGTGGGAAGCGGTGATCGTCTACTTGAGTCTAAGTCTCCTGGCCGTCTATCAATAAACAATGAAGACATGATCAGAGTGAAGGATGGGCTCCCATTGCCTGCCCGAGAACCCCGTCATTAGTGGTCTTCTCCGTTTCTGTGGCGTCCCAAACCATCCTTTCATCTGACATTTCAATCCAGTTGGTCACTTACACATCTGAATAACACTCTTTTATGCTACCCCATTTTATATGGCAGCTAATGTCGGATCCCAGGAATTAGAGCTTGCCACACTGACAACACGGCTGCAAAAAAAGACTGCTAACCCCAGGTTTCAACTGAGGAAATCCCTCAGAAGCTGAATGTGAGCATAAAGTGTGTCGGCAACCCAACGATTCTGTGGGATATAGTGTATTTGATCTGGCATTTACCGTAATTTCTGTGCAACAGCTTGTTCTGTAATTCAGATGATGGTGCAGCCCTAAGCCTCATTTCAAAGTTGGTTGGTCCAAATGAAAATATTGCATTACTTACACAGTGCAGAATGCATAGAATCATTGCAGTGAAGACAAAGATTTATTAAAATGATTGATTAAAAATGAGCACATCACATGTTTGTCAACTGACTTGCATAGGCAGTCATCAAAAACATTATCTGCTAGCTGTAGCTTCTTGACTGCTTACGCTAGCTACATTTCCCATCTATAGTTATTGCTAGGGGTTGGATCCTGCCGGAACAGGATCCGGCACCTCATGATTTTTGCCTCCCAATGTTCCGGGACTTATTTGGGCAGATCCGGCACCTCTCGTGTATAAATATATATATAAATAAGGCCACACCAATATAATTAGTTGGTTTTGCCGCTTGAAAAAATGAAATAAAATTGAATTCGAACTCACACAAACATAAAAAACACTGTGGCTGATGGCTATACTGAAAACAGCATGCTGCGTTCACGTGACGTTGAAAACCAATCAAATAACGCCTTTCACTCCAGAGAGAGCAAGAGAAGAGACATGATATGAGGTGAACTGCTAGGCCAGTGTTTGCAGTTATTAGAATATTTGATCAGAAGAGAAAAACATTTGACAAGTGCATTGAAATTAACGAGGATGAGAACTTTGCGCAGTTGCACCCACGGTGCCGAGAGCAGTCTGCCAACTTGCAGTCTGCCCCCCGTGCATTGTATATGTTCAATTGACTAGTTCAATTGTTATTGGTTTGCCTGATGAAAGACGTGCAGAAAAGAGTCCTGCTAACAAGGACGATAGCCTACATGATATAAATGTAGGCATATGGGTTTACTCCCTCGTTCTGTTTTTTTTTAAATTAATAGTAGCCTATTATTTTCTGGGTAGCAGGCCTCTTGAGCAGGGCTGCAGATGGTATGAGTGAGACGCGTGACTGCCCTCTCATGCCCTGGCGTTTCTTTATTTTTATTTTGCGCGCTCGCTCCATATTTTTCCTGAAAAAATCCGAGAACCAACTAATTTTATTGGTGTGGCCTAATATAAAAACGTTTAAGAAATGTTTCAAATAAATAAATTATATCCATATATTCATTTACAGAACAAATGTCATGTTGTTTATTAACATTTAACGTCATTTGAGAGTCGGAGATCTGTTGATCTGTTACGGCAACAAACCACGTCGCTGCAAAAACTTTGCAGCTTCTGGGGAGTAATTTCAACGTAGCCTAAGCCTATTTGAAAATGTTGAAAAGACAGTTGAATTTACTGTCCTTTTTCACGTGATGTGGAGTATTTTGGACAACTAAATGGTAAGCATATTGTCTATTAACAGGCCGCCGTGCCAATCTTTAAAGCTCGCCTTCCATCCATCGGCATTTCATTGTTTTTGCGTCATCCATGCGCTGTCATATGTACTTTGTGTTCCGGCACCTTGTGATTTACAAATTAAGCACTGGTTATTGCCTTTATTTATTTAGTTGCTTATAAAATTCTGTGGTCATACTGATTTGTAAGACAAAATCAACTAATTATTAGTTCAAAATTAACAAACACACTACTAGCATCCACCCATTAAACAGAGCACTACTGCCACCCTGCAACCAGAGTAGAAGTAGAAGATTTATGTTAGTGTGTTTAGTATGTAATATATGTACCGTCTTGCCCCCCCCCCCCCCCAAAAAAAAAAAAAAAAAAAAAAGATGGCAAAAAAAAAAAAAAAAAAAGATTTAGATTTCCCGGAGAAGGAAATAAACATTATTGATCGGTTGGGATAATGTAAGCAATTTGCCTAAGATGTGCTGCCATTAAGTAGTAACTTCAGAGCTGCTGTTATTTTGCAGAAAAGTTCTATTCATAATCACGAAAACACAGCATACGCCAAAGCAGGTTTTGTTTTGAATGAAGCTATAAATGTACATGTAGAATACTTCACATTGCTCTGACATTCTGTCACCAACATCAGCACATTACTGTCATCCTGGTACTCCAAGTCTGTTCTTTTATAATATGCCATGCAGCTTTTCTGCTGATGTTCCGCAGTGCTCAAGAAAATCATGGCAACTGTAAAAGTAAAACAACACTCCTGGGAAGAAAGGGGGCAATCAGGGGGGTTCCAGTGGGCAGCCATATGCTTAGCATGCTAAAAGCGTAGCGCTTTCCAGCACTCTTTGCATTGAAAGAGAGATTTAAAGAGGGCCTTAAAGAGCTCATTAAATGGAGCTCATCATCAGAAATGTGTTCAGAAAGAGGGGTTCCTAACTGTCTGCATCTCCATCTCCCTTTGCATCTCTCTCTCCCCCCACCCCCTCCCATTCCCCCCCACACGATTACTCTCCTGCCAAAATGCTGGCCCGCGCATCCCCCACTTCCTTCCCGCCTGCCATCTGAAACACTTAGCAGCGGTTTTTCTTTGCCGAAACTTAACCGCCAACCAAAACCCGCCTCTTCAAGGAAAAAAAAATGCTCCCAAAGCCATCCTCTTCCCCTTCTCATTAATGTCTGGACCTGAGCCAGATCTTAATGAGGGGAGTGGGGGGAGTGAGGGAGAGCATTTTGGCATGCGACAAGGGGAAGTGTGGTGGATGCGTGGCAATCATCGGACACCTTCTATAATGATGATGATGGATCCCTTGGGTGGCACACAGAGCTGCCCTGGCTGGCTGCTATTCATTTGCTGCATCGGTTTTGCAGGCCTCTGTGAAGTGCAGGCCTGATCTGTGAGGGATGTGCTGTGTGTGTGTGTGTGTGTGTGTGTGTCAGAACTCTTCAGCATGGGTCTGTTAGTTGGCTTCATAACATACACACCCACACAAACACTTACACACATAATGTGCATTTGGGGTGGCAAGAGGTGACACACCCTGAGGCGATCTCCAAGTTGTTTACATTTACAAGCCAAAATGGCTCCTTGGGCCTCTCAAAAATACACACACACACACACACACACACATGATTTTTCTGTCATGATTTTTATATCACCCTAATTATTTTACTCATTTTATCGTGTATTAGTATGTATTTCAAGCACTTGGACCCTTAGACAACAAAGGTCAAAATCACACCCCCGAAGATGGGGGATTGGGGGAGTGTGTATGTGTACTGTAAGAAGGGGTGGGAGTGGTTGGCAGAAGTGTCTCATCAAACACATCAGCGTTACTCCCTCATTATTACCACAGGAGCCATTTTGTTTTCTTGAGTAAGATGAGGATGTTATGTCTTTAATTCCTTCATTGTGTTTTGTATTGCACACACATTCCAGTTGGTTCTGGCTACTCAGCCCCCCCCCCCCCCCCCCCCCCCCC
>JAGFZM010000322.1:56489-75029 GCA_017657215.1 Limnothrissa miodon | reverse complement strand
TATCCACGCATGCCATGTTTTCCTGAACTCACCTTCACTCACATGCAAAACATACAGAGACATTCCCTGAAAACGAAAAAAAAGAGAAAAAAACATGGATCAAACACAAACACACACAACTCCCCGAGAATGACCTACAAACAGCATTCTGGAATCAAACAAAGTTGTTGGTTTGCTTTGGAGTTAGCAGTAGGGACTTCTGGTGAAACTCCAAACGCTGAGCAAAGTGGAACAGAACTGGCTCCGGGGCCCTGTACAAAAACAGGCTTAAATCACACACACACGTGCACATACAAACACACGCACGCACACACACACCTTTATATATAAAAAAGCAAGGGAGCACCTTTGCAGAAAATAAAGTCAACAAAAACACAAGGATCTGTAGTCTGAAAGCATAAATATGTAATGATATAAAAATGAATATAACTCAGGCAACCACCAAATGCTTAAGCAATATAACATGAGTAGAAGTGGGTTTGACAAGCCACTAAGAAAAAAGCTTATGTATTGTATATTATATTGTTTTCATACAACAGTTTCACTACCAACAAATAAACACCAACACATTTTAAAAGTGTTTATAATTTGTCACTGTTTCCTTTCAGTCTGTCTCGTCGCAAAGTAGTGCAGCTTCCGCTAACATTTTTCGGTTGCTATGCAACGAACAGAGAACTTTGTTACTCATGTAGAACTTTGTTTGCTAGGCTACTTGTCTTGTAGACATTGATCTGGACATTCCTTTGAATTGTGCTTATGTTTCACCACCTGAATTCACGCACATTTACTGCTGTGCTGTCCTGGCTCCCTTCAGGGTTTCATGGTGGACTCCAACAAGGTAACTGTGGGTGCTAAAGTTTATTGGTACTTTGTGTCAAAGATTCTACTTTGGGTGGAGTGATTATGGGCCTGTAAAGACCTGGTGGATACACCCACTATTAGTGACCTTGTGGAATGTGTCTCATCCTATTAGAACTGGATAAACAGTTTGAATAGAACTAACTGTTGTATAAAATGCAGTAAAAATGATTATATTTCTAACAATGGTGTAGGTGTAATTGCACATAATTGAGCACATACAGTACATAAGACACTGCAATATAAACTAAAATATTTCAAGTTTTGGAATGATTTGTGGAATATGCATAATAAGCAGTACGTTTGGGTCACTGGAGCAAATAATAAAGAGCTTAGAAAATGACAGCACTTGAGAAAGCTTCAGGAACTTTTCAAGGATTCTGGTAGGCTTTGTATACCTTTGTGAGTGTGTATGTGTTTTCTTTCCCTTAGTTTTAGCAAATGAACAGTGTCCACTTTACCATAAGATCTTTGAATAGGCCATCACCAATATGTGTGGTCCTGAAATTCACTTTCCCACACACTTTAGAAATACCAGAGATTTCTTGAGACTATCTACATTCATCATCTCGGAAGAGTTTAGCTCTCTTGAGCTCCTGGCAGATGTTATTTAAGGCGGTGTTCATTTTCTGAGAACGTCTTCAATGAACAGCAATTGTTCCCGTACAGGCAAACCTACCACATGGCACTTGAAATGGAGCTATTTAATATCGAGAGAGGGCTCAGTATTCCCAGATTAATCCATTCATGCTGGAAGTGGAGCACGTTCAGGAAGCAGATGAGAGCAGGCAAAACTAAGTAAGGAATGCGCTCGGCCCCCCTCTCGAGTTTGCCGTCGCTGGGGATCAAACGTGCCTCTTTGCTCCTCGATGTGAACAAAGGCGTACTCTGTGCCTCGTCTGAAGAGGGAGGTATAAGTTGGTAAGGGTGGAGGTATTGGAGGAGGTGGTGGTGGTGGTGGTGGTGGGCATCAAGAGCCAGACTGCACTGGGTCGAGCCCGCTGGGGAAAGGGGATTCCACGGCAGCGTCGCGTTGCGTCGAGAAAAGAACAGAAGAGAGCGCGGCAGACACTTTCCCTCTCTCTTCCCCCCGGATCGTTTTTCCATCTCAAGCATCGCGGGGCCCCCCGTTGTCCGCCACTAAGCGGGCGCGATGTAATTAGGCCTGGCCGCACAAAAAGCCCCACACTCAGCGCGCCAGATAGATGGCTCATTAGGAGATGGGAGATTAGATAGAACCGGGCTCGGGTGTCCTTCTTCTCTCGCTGCGCCCCGGCACTGCACCTGCCAGCTTAACCGAGAGCGCGGGGCAGGAGGGGGAGAAGGGTGGGTGAGGGTTGGGTGCACAGGTGACCCCCCTACCACCCTGCCCACCCCCTATCCACATCCTCACTGCTCCCACTTCCACAACCACCCAAACCCCTCTTCCCCTCGCAGCTATCCACTTCCCAGCTGCTGAAATTACCTGCTCGACAATAGCAGGCCTGCGTCCCCTGGGGCAACTAATGGATGTTGGAACACAGAGGCAGCAAGAGGAGGGGGTGCAGGAGCAGGTGAAAAGGTGAGGGTTTGGGTTTCAGCTGAGAAGGACAACAGGCCTCAGATCAGTCTCCCAGCAGGCCGGAGCCTCTGTGGCTAGATTCATGCCAGTGCACTCTCAGTAAAGGGATAGAGCATATTAGATCCTCATCATATAGTTGCTCTATATTTACGTGTAAAAGCACAAAGTCAGCTTTGTAACGATGTCCGGAAGGCTTGGATTATGAATTAGGGCAAGAGCGTATGAAGTTAACTTTGTTTCAGCATGAAGAAATTGAGAGACTGTGTAAACACGAACATTGTGCTTTTAAACTGTGTATTTAAGCAGGAAATACATGTATTCTGGAATAAACATTATGACTGTGGTAAACAGCATTGGAGCCTGGTTAACACATTTGCCTTACCAATGACCAGATAATCATTTTTATTTAATGTTGGAATCTGGGTGTAAATTTACAGTGTAGGGTCTTTTGAGGTCAAGAATATTACTGCCTTTGAAGGATGGATGAATGAATTAGCAAATGCATTTACATCGCTCAAAAGAGCATAATTTCCTTTTCATCAAGCTGTTATGTAGCTTTAAGCTTCATACACCATAGCCTACAGTGAATTAAACACCCACAAGTTTTTTTTCCTTGGCAGACAGTAGACTATTTGACGAACATATAACTGTATATATGTCCAGCCAGCAGCAGAGAAAGTATAGCAACCTTTCACAGTGTGTCCATTCAAACCACTGCTCCTGGATGAGAACACACACATTTCACAGAAACAAAATGATCCATATAAGAGTTGTGTGAAGAGGAGTGCAGCACAGGTGTATTATTACTGCCCTCTCTCTCCATCACAACTCTCTGTCTTTCTCTGCCTTTCTCTCTCTATCTGCCCATCTCGTTTCTCCACTTCCCTCTTTTCACCTCTTACCATCTCTCTCTTTTCTCTTTCTTATACACACACACACACACACACACACACACACACAGACTCTTTCTCTATCCCTCTGTGTCTCTCTGTCCATCTCTATCTCCCTCTACCCATCTCTTTTATCCATCTTTCTCTTTTCACCTTTTTCATCTCTTTGTCTCTCTCTCTCTCTCCCCTGACTCTGCCGTTACATGTGATAAACACATGATTGAAGAGCAGCTCTTTCCAGGGAGCAGCTGCAAATGATGGCCAGTGCTTCAAAAGTGTGATCACCGTTTCAGGTTGTTCAAGTGTATTCTAGAAGGGCTCAAACCCCATCATCACACAGACAACAAAGTTCCTCTATTCTCTTGCACCCCTTCCATATTCTTGCTGTCCTTCCAAATCACTCATTGCAAAAAACGTAAACATTTATTACAAATGTAAACACATCAACAATCAATCTCTACCCCCCCTCTCTCAGGTCCATTCACACCTTTCAGTTCTAGAGAACTCTGGAAGTTGGGCAGAGTGCCTATGAAAGAAGGAAGTTCTTGTCTGTTTCTCTCTCTCTACCTACTGTGTATCTTTTCACACACACACACACACACACACAATTTTTCCAGATTCAGCAGCCTTCTTTCCATCCTCCCACCCAGCCTGTAGCTGTGAAGGCTAACAAGCAGAGCTGTCAAACAGCAGTGCAGCGGGCTTGCTGGGTCAGGCCAGAACTCAACAGCTATCAATCCCCCCGTCCAGACCATCCCTTGTCTAACACAGCGGGCCAAAATGACAGGAAGAGGGGAATACATGAGAATCGGGGGCACTTGAGGCCAAAACAACTTTTGTAAATATTTATTTTATTTATCCACATAGAGAGAAAGAATGAAACAAAAAGTAAATAATGGAGTAGAACAAATAAAAGAATATTTTCTAAGGAAACGTGTGCAGCATGCCCACAAAGAGTATAAAGCTTTTCTGTGTGAGTGAGTCATGTGGTAAAAGCCATTTTTCCTCAACCCTCTCCCACTGCTCTGATTGCCAGCACCTTCCTGGGCAGAGTGAAAGGTAAGCACACCCCATTCATTTATCGACGTGCTCACGTCTCCCATCATAATAAGCCTCTGGGTAAATATAGCATGCCTTTGTGAGGGAGGAGGTGACGTCTGCTGTAGTGTGCCACACACACACACACACACACACACACACACATACCTTTCAAAGAAAAAGGTCCCTGAGGCCACATACATACATATGTAGTGGGGTGAGTGGGTGGGGGCTTGGGGGTTTGGGAGGCAGGTCAGCGGAGAGTCAGCCTCCCTCCCACACAAATCAGATGAGTGATTATCACACTTAATCTAATTAACACTTTTTTTCCAGGCCTCAGACCATTCAGTGACGCTTCAGTGAGACATTTGAAAAATGAGAGAGAACAAAACAAAACTGGCGCTGAGTTGAGTGGGCTCGACAGTCAGGAAATGCCTTTTATATATTGTTGTTTTTTTCCTGACTTTGACAGGCAAACACAAACATTTGCTTAGTGATTTTGTTTTTTTCATTTACTCATAATGAGCTGCATTTACCTGAACTGCATACTTGGAGCGTTTTGTAGGCAAGCGTATCTTAATATGAGCAAATTGGCTTAAATATAGTCATGATTACACAGGTTTCAGCGAGAATTTTTATAAATCTTATTTTCCTGCCTAAAAAGCGCACTAGAAATGCAAAACCCTGCTCTCATTACAGAAGTATTACCCACATTTGTTTTCCTTAAAAAAAATTTGAAACAAAAATCGACCCTGACAGCCAGCATCTTTGCCCTCACAAACAAATTTAATGAAATATTCCCATTTTCAAAACAAAACAAGAAATTATTCATATGAGCCTACATGATGTACATCCCAAATATAATAAAATTGCAATGATAAGTGTACATGTGGGACACTTCTAGTTCTAATATAGGAAGTATGATATGGTCTATGTGCTACTGACACCATGTGAGAGGCTGGAGAGATGGATATCTATACCACTTCTTTGGGCCAAATCATCCGCCAGCACGGCTTCTCTTACCACTGCTATGCCGATGATACCCAGCTCTATCTGTCATTCTCACCCGATGACCCAACCATCCAAACGCGAATCTCAGATTGCCTCTCTGACATCTCTGCATGGATGCAAGACCATCATCTCCAGCTGAACCTCTCAAAAACCGAGCTGCTGGTCCTCCCAGCTAAACCAACTATTCACCACAACATTTGCATCAACTCTGGCTCCTTGTCTCTTGCTCCCTCACGGGTAGCCAGAAACCTAGGTGTTATGATTGATGACCAGCTAACCTTCAATGACCATGTTGCTTCTGTTGCCCGGGCCTGCCACTTTGCACTATTCAATATCAAAAAGATCAGACCATACCTAACTCAACAAGCTTCCCAATTGCTGGTTCAAACTATGGTCCTCTCACGCCTTGACTACTGCAGTGCCCTTCTGGCAGGACTTCCTGCCTGTGCCGTCAAGCCACTTCAGATGATCCAAAATGCTGCGGCGCGTCTCATCTTCAATCAGCCGAAGAGGACGCATGTCACCCCTCTGCTAATTGAGCTCCACTGGTTGCCTCTGGCGGCTCGCATCAAATTCAAATCACTGATGCTGACTTACAAAGTGCTTAGAGGATCTGCCCCTTTTTATCTAAGCGCTCTCATAAAAGCTCAGGCTACCCCCCGACAACTCCGGTCCTCCAATGACTGTCGACTGGCAGTCCCGGCACCTCGCCCAAGGCAATTCAACTCTTCTCATGTGTCGTCCCACGCTGGTGGAATGACCTACCAAAAACAATCAGAACAGGGCCATCTCTGGGGGCCTTCAAAAACTCTTAAAGACCCAGCTATTCAGAGAACATCTTCTATCCTAGCACTAAAATGAACTGAAGCACTATCCCCTAGCACTATGCTCCTTAAGGTTTCTGCTATGTAGCTTGATTGTTATCCTCGTTTTGTAAGTCGCTTTGGATAAAAGTGTCTGCTAAATGCATAAATGTAAATGTAAATATGCATGCAAGACCCTATTGGAGAGACCCATCACGTGATGATTCGGCTTACTCTCATGCACACACACACACACACGCCTGAGTGCATCCCTGCCAAGACAGACAGAAAGATACTCTCTCTCTCTTTCTTATACTCTCTGCTCTTTAATCTCCACTCACTCCTTTCTCTGTCTATGTCCATCATTATATTCATGTCCTACCTCTTCTATCCTTGTAGGCAATAAAGCACATTGTTAAAGTGACATGCAATTACCTTGGTTCTCTTTTGAGCAATTAAGGCAGGGCTGCCTATTATGTGAAAATGCACAAAGGAGTCGGATGATCAATATTGTTGATAGAGAAGGACAAACTCATTTCTCTGTTTGGCTGCCAGAGGAGGTACACATTTTTAAGGCACCCCCCGAATACATGCACACTTACGCACTTACACACTCCCCTTCCTGGGTTTCATTTATTTATTTGGCTAATCAATTTTATGAGGCACAAAATGCACACAAAGCAGACTGCATGCAGATGCATGGTCAACTAACCACATAAATTTACACAAACGTAACTAGTGGGAACGTCGCTCTCTTGCTACAATCATGGCCGTTTTGACTGAGCCATTCATCACCGCAGAATTAAACTGTGAGAGAGACACATTAAACCTTCAATTAAAATCACAGATGTGAAATGCCAACGCATTTAAGTCTTGATTTGCATAGCTGAAAGGGCAAATCAATCACCTCTCGCTCTTTCTTTCTCCAAAAATGTACCTGTTGAAAAAGTGGGACTCAAACGGCTGGGAGAGCTGGGGCCAGGAGCGGGGCGAGGGAGGGAGAGGGAATAGGAGCACAGGAGAGAATCATTGGAGGCGGACAATGAGGAGAGAGGAGCGATAGATGGAGGCAGGGGCATAAACACAATGTGCGCGCCCTCTCAAATGAAAATCCAATTTCGAGAAAGGCTCCTGGAGTTTATGGGGAGGGGTGTAGGGGAAGGGGATGGGGGGGTGGGATGGAGAGGAAAAAAGCAAACAAAAAGAGGAGCCGAAATTGGTCTGCTGGTGGAAAAGAGTCAGCCAGATGAGGAAAAAAAGGGAAAAAAAAGCATTGCAAATCCGCAGGGCCTGAAGAGAGACAATGATCTTCAATTACCAGATGCTCTGTTCGCAATTTCAGACAAGAGCAAAAACGAGAGGGGGAAGAGAGGGAAACAGACACAGTGAGAGAGAGAGAGAGAGAGAGAGAGAGAGAGAGATAGTGACTGATAGAGGACAGAAATAAAGGTGTATATTTATATATGAATGGATGGAGGAGTGACAAAAAAGAGTGAAAAGGAGTGAAATGGACCATGAGGCAAGAAGGGGGCAGGCTGTGAAACAGAGAGAGAGAAAGATGGAGAGAATAAAAAAAGGCTGGTCGGCCATCATTCCTATTCACTCCATGAAATGGCAGGATGCACAAATGAGTGCACAGCTTTTCAACTTCCCCTCCTCTTTTCATTTAACTCTCCTCTCTTCCCCTCTTCTATTACCCCCTTTTGTGCCACCTTTCCTATCTTCCTTTCCTTCTCCACACCCATGCTCCCTGCTTTCCTCTCCTCCGCTTTACCATCTGTCCATTTGCAGATCATGTAATTTGCGAACACTCCATTTTCACTCTGCATTATATTCATCCTCAAGTGCTTGTGTTTGCCCTTCTTCTTTGCTCTCTCTACCACACACACACACACACACACACACACACATCTCTCTCTCTCTCTCTCTCTCTCTCTCTCTCTCTGCCATTGCTACTCCTTTGCAATGCAAAGTAAATGAGTGGGTAAACCCTAAGTGCCACCTTAAGAGATTGTATTCAGTAGTAAAGTGGTAAACACAAAGCCATTGTCCTGCTCTGTCCCTTGAGGACCAATCTGACATCTGATTCAAATTGTCTTAAAAATTACATCAGTATTTTTTTTCCTCTGCATGCACTGCACATTTAGTACACATGAAGAAATGAGCTGATGCCAATTTATTGAAGCTAACTTCAATGGGTATGTGATCAATGCAGAACACAAGCATTAGCATAGAGCATAATAATGCACATTCCTAGCAAAGTCTCTGGCTAAATGAACGTCTATTCATAATGTTTCTGTGATATCAGAATGTCCCACACCAAGCCTCTTTCTCTTTCTCTTTATCTTTCTCTCTTATTTTCCAACAATCACTCTCTCTCTCTTTAGTTCTCGCTCACCCTCCAACCCCTTCTCTTCCTTCAATCTCATTCTCTCTCTCTCTTTCCCTCTTTGTGACTGATGAACTCACAGTGTCATCTCATAGTATTGATGCTGCAGGCACGCCTCTGTAACCGCAGTCACAATGGCAGCTGATTGGGCGGCCGGCTCCCTCGGAATCAATTACGATCCGTGGCGCCACGCATACACCCGCCTGCCTGCCCGCTCGCCCGCTGATGCCCCGCCGGAAGAAACATCGCTCCACGCGCTCCTCCGCACCGCACCACACCACGCTGCGCTGCGCCACTCATCTCTCGTGACACGTCTAATGCGCGGTGCCGCTGCTGGGAAGGAAGCTGCGCTTAGGCTGACACTCCGTCTCTGCTGTTGCCATCGGTCATGCTAATGCACGTTAATCAAATGAAGGGCGAGGGAGGAGGAGGAGGAGGAAGAGGGGGCCAGGGTGGTGGTGGGGGGTAAGAGGTGGGAGGGTGGAAATGGTAGGGATTGCCCAAGCCACACTGCACTGTCATTCGATTTAAAAGCAATCAGCCTAATTCGGCTGATAACAGTGTGTTGGGGATGTTGGCACTCATGGGTGGCGGGGAGGGCTTCCCATTCAGTGCCAACAACTTTCCCAGTCGCTGTGACAAGTCACGACACATAATTGCATTTCCTTCACAACAAAATACTCGGAGTTCACTAGGAAGTTATTTAGTTAAAGATGTGTGTGTGTGTGTGTGTGTGTGTCTGCATTTATGTGTGCGTGCGCCTGTGTGTGTGTGTGTGTTTGTGTGTGTGTGTGTGTTTGTGTGTGTGAGTGTTTTTATGTAGTTTTGTGTGATATATTTTACACCCAATCCACTCTCTGCATTCTTACCTGTGAATAACATTAAAGGCAGATATTAGGATTTGCATCATAGCTCACAAACAGGCAGAAGATTTGAAAGCTCTTCTCGAACCCCACTAGAAGAGCCCAAGGTCATAATCGGCCTAATTAAATCGGAAATCTTCCCTAGTTTTCAGATTGTGATTCGGCGTCAGATAGGGGAAAGGGCTTTATTTATTTCTTTTGTGTCGCCCACAAGGGAACAAACAGTGTTTAAGATTCATCAGCAACTGTCATGTTCTCCTCTCCTCGGCTCGGCGCCATTTGAAAGGGAAGCCTTGGGGCTTCCTTAACACAAAAGCCCTGTTAGTGTACAGCTTTAATTACATACAGTCTCTCTGTCTCTGTCATAGCCTCTTCTTTTTCTCTCTCTCTCCCTGTTTCACCCACCCACACACACAGAGACACAGCCTAACACACACACACACACACACACACACACACACTGTTTCTCTGACTGTCGCACAGACCCTTGTTCTCTCCCTCTCTCTGAAATGTGATGCATCACAGATGCAGTTAGACAGTCAGTTCAGTGGTGATGTGGTCTTAGTTTCGGACTATGATTGTAGTTTTACTATTATTAGCAGTAGTATTTGTTTGCCGTTATACATTTCAATTCAATTTCATTTTATTTGTATTGCGCATTTTACAAAAGACATGTCTCATAGCGCTTCACAACAAAGAGCACCAATGTGCAACAGGGGCAAGGAAAAACATATCATTATTTTCCCTTGTTATGGTGAAGGAAGAAACCTTGGGCAGTTCTGATGGCTCAAAGGGCTAACCCAACTGCCTAGGGTGGGTTTTCAGCCTCTCAGATGGGGATGAGTTCATGATATTTCATCATTAATATTAATATTAGGCATTAATATAGTAACTAATCTATTTATTTTATCTATCAGTTTCTTCTCTTACACACACACACACACACACGCACACACACACACACACAGTCCTACACACTCATTCTTTCCTGCCTCCTTGATATAGGATAGTCACAGAATCCAGCTACTTGAAATTGATTCCTCCATGTCTTCGCACTGAAGAGAAGAAATCCAACCAGTCGTTTCCTTCCCCGTGCTTCATTCCGTGGCCAGACCTTCTGTGGCAGCGCCAGTGCCAGGGCCTGAAGAACCTGGTGAATGGCTGCCAAAGCTGAGGTGGCACTCGGCGCTGTGTGCCCATGCACAGGCATGTCTTTGGGGGATGGTGCCAATCAGAAACAGCTTAGAGTGAAGAGGGGGTCTTTACGCTGCCGCAGCCTCGCATAACAATGAGCCCTCCACTTAATACAGTTCTGTCTCCAGGGGCAATGCTCCATTCCTGAGCCAGCCGCTGGAACCCGGAGGAGTGGGACCCTCATAAACATCCCAGAATATGCAGGAGCATGAGCACCTCAACATAGGCATGTTCTCATACTGATGACAGGTATTAACAACCTACGAGAGATCTAGTGACAAATGAAGATGTTTCAGTCATGGGGGAAAGGGCTGTTTGAACGAGCTGTTGATGTTCCCTGTGCATGTTATTACAGTCGTGAGATTTGTTTTTATTAATTACGTATAATAACAATAACAAAAATAATATGAAAAAATAGTATCATTCCCAATATTATTAGAATTATTAGTAGTAGTATTATTATCATCATAATTATAATTATTATTGCTACAGTATAGTGATAACATAGGACTGTGAAACACAACTGATCACTCTGACACAGTGCCAGTGGTTTCCACAGCAAGAGTGTGTTACGCAGTGTTGGGAAAGTTCACATTCCACATGAACTAGTTCAGTTCATAGTTCATCATTTTTAAAATGAACTAATTCAGAGCTCCAAATAATGAACTAGTTCAGTTCAGTTTCTGCAATATGTTGCGAGCTATATTTTTTCTGCCACAGTCAGCCCTTATTCTATTTGCACTTTGCACACAGTCCCTAAGCTTTCCTGGTCATTGCGTCTGTAAATACATATTATTTTTAGCTCATTGTCTACCTTACCGCTGTTGAATAGACCCGCACATTGTGTTGTAAGATCGTTTTGTTTAAGATTATTAGGCTAATAAGCTCCAAGTTCGAATCTGTCCATTTCTTTATAACTTTACTGAAGTGAATTTCTGTGCGGTAAAATGAATCATTCCTAACAATGAGAAATGGCAAACCACTTTGCTGCTTTGTTGCCACAGCCTCCATGCTGCTTTTTGTTTTGATGACGCATGCGGTGGTGCAACATTGGTGGCTGCTGACTGTTTGCAAATTGAAATTCTGCAAAAGCCTATTCCACACACAACTTTGGTGCACACGGTGTATTAGAAGGCTGACACCTTGAACAAAACTAAAAAGAGTGAACGTGCCGTTCACAGACACCAGAATGAGCGCGTACACAGTATCGTTCATAAGGGAGTAATACAGTGCGTTCAGTTCAAGTTCATCGAAATTATGAACGAGTTCATGAACTTCTGTTCAATGAACACGTTCAGGCACAACACTGGTGTCACGCACATTCCCCTCTCTGACCTTCCATAAAAGGCCAGCCCTGACCTCGCCTTCCGGGAGTGCGTGACATGTTTCCAACACAGGCCATCGCCATGGTGATACCTAATGCTAGCATGCATATATACAAGGCCAGAGACATAGGATAGAGATGGAGAACATGCTGAACAACGCCGGCTGAGCACCACATCTGGCCCAGCTCTGGGTCCTCTGCATTGTGGGTCCATTCCAGAGCCTGAGTTTCAACTTTACTGCTGGGTTAGTTTTGAGGTTTCAGCAAGTTTCTTTTTGAAGAGGTTCTAAAAAGGCCTGCATCCCTCTGTTTCTGCCTTTCTGTCCCGCTTTCTCCCTCTCTCTCTCTCTCTCTCCTTTGCCACTCCAGGGTCTGTGGCATGCTAGCTAGAAGCCCTCGGGATGCGGTCCAAGTTTTTAATTAAACAGGAATCCACCATCCCCTGAGCGCAGGCGATAAAAACGTCCTATAAACACGGGGGAGGGTGTCAGCAACCACCCCCCACCCTAGGGAGAGGCTCAGCTACACAGAGAGAGATGCTCTCAAAAGACCGCGCCATTAACATAAACACCTCCTAACCACTGGGTCCAAATCCTCTCTCACAGTCCCCGTCAGAGACACAAGCCAAAACACAAATATATAGCAAGCATAACGCTGTCTCCATACAGTACTTCAAATGCCGAAACTACTCAAGGTCAAAGGGTACCCTGGGAAGCATACAGACCACTGATAAAAATGAATCTTAGATAATAAAAAAAACATTAAATCAAATAAAATTACAAAAATAGAAACAACAGTATGTTTTTTTTTCAAAAGTAAATACAATTGAAGATCTCTATATGCCTTCTATTTAGTTTATAAACTTTTTTTAAGGCTTGATACCAGTAGTGCCTTCCCTTGGTCCGAGGTGTGTGTGTGTGTGTGTGTGTGTGTGTGTGTGTGTGTGTGTGTGCTGTTTCAAAGGGCAGAGAGAAATGGAATTAATGAGGCTGGAGGGGATAATCCATGGGCCCATCGCCCAGCTGAATCAGCTGCCTGAGGACCAATGAGCGCACTGGCCATCCTCACAGAGAGGAGCTGAGATTCATAATGGCTTAAAAACTCCTTACTATCACAGTGTGCTTCACAGCAGTGGTCCTCACTGCATTATAATACATCCCACATAATACTGAGGTCTACTAAGTCTGAAAATAATTACTGATTGGATAAGTAGTGAAGCATTATTTTCAATTGCAGCTTTCCTTTTACAATATAGCAGACATCTCCATGTTCATCAGTTATGCCATGTTCATGAGTTAATTATCATCAGAAGCAACAGTGTACCTGTGGATTTAGAATTAGAATCAGTTTACTGTGTGATATTCTGCAAATCATAAAACCTGTTATTTGTTTACTAACCTGTAACTGTTCATATTGAACATACTGTTAATATTACAATGACAGAACAATTTAGATCATTGAAATAATGAATTCACGATCAAAAGTGTTTTTGTCAATATCTTTCAAGTGCATGGTAAATTGTTAATGACTTGTGAAAACATTTATATCCATAACATAAATAAACAAGCTCTTATTTACTCTTACACATCACACATATATTTAATCCACCCCACCCCACTCCACCCCAACACACACACACACACACACACACACACACACACACACACAAACACACACTGGTGCCATGACTGATAGAGGCAGCACTCATAATTATCACACACTTTTACGTGCCACAACAACATATCCTTTAATGAATCTCAGGAGAGTCAGAACCATCCTTCTCTATTCGTTGTGTGTGTGTGTGTGTGTGTGTGTGTGTGTGTTTAATTCTCACTTCATCTCAAACACTAGCTCTGCACTTGCCTCTAAATCATCTTTATATCCATCCAAATAAATAGGCACACACACACACACACACACACACACAGACACACACACTAAGTAGATATTTTTCTTTTATAATATGCTTGGTGTTGCTTTATTAAGGCTATGGGCTTTTGCTGTGCTGATCAGGCTAAACATTGGCATTGAGGCCCTGAGGCTCTCTCAAACGCACACACACACACACACAGAGAGAGAGAGAAAGAGAGAGAGAGAGAGAGAGAGAGAGAGAGAGAGAGAGAGTCAGTCTCCCTCTCAAGAAATACACACAAACACACACACACACACCATAGTCCCATCACTGTTTAATGAAAGTGTGGTGTTCAGTAGGCCCAAATCTTCCCTTGTATTTGGACGCTCACAAAGCTGAGAGGAGAGGCAGAGCGCACAGCGTGAAATGAAAGAAAGAGAGAATAAGCTGATGCATCAGAAAAGAAAAAAAAGGAAAGAGAGCTGTTCTGCATGATGGGAATAGAGAGATTGAAGAAGAACAAGAGACACACAGAAGTGTGTGTGCATGCATGTGTGTGTGTGTGTAAAGTTTGACTTCAAGCAGAGGTGTTAAATAATCATAAAGCTTTGAAAGCACATTTGCAAAGAGTAGTGCATTCATAAAGTCTTGTTACTAATGCTATTTCTGTACTCATCATCATCATCATCTTTATTTTGTAGACTCAAGGTCCATAGACAAACATCTTATAAAAACAAAACTAGACAGTACACCACAACACTTATAGAAGACAGTCATACCAATGCTTCCATAGAAGAGACTGGTAGCGCAGAGCACTGACTTTCGGATTTGACAATGTTATTATCAGGCTGTTGGGTGAGCCATCCACATGACACAAACTTATACATTAAGTTTCTCATTATTCCTTGAAATGACCACATGTGTGCATTGCAAAACATCTCACTAGCACTGCTGGACCTGGGTTTCTTTAGCAGGATCCTTAGCGAGTCGTTATAAGCAACCTTAAGTTTCTGCATGCTGGATTTATTAAATTTACACCATAGAGGCGCTGTATACAGAGGTGTGCAGTATGCTTTGAACAGTGTGATTTTAACTGTATCTGAGCACCTATGGAACCTCCTCACCAGGCTGTTGGCTTGGGCGTACAACATGCGGACCTGCCTGTGTATGTCCTCATCATCCCTGAGCTGGTCTGTGATGTAGTGACCCAGATATTTAGTTTTTGAGTATCCATCTAACTTCTGTCCTGCCAAAAAAAAGTCTGGAAAGCTAAGATGTTTGTCTGCTTTGGTTCTACAGATTAGCACAACACTCTTTTTTGGATTGTAATTTACAGAATATTGTTTCCCATAATCTGTACTGTACCAACAATTTCATAATTTCACTCATAAGGCATTTTGATGCTGCAAACTGCCTTCTATAGTTTGACCATTGTTTTTTGTATTTTCAGCCCGAAGGCTTTTAAAGAGTTACTGTCATGTGATATGTAGTGTTTTTAAAATGATGCTTTGAATGTGTCTGTCTCAGGTACCTGGGACTCACTTACTGAATATCATTTGTATTCATACTGACAGAAAGTCAATATGAATACTAGGTACTGGAAACTTTTTAAGTTGAGACATAGCCTACAGTATGTACTGTATACACCCCCCTCAATCCAAAGCCACCACTACCGTCACCACCGTGCACCCTTCAGACCTGACATAACTAAAAGCATCAGCTAGCTATGCAGGCTTGGCTAGCCTAAGTGGACAATCATGCATGCCTTGTTGGGGTGTTTGGGTACATATTCCATTCTGTGTCTTTATGTTGAGGCCTTGGGTCACGTCATAACACAGTTGAATTGAGGCTACACATTCTTTACAGTCTTTTTTTAGGAACGTCCACAAAATATAAGCATAGCAGAGAGCCTCTGCTGCCAATGCCTGCTTGAATATGAACACTCGGTGCGTGACTTTGAATGGTTGATCAAGAGGTTTAGGTTGAGGCATTTTGTTTGCACCATGTTGACGACTCAGTTGACACATCTACAACGTCTGCACATAATGTGATGCCTGAAGTGTGTGTCTCCATGGCCTCTGCTCACACACATGGACGACTGGAGGAATGATGTTTACAGCCTCCATATGCCTGTATAAGATGCAGCCGTTTGACCGGCTTGACCTCTGACCCCATAGTTCTGTACCTATTAACTACAACCGCAACTCTACTCCCACCCCCATCACCTCTCTCTGTCACATGTGCACACACACACACCTAAATATAAACACCATCATGTATTTGTGTGTGTATGTGTGTGTGTGTGTGTTTGTGTGCCGCAGCCCTAGTCATCTTGAGCTAACGGTATGCCCATCGGTACATTATATACGGCACTCACAAGCCATGTGCCCAAATGCCAACGAGCCCACAAAATAGAGATATCCATTCAACAGACAGTTTTACAGTGGCTAAATT
This sequence comes from Limnothrissa miodon, assembly GCA_017657215.1. Taxonomy (NCBI): domain Eukaryota; kingdom Metazoa; phylum Chordata; class Actinopteri; order Clupeiformes; family Clupeidae; genus Limnothrissa; species Limnothrissa miodon. The sequence continues at coordinate 58,792 of JAGFZM010000322.1, read as the reverse complement.
CACTTAGGGGGAAATTTACTCAGAAGAGAGGACAATGCACTGACAAGAGACTGGGTTATTTTGTGCAAGAGATTCTTTTCTTTTTTCTTTTTTTTTTTTTAGCAAAATGTGGGGGTTTCCAGAAAAAGGGGGGTGGGAAAGGGGGGGGGGGGGGTGGGTGGGTGGGGGGGGGGGGGATGTATAGATAGCTTCAGGAAATATACTGTATTAAGGTTGTGTGAAAAGCTTCTCACATCTGAAGATGGAGCTGCTTTTCTTTAGTGTCACAGGACCTACTTACTTAAAGGTGATTTACAAAACACACACACACACACACACACAGAAAGAGCTGGCAGCTAGTCTAGTCTGCTTCACTGAGCAGGTTGTGTATTGATTGCGAAGACCAACACTACTAGCCTTTAGCTGTGACATATGAGGAGGGAGTCACTTAGTGTGTCAGAGAGAGAGAGAGAGAGAGGGGGGGGGGGGGGGAAGGACAAAGAGAGACATTTTCTAGAGGTAGTTAAGGGACACTGCCATGTATTTTTAGTTAATTTATCCTGCAGAGCAGTAAGGAGGGTGGATGGAAGAAGAACAGAGAGAAAAAAGAAAAAAAAAACACTTTGACTGTATTCGCCTGGTCCACATTTGTTATCCCTCACACTATATGGCAGCTTATACCGTACACAATAAACAGCCCCTACATGGCTTCAGAATAAAGCTCTCTTGAATTTATATTTGTGAGAAGGCGTGTTGGGTGAGGGGGAGTTGGCCCTCTTGACCCCTCACCCCTCGACCCCTGCGCCCCGAGGTCCTCGTCTTGGAGGACGAGAGGAAGAGTCGTGCGTCCAACAAAGGCGGTCCTTGGGGGGTTGCATTGAAAAAGCAATAAACAGGGTGGGCTGGAAGAGAGGAAGTAATATGGTCTTGGTATTTCATAAGCAAACAGAGTGCACTGTGGCTATACTGTATATTGGCAGTCTTGTCCGTGGATCTAATTTCCCAACGGTGGAAACACATATTTCTTCATCAATATCATCTAATGAGGGCACTAATTCACAATATATACTGTAATATTTGGAATACTCTTCTCTCTCTCTTTCTTTCACTATGGGTGTGTGTGTGTGTGTGTGTGTGTGTGTGTGAGAGTGTGTGTGTGTGTGTATGGGCAAATTAATAGGTAGATTGATAATATTATCAATTTTTATATTGATAAAGTTTTTTTATTTGATGGTCTTGGCTTATGAGATACAAGAAGATTCACATACTATATGCATACACACACAGACAAAGCATCTACACTGGGCCTCTAATCTCAGTGTTGCACCCCAACAAGGACACACACACTCTCACACACACATGTACACGTATACACTGTTCTTGGTGAGCCATCCTTACTAACCAGAGACAACAAATCTAAAGAAGTATTCTACTTATTAATAGAGCAGTATATGCAGTATAAATGGGTTATAAGAAGCTTTATAACAATTTAATAAAGCCTTATGACTATTGACTATAGTATTCATGCATTTCTCGACTATTCTTATGAGATGTTTTAAAACCTGGAATGCCCTAATTAAAATAATACATCTTCCGTCATACACTTTTATTTTCCCACTTGCACATATCAAATAAAGAAGCATTACCTGTGCTCTGTGTTTACTCTACAGGAAGTAATTTGAGATGAACACATAATTACTCATGAAAATCAATAAGGCACCAGACAGTACTGAAAGTAAGCTTCCCTAATATCAAAACATCAAAGATGCCTTACACGGCTGTGAACCCAGCATACTGTATGCTATTGTCTTTGCATGAGTATAATAGTTTTTATGTCTGTGTGTGTGTGTGTGTGTGTGTGTGTGTGTGTGTGCATTACATTGTAAATACGGTACATGTGTATTTGTAACATCTTAAGAGCCAAACTCTGTGTGTGTGTGTGTTTGTGTGTGTGTGTGTGTGTGAGTATCAATCTAGCACTCTCTAGTCTGAGGGCATCGTGTGCTGTGCAGGGCAGGGGATACGTCATGGCTGCTGTGACTGCCATGAATCATGGTGCCACACATCAATGACATTATGAAGTATGCTCTGCTACTGGCGTGTAAATCTCATACAGCACACAAACAAACCAGCAGCCTCAGGATTACAGACCAACCTACTCGAAAACACACACACACAAACACACACACATACACTGTAAGTGTGCTGTTTAGACTTTCGCAAAGCCACACACACACACACACACACACACACACACACATGTACAGTACATTTACAGTACAGACACAGTAAAATGTTTTGCGGGCACCTTTTCTCATGTCACC
>JAGFZM010000322.1:54034-55280 GCA_017657215.1 Limnothrissa miodon | reverse complement strand
CACACACACACACACACACACACACACACACACACACACTGAGCATACCCCGTGAGCCCCCAACCTCTCTCTGGGTTATCACAGAGACCTGAATTGTTGCCTGTAGTGATAGAAATGGATAGAATTCAAATGAAGCATCTCAATCCACATCTGACCCTGATTTCAACCTCCATCCTTTAACACCAATGTCTCTTTCTCTCTCCCTCTCTTTCCCTCTATTTTCATATTACTTCCCTTCTTATCTCCTCTCTCTCTCACTATTCACTGTTTCATTGTTACATTTCAGCAGTTTGTACAGTATATCACTGTAAAGCACACAATAATATACTGTGAACAGCTTAAACAGTAAATTACTGTATTTAGAACAACATTCTGGTGATTGGAGTGCATTTTTGAAATATGTGGTAGGTTACCAGGTTTTTGAAAAGTACGGTAGCGTTTTTTTTAACCAATCTCACTCAGCAACAGGATCTGTGGCGCATCCGCCTTCGTATCGCCAAATCCACCTGACTGTTAGAATCATATTTGCTACGCCAGATTGTATCAGCTCACGGTTGGTTGGGTCTCTTGAAAAAAAAATATTCTGAACTCCACTTCGGCAACATTCAGCCATTTGCCAAAGATTTTGGAACCCTCTCTGATTCAGCTGCTCCAAGGAATACGAAAAAGGTGTAAGTACAAATTATCTTTTAGACATTACTACCTTATGAGTAAAATATACATAGGCAAAACACATAGACAAAAATGTGCATATTAATTGCTTGTCAAGGTTTTGGTGCTTTAGATTCCTCGCTTACTACAGAAACCCCAACTAAATTACAAATGTAAAACCATAAAAGAGAAGTTGCTATCTTATAAGAAGCCGATGTGGTAATATTTATTAACTTATTCCTATTTTTGAACAGTTATCAGTTTGAGCTACTGTTAGCCTCTTAGAAAATATCAATGCTGCTGGTCAACAGATGGAAAGCTAATGTAAGGTTTGGCTCTCATGCTAACACACTAGTTAATAGCAAAGCTGAGTGTGACAAAATGTGAACGTCTCATCAACTTTATTCTGTAATATTTAGGACGCACATTTCTCAGATCTTGTGATTCTTGTTATATAAATACATGAATAAGCACTTACGAGCCAACATACAAGGGTATAGCTTGATAAATGTGTGTTACTCAACCACACTAGCTAACGGTTCTGAAGTTGCCTATCTTGGCGAATTGTTAATGCCAGGGACGTTATGGACTTTGT
>JAGFZM010000322.1:36534-51534 GCA_017657215.1 Limnothrissa miodon | reverse complement strand
CATGGCCATAATTACTCTCTGATGTGTTATTCAAAAGAAAATGACATTTTTCCATAAAATTCGATTTCAGCTTTGCTTCTTACTGACTTTTAATTAGGCTGTTAATATGCAGTTTGCCTGCAAAGGCCTTTACAGAAGTTGTCCATTAGAAAATTGAAAGAACCAACTTTTATAGTCACACCCTTGAACTTTTCTCTCATAACTAAATAGTTAACATTTCGAAAAGACCTTTTGTTTGCTGGTCCAGCAATTATGCACCTGTTACTAAAAGAAAAAAAAATTACTTCATTGATGAGTGAGTTCTATAAAGATTGCTAATAAAGGCAACAAGGCAAAGGCTAGATAGATTTAATGTTGTAAAACAGCATACATACTTCTACAGAGACTTTTAATGCAATATATACTGTATTGAATACCACTTCATGCCAAAATATTGTCGTGATCTTGTTTGCTTAAATATCTTTTTCCTGAACAAGGGAGTTGGTTTTGCAATTCAGCATTTGTGGAAACTATAATGCTTACATCACAGCCCCAATGACCATGCTGATGCGTTTTCACTACTATGTGGTAAAGAAAGGTAGTAGTTTTTGACGGAGACATCATTTAATTGAACAACAATAGGGCAAATGTTGATTTTGCTAAAACAAGCTAATAAATTGAGCAATGAGTTAGCCAGTGTCTATGTTTCTGAAACAATGTTGTTTTGGACAGTGTTGGACACTAACACAGTAGAGTTGCTTGAAGTCAATTTGCACTGAGCCTAACTAATCCCCCTTTAACAGATACTAACAACTCCTCTCAGGCAAGAATTGCCTTCAAATGAAGCATGAACAAATTCACCCTAGAATATAAAGACAAAAATATATTTGGAACACTGGCACAATGAGACAAAATCTTCAGGCAAATCAGAATTTTATCGAGCCATAAAATCTGAATACAATTTATAGGAATATCTCTTGACTGTCAGAGATATATAGCCAAACAGAAACAGACCATGACCAAATACAAACTCAACTGACCACAACATTGCCCTTGTAGGGGGCCGACTCAAAAAGTCAAGATTGCCAAGTACAGGATATGTGGTCACTGCATGACAGATGAGGTTGGGACAGAGGTGCACTTTCTTCTTCACCGCGAAAAATACAAACACATTCGGCACGTCTATTTTGACAGTTGGCAACCATAATTCTAGGGTTTCAAAATTTAAGAGAACACAAGGCACTGTCTGTCTTGCTTGGACAGCAGCGTCTGACAGCAGCTCTTGCTGCTAGATATATTTCTGAATGCAACAAAACAAGGTATTGTTTTCTGATGGTGAAGTGTTTACACCTACCTTCACATCATTGCAAAAAAACACTCATGCACAAGGCTACAAAAAAACACATATCCACAAGCACACACCCCAGCAGGTTGTGTGTTTGTCTGTCATTTGACAATCATAAATGCATATACTATAGGTTTGCCAAACATTGCATCTCACAGTCCTTTTCATAGTTCTGCTTTGGCAATGGAAAAAAAGTTTGTCGTGACAATAAAGCCCACTTGAATTGTATTGAAGTGAATTGAATTGAATTGCCTCACAGAAACAACCAATGAGCAAGTGCAGTATGATTTCTTTATCTCTGTATCTGTCTGTGCTTGTGTAACTCTCTCAGTCTTTCTCTCATGCACACACACACACACACACACACACAGACAAACTTTCTCTCTGCATGTATCTGTGGTGGTGCTACTTACTTTGTCTCTTTCAGTTGTGTGTGTTTTAGAGGAGTGTGTGTGTCTGTGTGTGTGGGTGAGTGTGTGTGTGTGTCTGTGTATGTGGGTGAGTGTGTGAAGCCTCAGGTGTGCGGACTGTGACAGCAGGCTGATGTATGTGAGAGGAAACAGCTCAGGTGTGAGCTAATCGAGTGTCAAATGAGCCTGTGAGAGAAAGAGGGGGGGGGGGGGGGGAGAAAGAGAGAGGGAAAAAAGAATGGATGACTAGTGGGGGAGGAAAAGAGGGGTAGACAACATGATGCTTGCTAAGGCCAGCTGTGGCACCTCCGACTTCCCCACCCCATCATAGATGGGCACTGTAACACTAACATTGCCTCAGCCTTGGCAAACAATGCTGAGAAACAGACACACACACACACACACACACAACACAGATTTACTGACAGGCCTGGGAAGGGCACATATATTTTCACCTGTTTTAACCATTTGAAGCAAACAAATTGTCTTGAAAAAACAGAGATCATATTCGATTCTTCCATAGGGCATTTTTGAAAGATCTCCTTTAGCTGATTTGTTTGTGACTTTGGGTTTGTGGGTAGACTATAGATAGCAGACTACGTTTGATGCCAGGGGTGGTGCTAGGCAGGGGTTAAATTGGGATTTGCTATGTGGGGGGGTTCTGGTCAGGGGTCGGAGCGAACAATCTTTTTTTTTTGACTGCACAGAATACACACACACTTTACTACACATGTTTTGTGCATTGTTAACTCACTCAGATAGCCTACTATACTTGGAATTTTTAAGTATAGTTGGAGTCAGAATTGGTACTGGCATATGTATGACATGAAATATAATAAACGTCACAGACCTGTCATACCTTTACCACACAAGATACACAACCATTATAGTACCAAATCAAATTGCTATTGGGATATAATGGCTGTCAGAACATTTTAAATCTTGTCACAAATACCTGTAGGCCTAGGCTACTGTAAAGTGAAAAAATAGCACATGGAACACATGCACAGGGGAAATGCTCGATGTGTTAGTGTAGCCTAAATATTGATCCTTTATGAAAAACTTTCAAGGCTTGCATGATATGATCAACTATTAATTGAGGCTTAGATCATAAGCAGACGAAAATTTTTATTTATGTTTGCCAGAGGTAGCCTAACTTCAGGTAATGTTAGGCTTATGTCAACTTCATTTTTAATTAAATTTTTAGTTTAGAGCTACCTCTGAAAATCCAGAACAACAAAACACTGATTAACCTTCTACGTAGTATAAAGTGAAACCAAGACTGTGTCGACAATTAATTTAGGCTTAGAGCAGAGGCAGACGGAAACTGTTTCATTTGTTTGCCAGAGGTAACCCAACTTCAGGTGACGTTAGGCTTATGTCAACTTCATGTCATTACGTTGGCATTTCATTCGTGCAGGGCTCTGTTGTTTGACAGCCTCAACTAACGTCTCTGACTCTAAGGAAAAAGTAGCCACGTAGTGTTCTAGAATATCTGATTGCAGCTTTTCTAAGCTTTTATACGTCTTCCTTTTATCAGGAAAACCAGGCGGTCTAGGCTACACAAAACTCATTGTTTTACTAATTGTTAGACAATAATTTAGCCTAATTAATTACTCTTACCTGATAAGTGTGAAAAAAATGTTTGTTGCTTTTGATGTCATAATGCAGCATGAGTTTATGTGCCAAGGTCCCTGGTGCTAGGCATTGGGGTGCCCTAAGCAAAAAAAAAAAAAATGCTGGATGCTGGAATGATGCGAAGGATACATCTAAAGGCATGACAGAATGGCTTTATACTATGCTTCATTTTAATGCTCTAGTGCACTATTGATTGCCAAAATGCACAAATCATAGGCTATGCTAGTTCATATATTAACACTTTGTATGTGAAACTGGTACAGTTAGCACACAATCACCACCATGCAGTCCAATGTCATCAAAATTTCAATCATTCATAGAGACTCTATTATCTTTGCCTTGTCACAACAGTTAGTCCTTTAAAATGGACAAACTCTTGTATGGACCATGCAGCCTGCAATTATGTATGGCTTTATTTCTTTGTGTGTGTGTGTGTGTGAATGGTGGTTGATGGGATTGGTAAAAGGCTTGTCCATCCAGGGCGGGCCTTAGGTGTCTACCTGGGCAGGCACACTAAAGCGACACCCTTACTGCCAGATCTACACACACACACACACACACACACACACACACGAACCAGACCATCTAATACTGAAGCTAGTGTTACTATGCACCCTAAGTGGGCCAGTGAATCTAAACGGCCGATATCTCTCCTCTGCTCATAAAAACAAACTGCAGCCTGGCGGGCGTTTAGCTGCATTATCTCTTCTGGTGAGGAAGAGAACAGGAGGGAACTGTGAACTCTGACCTCGGTAGGTGTGGGATCACAGAGGTGAGGTGGAAAAGGATGACGGGGGCCTGGATAGGTCAGTCCACACATCACCTCAAACAAATCCTTATCTCTCTCAGCTTTGCACTTTGTCTTCCTATCTTTGTTCCACTGCCACACAGTGTCTACAGAACACACACACACACACACACACATATAAACACACACTCTCTCACACACAAACACATAGAGACACACAAAAACACACTCAAATAATGACACAGAGAGAAACCTTTTTGCCTGCATCCCACAAGCACAGGAAAATATCACTTCTAAAACACACATACAAGACAGGGCAGTGGGCAGTGCACACAGGTACACACACACACACACACAGGTTTGTTTCTCCTTGAGTGGTTCACAGCACTGTGGTGGGTGAGTATAGGTGAAGGCACCAGGCTCCAGCCACTGGCTCAGACCTGTCATCAGTGGTCGCTCCACTGGCCATCCCAGCCATCGCCTGCCCTCCCCTGCTGAGCAAGCTGGGAAAGATGCTAAACAGCTCACCTCTCCTCCTGGCCACACCCGAGGGAGATGAACAGGCACACACACACACACACACACACACACACAGAGTCACACACACACACATACACAAGACCCTCCAGCCCTGCACATACACACACACACACACACACACACACACACACACACACACACACATGCTCTAGTGCATAAATAAATGGAAATCCTCATTCCTTTTCTGTTTTCTATGGGCAAGGCTGATTACAGGGTTGACCATGGAGTTCTCCAGCAGGTCCTTATCCAAATCACTTAATAATAACCACCACCCTTTTGCCAATTCCTTGCTTTTATTCATTGCTTTTTTGTACTGGCAACATCAAATATGCACTAGCCATACAAGTCAATATAGAGCTTATTAGGAAAATTAGTTAAATATTTTTTGCTTTCCATGTGAATGCCAATGGACTGGATTCATCCGTTGCCATAACTAACTCGTGTATTTTTCCCATAATGTATGAGAGAGAGAGATAGAGAATGCATTAGACATACAGCTTGTTCCATGCAATGAGGAGAATGGGAGAATACTCTCTACACAGTATATCTATGTGGGAGGAGTGTAGGATGATCTTGTTTATATAAAAAAAGTCCTATGAGTTTTTTACCGTATGGGTTCTTAGACATGGATGGAATTGTACTACTTTATATGTGTGTGTGTGTGTGTGTGTGTGTGTATGTGTGTGTGTCTGTGTGTTACAGTAAAGAGAGGAAAGTGAGAGACAAAGCTTACGGGATAAAGGAGAGGAATGGAGGCACTGAAAAAGTATGAATTGCATCTCACATCATTCAGTGTTCCGGATGAAGAAATATACAAGTGTGTGTGTGTGTGTGTGTGTGTGTGTGTGTGTGTGTGTGTCTGTATGTGTGTGTGACTACATACATCTATGTTTCCAATAGCTTGCCTTCTCTACTGCATCCCTCTCTGAACAAGATGGTGGAGGTGCGGTCAGGCAGGTGGTTGTGTGAGAGATGGAAAGAAACAGGTGGGGTTGGCGGAGGAGAGCATTATATCTGTGCACCAGGAACTGCAGCGGAGCACCACTTGGCACGGCGTGACTCGGAGCGGCGGAGAATGGAGAGGGGCGGAAGAGAGACCGAATATCCTGGGCGGCCATGCGGGAAATGATGTTGGTTTAATCCAGGCGGCCCAGCTTCAGGATCTCCTTAGCCCACACCATCTTCACACACACAAAGGCATCGTTAATGATAATGCACTTTAAATGGCCCTATTGATCTGAATAGGGACTCATTGCACAGCTATTTTATGAGAGTCAATATGTAGAGAAGACCTTCCCCCCACTCTCAAACACACACACACAGACACACACACACACAGGCTTCCAACATTCACCTCCCTTTCACATGCGCACACACACACACACACACACATACAGCACCCCATCCACCCACCCTGGCTTCAAATAGAAATGGTGGCTTGGAAGTCTATTAGAATGATTGCCCGTGTCACCCAGATAATTATGTGTGGCTGCACTTTTTATGGAAGTGTGTCTGCCGATGAACGATTCTTTAAGGGATCTCTATAGACTCAGAGGAGAGTACATGTCATGAACATGATATGAGTGCCAATTAACAGAATAGAGGAAGAGAGAGAGAGAGAGAGAGAGAGAGAAGAGAGAGAGAACGAGAGAGGGAGATAGAGAGTGAAGTGAGGTACTGTAGATGGGAATGGGAACTGAAAATGAGAATGTTTCCATAAAATAAATATCAAATGTGAATGCATGAACATGTGTGTGTATGTATGTGTGTGAATGTCTGGTGACAAGACTGAAACACTCTGAAATGAAATGAAAAGATGAATGAGAAGATGAAGAGTGATAGCAAGAAAAAAATAAAAATAGGTGAAAAAGAGACTGCAGTCCATGATTTCAATGTTGGACATATGGCAGAGGAACAAGCAAAGGCAGCTGTGCAAAGCCTCTTGGCCTTTTTCATATACCACACTCTTGGGCACAAACTTGTGGGAGGAACAGTGTACACTGTACCACGCCTACCATGCAATATGGTGTGATAATATGAACCGGAAGGGAATGATCCAGAATAGAATAGCCCACATGTTTTTATAGGACTGAGGCAATATTACATTGCTAATGCTAAGTAAATGAGGGAAGACATTTTTTTTTGCCTTATCAATCATTTTGCTATTTGGTCAACATTGTAGTGAATTTTCTCTTTTTGTCTTTCTTCTACCAGCACTGTTTGACCTTGAGAAAGAGGGCTTTGTGTCAAGTTACGAAAGGGATAATGGCAGAAAACGTGATGAAAATAGGTGGTGAGGTGGAGTCTGCCGAGGAACAGTCTGATGCAGCCAGTGGATACGAACACCGAGATTGAGTGCCAAATAGAGGCCAGATTTTACAGTCTACTGACGAGACATTTAACACTACTTGCTCTCCCGAGCACGTGTATTTATCGTTTGCATGTTTCCATTCCTCCATTATCTCTTGCTTTGTCTCTCTCTTTCACTCTCTCCCTCCTCACTTGCCCTTCTCTTGCTCCCTTTATTCCGAGACCTTAAGGTGAAACAATGGTTTGACATCACTTAATAAGAAGCTCCATTAGAAAGTGTCATTTCTCGTGTGGTATACTCCTGCTATAATTGCTAGCAGCGGAACACTTAATTGAAGCAGCTTGGAGAAGATGTGGATGAGAGGTGAGAAGAAGGGAGAGAGAGAGAGAAAGAAAAAGACAGAGAGGGAGAGAGAGAAAGAGACTGTATTCTTCTTCATACAGATTTATGTTGTCGTGGCAACAGAGCACACACACACACACACACACACACACACACACACAATCACTGGCTTGCATCTTCAGATGTTTCATTTGAGCTGAGAGCCATGCTGGAGGGAAGGAGGGAGTGGTGCTTCCATGCAATAATACCATCACCACTGCAGAATGAGAACATGCTGGATCAGAGAGAATGATGACTTCCTATACATTTGCATGCATATAATACTGTGCGTGTGTGTGTGTATGTGTTTGTGTTCCTCACAGTCTTTATTTTTGCATGCATATAGTACATGTTTATGGACTGAATATGTGGTGTCTTTATATTCTGTATACGCACGTGTGTGTGTGTGTGTTGTGTGTGTGTTGTACTGCATTATGTGCTAAGGTTCACCAGTTCTGACACTACACCTGGTTAACCCACGTAAATACCACATCCCCAAAGACCTGCTGACCTGCCAGGTAACTGGTGCCCTGTTGACCTGCTGGTGGGTGGAGAGGGCCGGTGGAGCGGGTGGCATGGTCTCGGGCATGGTCTGGCAGCTCGCTGGGCGTGCTGGCACGGCACCATGGCCTGGTGCGGGTGAAGACTGTTGCACACAGAGAGAGCAGAAGGTGCCCACTCGTATGATCACTCCAGAGAGCTGTCAGATTGGATGATCAAAGAGGGAGTCACACACACACACACACACACACACACACACACACAACCCCTGACTCTCTTAGAGCAGATGAGCGTGGATAGTATATTATGGAGTATAACTGATGATTTGTGGTGTAAATCTGCTTTTGATCTGAATTGAATCTGTGAATAAATTTCTCTACAATCTTGACTGAAATTGAATGTCATGAGGTCAAGGAAAGATAAAAAGATTCATTCAGGATAAAAAAAAAAAGATAAATTCAAATCAAGACAAAGTTCTACGAGTGTGGAATAATATGCGTCAGTTGTGAATGTGGTTGTAAATCTATTTCCAGTAATTAAAAGATCAAACACTCACACTCTGTGGTTTACTAACTGAATGAAGTGTTTGGCTACAACTTAATGTAATCTTTTTAACAGACCTCAGAGATAGTTTTCTTTTGGTTTGGTCTTCTTCGTTTGGTGGGTGTATCAGAAAAGTAAACCTATCTGCATTTTCAGCAGTTAAATGATAAGAGTAGAAAGTCTAAAAGGAAGTAATCTCCATATTTGCACGCATTTAATCGGGCTTGGATAAAAACACAACACAAATAGCTTTGCTGTGTGATCAGAAAAAGCGTTCATCTCACCTCTGTTTCTATTAAAGTAACTGTGATGCTATGTTTCATGCAATAACTTTAGGCTGCTTTTCTTCTGTGCTCTCACTTCCTGTTCCTTAATCTGTCTCAGATGAGTTTCTAATTAGTTTGCATGGTGACATGCAAACTATTGTTATCCTGTTCTTCTTCCTTTTATTATAGATGAAGTCTATGGGATCTTTGGAACTTAATACAGCCTGAACCGCTGAACCTATATCAACTTAATTCCAACTGCATTGTGTAGCTACCACTCGTGATTTGTGCAACGTATTTTTGAACATTTACTTACTTTTACTTTTTAAAGAGGCACTCAGTAAGTCTGTTTTTTTAACCCTGCATTAAACGCCACAAACCTGTAGGGGGAGCTCTGTACAGTTAACTGTTTTGCTGTAGTGTACACTCCCTCAGAAGTTGTTGCAAGTTCCGTATTCACTAGACAGGGCTGTACAGCGGTGCGCTCAATCGCCGTTTGCTACACAACAGACCAGTCTAACAGAAAAAAACTATTTCTAAGCGATTTTATGACCACAAAAATGGTCGCATAAACTTACTGAGTGCCTCTTTAAGTTATTTGACTTTAAAGACCTTGGTCTAGCTACAACTCTTTATGGGCATCTACTGAGCTGGTAGCACTATAGTGGTAGCTCAGTGGATAGAGGAACTGGTTTATGATCACAAGGTCGTGGGTTCAGATCTTGATTTACCTGGTATGATTGAGGTGTCCTAAATTTCTCTTGGCTGCCCTTTGCATGGTGTTCTCTTCACTGGTGTGTGAGTGTTTGTGAAACTGACAATAAACAGACAACTTAACTCTTGTGTTGACTTCAGTTCTGCCGCTGTGACTGTGTCTATTTTCAACTGTGTCTATGTTCAGCAGTCAGCAAAACCAGCCTCTCCAGCTAATTGCCTTAATTTACAGCAGGTGCCTATACTGAAGAGAACTACCTTAATGTTAACAATGTGTCGATTCAACTGGTTGGCTCATTAACATGTGTGTTTCACCTGGGCTACTTGTCTAAGTATGCCCTTGAATAAGACAATTAACCATAGGTTGCTGAAAGGAAACTATTGACTATTAAATACCGCAACTGCACTCGTGTGGTGTGTGCTATGCAAGATTGTTTTATTTTAGTTTTAAAATTATAACAATTTAACATCTACAATAACCCCGCCTACAGTACAACCCCTAACCCTTACTGTGGGAATCCATACTTGTGACTCGACTTTTCTTGTTCCTCTTTGTGTCTAGTTTCATCAGTGTTCTTAAACAAGGCATTTAACCCTTTGTTGACTCATTCCTTTGAATAGACTGTCTCTAAACAGGTTGATAGCAAAATTGGCTAAATTTGTTGACAGCAAAATTGGCTTGTTAAATAGTCAACTTGTGTTGACTTGAGCTGGGCTACTTGTGACTTGCCCTTGAATAAGGCCATCAACCATAGGTTGACAACAACTGACAATAAACAGACACCTTAACTCTTGTGGGTTTGAATCTCGCTTAACCTGGTACTATTGAGGTGTACTTAATTTCTCTTGACTTCCCTTTCTATGGTGTGAGAGTGTGAAACTGACAATAAACAGACAACTTAACTCTTGCAGGGGTTAAAGTAAAAAAAAATCCTGAGCCTGAACTTTTTGATTACTTTTTACTCTTTGTATGTTATTAATTATACCCTTGGTGTAACTTTTAATGTTATTTGTTTCTTTTCTTACTTTATTTATCCACTATTTGTACTTTCTACTTTTATCTTTGTAAAGCACATTGAACTGCCTACTTTGTGTATGAAATGTGCTATATAAATAAACTTATAGGCCTAACTAAACTATAAAAAAATCTTAGTTTTATTAAAAAAGTGTGCTGCATTCTTTTACATGTAGGCTAGGCCTATATGCTGAAAGAATATAACCAGTCTGCTGCATCTTTTGAGGCAATATAGTTAACTATATTACAGTGTTAGGTAGCCTATATTAGAGGTAATTTTAACCATTTTTAAGTTTAGGCCTACACCAAAATTATATAGGCCTACTAAGTCATGGAGCAAAGTAAATCCTTTAGAGAGAACACAATGTGGGCTAACCTGCTAATGTTGTGAATATTTAAGTATTTCCACTTATCACAGGTAGGCTATTGCTGCTAATGTTGTCATGTTCAGTCTCAGCAGTGAACAATTTTAGAAACGTCGGCTTCTGCTGTTTTATCGGGTGCTGCTGTCAAATAACTCATAGGGACGCCTGCTTTCGCTTCATTTGACGCTTACTTTCCGTTACATTAAGTTTAACTTTCCATTGCCAAGCCAGCCTCCCGGCCTCGACACCAGAAGTGGTAAATTTTGTGGCTGTTCGCTGTTGTTAGGTTCCGTTGGATGAAGGTAATTAGGTGACGTTGATTTCTTGATGGGTGATTTAATGCTTTCAAAAGTTGTTGACACTAATTTGCCTATGGGCTAGGAGAACATACAATCATTCAGTAACGTTTGTTGAGTGATTGGATTGTTTCAGAGATTTTTTTGATAGGCTACGTATCTTTGCCAAAGTTTTATTGGTTATTCGCAAACCCAATATCTTTTAAGATGGTTATACCGCGTATCATGTAGACTAGGCTTCAGCACTGGTGTCAAACATACCGTATTGCAAGGACCCGCCCTTCTCTGCTTCTGATAGATTTGTAACGTTAGTTAAAGCTGCATTCCTCTCATATGATTGGTAGGTGAAATAAATTGGCCCGAAAATATTAAACTGCATGCGCAGGCTCTAAAATATTTTTTCCCCCTCACGGCCGCATGCCGGAGATCCGGCATGGTGCCGGGATACTTTAAGCCCTGCTCTTGTGTTGACTTCAGTTCTGCCACTGTGACTGTCTATGTTCAGGAGTCAGCAAAACCAGCCTCTCCAGCTAATTGCCTTAATTTACGACAGGTGCCTCGTTAAAATGTGTGGTTCACCTGGGCTAATGGGAAAGTCCCGCCTCCACTAGGGTGCTACACCCTGAGGCAAATGTCTGTTTCCTGAAGTAGGTGGGGAGGCTTCATGCTCGCTATGGTTGTGTAAAATTAATTAGAAGAAAACTTTTTTTTGGCCTGGTTTGGCACTTGATAAACGGTCTGACTTGTAATCAGAAGATTGGAGGTTACATCCCCACCCTTCCTTATCTGCGCTTCCAAAGTCTTCATAAGTCAGACACTGAATTTTTCTTTTATTTCTCCTGGCTGACCTGCTGTTAAACTAGTAGCCTTTTCTTTGACTGTTCTTTGGAGGTTGTGTGTCCACTCTGAATTAACATACTTACTACAATACATCTTCTGTCAAGCTAGCTACCAGTAACAAAATTTTACTGTCTCCTCTTCTCAATTTTAATTGCATGTCACCATGCAAACGTAATTCCTCGGAATTACTATTTCTAGTTGTTGCCTTGCTCTCTTCCCACCTGTGTCTTGTTAGTGTCGTTAAAATTGTGTTAGACAAGGCTTCAATTTGTGTTGCCTCTGATAAAAAAAATGAATAAGACCTATATTAGGCTGGGTTTACACTGCCACTTTGAAGTGACCCAAATTCGATTTTTTGCTCTCATGTGGCACTTATCCAATCTGTGCCACCACAGTGTAAACAGTAAAAAAAAACAGGGTTTTAAAAGCGAACAGCAGACGTAATTCTGTCGCGGCCATTCTGGAACAGTGTTTGTTTTCAGATGCAGCCAATTAGTTAATTAGTCGATGTAGACATGCATACGTCTTGTTGTTGTTAACCCGTGAAATAAAGAAACTTTTAGCCCATGCGCATGCGGGCCATTTCAAGTTGATCGGATTTGAGTCACTAGCGAAAGTAACATGCAATCAAAAAAATCAGATATGAGCACAAAATCGGAATTGAGCATATCCGATCTGCAGTCTAAATGCAGTCATATATATATATATATATATTATGAATTATATACTATACATTATTGTCTATCCACAGATTTGTCATCATCATTGTCATCATCCACATCATTGTACATTCTCATCAATAATGAATTATATTATAATATTGTATTGTCTATCTGTCTATTTGTCTACAACATTGTACATTCTCATCAATTCATGTGGATTTTTTTGTGGAGTTTACAAACCAAAGAACTGGGATCCATGATGATGTTTTGGAAAAATTACACTGTAAAGGCAGACACAGGCTATGTGTTTAGCTTAGTTTCCTAGCTTTATAGTCACTTGGATGATTAAATTACTCATTACAGGGTGAATGAAGCCTCTTCCGGGCACCTCTAGTGTAGATTCAGCGGAATTGGAGGAAACGAAAATGAAACTGAATAAGACCAAAATTGCATGTAACTGGCTTTTCAGTCAGTGTAAATGACTGATTCATTGTTGGTGCCTATTCTTTAGTTTGAAAGTAGATTCAGATGGATTGGCAAGAATGTTCAATATTGCATCAATTTTTCCAACAAATCAGGACTATAGGCCTGTAAGTTGTTTGTTTTTAAGGTCAAGCTATGTGACTTCTCAAGTTTGTTCTAATCAAGTCTTTCTCAAGTCAGGCTGGCTGCCTAAACCTCTCACCTTGTTACAGAACTCTGGACGACATTTTTTCCTTTTATGATTCAGCTTTTTGTGCCATTAAACTCCTAAACTTAATCCTGTCTTTGTCTTAGTGCTGGCGCCCGGCTCCAAAAAAAAAACAGCCCTTCAAACTGTGTGACAGGGAGCTCCCACAGAATCATGATATGCAGAGTTGGTACACAAGTGAAATTTGTGGCATGCCTTCAGGCGGTGTGTGTGGGATGGGAGCTGAAAGCACCTTTGCTTGTTAATAAAGGTGACAAACAGGAGATGAAGAGGTGTGCGAGCGCCAGAGTGATGCTCTCCACACAAACACTCATATCAGGCATGCAGGCCACACACTGGTCTCTTGGGGACATCATGCTGTTGTGCACGGTGTGATACCAAAGTGCACAGGCTGAATATGAGTCACTGGTGAGTGTGTGTGTGTGTGTGGAGGTGGTGGGAACGGGGGAGGTGGGTGAGGGGTATTGCAGGAAAGCTGACATGTCTCTCATAAAACCCTACATCACAAGTAGGGGTTGTTGCTGAGTCTGAATTTCACACCTAGGTCCTGAATATTGTAAACATGTTTACCTGTAAACGCTCTTTACATCATGAAGTGCTTTGAACGACTAGTCATGTCACACATCAAATCCACCCTGCCTACCACCCTGGACCCATACCAGTTCGCATACAGAGCGAAACGTTCTACAGAGGATGCAATCTGCTCTGCCCTCCACCCAGCCCTAACTCACCTGGACAAGAAAGACTCATATGTGAGAATGCTGTTCATAGACTTCAGTTCAGCATTCAACACCATAATACCACAACAACTCATCTGTAAACTGGACAAACTAGGCCTCAGCACCTCCATCTGCAACTGGCTACTGGACTTCCTCAGCCAGAGGCCTCAAGCAGTGCGTGTGGGCAACAATGTCTCTAACAGCATCACCCTGAGCACAGGGGCTCCACAAGGCTGTGTGCTCAGTCCGCTGCTCTTCACCCTGCTGACACATGACTGCACACCAACCTACAGCTCCAACCACCTTGTGAAGTTTGCAGATGACACAACGCTGGTGGGGCTCATCACCAAGGGCGATGAGACCCACTACAGAAAAGAGGTTGAGCTCCTGACCACGTGGTGCAGAGACAACAACCTCCTGCTAAATGTTAGCAAGACCAAGGAGGTTATTGTCAACTTCCAGAGAGGTCACACCGGTCACCACCCGCTGACCATCGACGGCGCTGCAGTAGAGAGGGTGAGCAGCACCAAGTTCCTGGGGGTGCACATCAGTGAGGACCTCTCCTGGACTACCAACACCACATCACTGAACAAGAAAGCACAACAGCGCCTCTACTTCCTGCGCAAACTCAAGCGGGCAAGCGCCCCACCACACATCCTGACCACATTCTACAGAGGAACCATTGAAAGCATCCTCTCCAGCTGCATCACTGTGTGGGGCGGTAGCTGCACTGACTACAACAGAAAAGCTCTACAACGCATCGTGAGAACAGCTGAGAGGATAGTCGGCGGACCACTCCCCTCCGTGCAAGACATCTACACCACCCGCCTCACCCGCAAAGCCAACACAATCATCAGCGATGCAACCCACCCCGCACACTGTCTGTTCAGCCTACTGCCCTCTGGTAAGAGATACAGAAGTCTCCGCTCCCGCACCACCAGGCTCACCAACAGCTTTATCCACCAGGCTGTGAGACTGCTGAACTCTCTCCCCTACCGGCTCCCAGCCAGCGGAACCACTAGACTGGCAGGAGTAT
>JAGFZM010000322.1:14445-25966 GCA_017657215.1 Limnothrissa miodon | reverse complement strand
ACACAGACACACACACACACACACACAGACAGACACACAAACACACATAGACCTACAGTGAGAGAACAAAACAGTGAGTGTTAAGCCTTTGGAGTGTGCTAGACACAGTGTCCCTCCTTGCCATTCTGATGAGCATACAGTAATTGTTTAAATTTGTTGATGTGCTCAAAGAGATGCCCTTCTCATGCTTCTGTTAACATTTTCCTGATTAACAATGGAGCCGCCTGTTTGCTTTGATAATTATCTTGTTTAGTGAGGCATAATTGCTTGCATCTGCAAATATCACATATGCATGATTATAAAATACCTTTATAGCTCTCTTGGAACACTTCCAGATTGAAATGAACATTAGCATATAGTTGGATACGTCTGCTTTGTTGTAGTTAGCGTTGCTGATGTTGATCTGCTAAAAAAAACCTATAATGCAGGTGACAGTTTGTGAACTTTTTGTACTTTCATATCATACTAAATACATTGACTGTAAAAAAAAAACAACAACAAAAAAATCATTTTGTTTCAATAATGCCCTGTTTGTAATTCAAAGCAGCATAAATTCAAGTTCAACATCAAATCTGAGGTCAGCTGCAGGCCGTGGCTCTGATCAGACTGGGATCGTCAGCTCACATGATCTTAATCTCAGCCTTCACTATGATCTTGTTTCATGTGCTTTTATTCAAGGGAGCATGGCGGTCCAAAGGATGCAAGTGAAAGGGCAGTGTGTGTCTGAGTGAAAGAGGGTGTACACATCCCTGTTTGTATGCCTGTTTGTGTGTATGTGTGTGTGTGTGTGTGTGTGTGTGTGTGTGTGTGTGTGTGTGTGCGCATGTGTGTATGCATAAGTGCATAAGAGAGGAAGTACTCAGTTTTAATCTTCTTAGTTACTCCAGTCAGATCCAGCCCCCTGCAAATTGAACAAAGTTTGTTCTAGCTTTGGAAATGGCTGAAATACATTATTTAAACATCTATTTATTTATTTATTATTTTACTTCCTCGCTTGCCAGTGGAGTACGTCGGCATGCTGACAAATTCGATAATCACGCATAATCTCCTCTGTCCATAGTTATGGGAAAATCCCCTAACCGCATCTATATGTACACACAGGCCTACAGTACAACACTATTTTGATCACGGTTATCACTAAGAGTGATATTTAAGCAGAAACACAGGGTGTCACTGTACTAAATAAGCAATATCAGCTTTAAGATCTCTCTCTCTCTCTCTCTCTCTCTCTCTCTTTTTTCTCTCTCTTGTGCGAAAAGGCTGTGTTGAGATCATACATGAAATTATATTGCAAATGATATTCAGATATTCAGCACTGACTATGTTTGTTTAATGTATTTTGTTAATGTGTTTAATGAGTAATTGATTTATTTACTATCAACACTTGTGTAGAGGCCCCACATTTACACAGTTAACATTTATTATGAAATGTTAATGTGAAGAGCAACTGTATGATAAGATAGATAGATAGATAGATAGATACTTTATTGATCCCCAAGGGGAAATTCAAGATCCCAGCAGCTTAGAAAAATCACACACAACATATACTACAGCGTACACAGGATGATAAGAAGCAGATCAACAAAACAACATGACTAGATCAACATTACTAAAAATAAGAATAGAATGCAAAAACTATGGGTAGAGATGTGCATGAGTGTACTGTGGTACAGTATGGGGTGTGTGTTAAGGTAGTGCAAATGAGCCAGTAGTGCAACAGTGCAAATGAGTCCAGTAGTGCAGCAGGTTAAAAGTCTATTGACTAGCAATAAATATGTGCATATATAAAAGAGGACAACAGAAAAAATAAGCATAGCACTTCAACAGTTCCAATAAAGAATACAGAATAAAGAATACTAAAAACAGTTACTGTTAGTGGTCAAGTATGTAGTTACAGTAAAAGGAGGGATTGTGCATATGGGCATATGGGCTAATGTAGCCAGTAGGGCCCCTAGGCAGTGTGAACAATACACAGTATTGTAGAAAAGTCCTGTAAGTGAATAGGAGGGTTCAGGTGCAGATAGACTATGCAGAGAAGTCCAACTCTCCTTTTCCTTTCAGTGAAGCATTGTAGAGTTGTATGGCCCTGGGTACAAATGACTTCCTAAGTCTATCTGTTGTGCATGTCAGGGAGCGTAGTCTCCAGCTGATCAAGCTCTTCTGCTGTATGATAGTGCTGTGGAGTGGATGACAGTCATTGTCCAGGATGTTGTGTAGCTTTTTCAGTGTCCTTTTGTCTGATACTGAAGTGGTGTACTCCAGTTCAGCTCCCACAACAGGAATAAGGGAGTCAGTAGACTGTTCAAGTGCTTTGTTGTAGTTACATTGCCGTTGTATTGATGTTGTGTGACTTCAAGATAACTCATTACTCATACTATATACTGTATTACATTATATTGTTCTGCAGCTGAATCCTGGACTTTCGTAGAGGAAGACTGTAGACAATCAGGATAGAAAACAAGACCTCCTGCACCAAAACATGCTTAGCCCTCTAACCTGTTCACACTTCTTACCCACGACTGAGCAGCTAAATCTCATCATCAGATTTGCTGATGACACAAATGTGGTGGGTTTGAGCAAATATAATAAGGCTCTTTAAAAATGTGAATGTGGGATAAAAAAATTGAACTCATCGTTGGATTTGGAAGTCCTCCACCCAAACTCACCCCACTGTCCATAAACAACCTTCCAGTCCATATTGTTTAGGATACAATGTCTCTGGGCATCACAGACAACCTCACACGGACCAACAACATCAAGTACATTACAAAGAATGCCCAGCAACGCCACCAGGCTACTTCCTCTGGAAGTTCACCCATCCTAACTACCTTCTACTTGTGAATGATTAACAGCATAACCAGTGGTGCCATCACAGCATTGTTTGGTAGCTGCACGTCTGCAGAACCAAAGGTCCTACAGTACAGCAGATTGTGAGGACAGCTGCAAATATCACTGAGGTCTCTCTTCCCTCCTTCTCTGACATTTACAACACCCACTGTCTGTGTCTGCGCAGAGCCAAAAGCACACATTGTGCAAGACACACACCCCCGACCTGTGTACTCTTATCAGTACTGCCATTAGGTAGAAGGTAGCACAGTGTAGCTGCCAGGACCTTTAGATTGGAGAGAAGTTTGTTTCCCAAAGCAGTCAGACTGTGGAACAACAAAACAGGACAAACTGTATTCATACCGTACAGAACTGAATGCAACCCTGCTCTGCAACAGATTGTTGGACAACAAAATCACAAAAAAAGCTGTACTCATACAGGTCCAAATGCACTCCTGCAATGCAACAACAAACAAGTACTTTATTCTTTGTGCCTTGTTCACAGTGAATTGAAATGCACTACGGTACTTTTTGTAGTACTTAGTGAGGGCTTGATAACCATGAAATGTCACCTTTTCTTGACTTGAAAACCTCTCTTTGATCATCTGTGACATCTGGGTCCTCATCAGATGTTTGCTCTTGTTCAGGGTCATACTGAACATCATCCTCATCCTCAGACACATCCTCCTCAGCTTCACTCTGCCCTCTATCCTCAGGATCACCATCATTACCAAAGATATGATCCAGCGCCTCATGAACAGTATACCTTTTGCTCATGTTGACTCATGCTCCTACAGAATTCAACTGATAATATCCCATCCAAACCCTCTTTATATGTATGAGAAAGTTTGAGTTCACGTTGGGGGCGGGGTTTTTGTGTGTGTGTGTGTGTGCACCTGTATGCGTGTGTTTCTGTGGGTCTCTGTCTGTTCCTGTGCATGTGAAAGAGGCCTGTGTATGTGTGTGTGTGAGTGAGTGTGTGTGCACGTGTGTGCGTGCATATGTGTGTGCATGTGTGTGTGTGTGTGTGTTGGTGATGTGGGCCATAACTGTGCACATTGGGCTATAATTGATCCTCAGAGCAACCCATAGCTTTTAAGTGATGCATACAGCCAGAAAACAGCCAGTATTCTCTGCCGGGTCATTTTGGACCCGTAACACCACAGATGTTTTTTTTTTTTTTTGAGACCTTTAGAATATACTAAAATTGTGAAAATTGATTTTGCTGCATTTAAATAGGGGTGTCTGAGGATTAGATGAAGCCTCATTCCAGGACAAAAAAGGAAAGTGTACTTTTTACACAGTTAAACTTGAAAACGGGTCAATTTTGACCCTAAACCAACGGAAGGGTTAATGCCCTTTTCCTCCTCCACGTTTCCGTGAACCTAATTTATAACAATCAGTGTTGTGCCCTGCCTTTGTAGTCTGTCTTAAATGCTCTGCTTAGGTAGTAAGGAGTGTCTGCACTTTATACTGTATCTATGTGCACTAAATGTAGTCAGTTGCCTTTGTCTCAATTGCCTTTTTCTATATAGGCTTTTTTATACAGTGTATACGTAGCACCAATTCATCACTGGTGAAAAACGTGAAATGACTTGACTGATAAGTCAGTAACATTTAAAACCTGTTTAAAAAACAAACTTCACATACAGACCCATGCATCGGCCCATTACTATAAAATGAACACTTGTTGGGTCACTCTCAACTAAGTAATTTTATAATAGATTTTATGCTTCTGACTGAACCATGGCTTGATAATTATATGACTACTACCACCCTTATCAAATCTCCTCCCCTAAACTTCAATTTCATGAGCACTACCTGTAATAAGAAGAATGGGTGGAATCACCATAATATTCAAAGGATATTTTCATTGCAAGCAGTTATTCTTTGGTGATCTTTTGAATACTGATGTTGACTTAAAAAGTGTTCTCCAACATGTACAGGCGTCAGTAAAAGTATGACAGTCAGTAAAAGTATTTCTTCAAGATTTTTGTGAGCTGTCAACTATTTGCTTAGAGTTTGCCTGTTTGCCTGAACTTTAATTTGCATATAGATAACTGAGAGAACACATACTAGGGTTATTCTCATGCTCATGGACACTTGTAGTGAAACAGAGCATGAGCAGGGGCCAACACACTCACATGGTCCTATTCTGGACCTCTACATTTCCCAAGGTGTAAATGTTTTATCATCTCAATTGTTAAAAAATGAATGTATCTAATCATTGTTATGTGGTCATTGATGTGTGCATATCCCCTCACTTTCAAACTGGTCTGGGACTGTACGAAAAAGTAAGCTTTAGAATTGATCAATCACCAAACTCATCGGATATCAAACAGAATCAGGCTCTGTAGTTTACTTTATGGATGACATCACTTTCAAGATGACACCAATTATACATGACATGATATTTGCACTTATTTGCATGATAAGTGCACAATGGTGACAAAATCCAAAGAGAAGTGGAAACTATGAGAAAATGGAGCAAGTCCAAACTTCACAGTCTCTACCAGATATCTAGACATGCTATGCGTATGTATAATTCTGAGATTTGCAAAAGAAAGGCTTCTTCTCTGACATTGACATGATATTTCCAGAAATAGAATCAATGCTCTACTGTTAAGAGGCTAACAAACCTAGAAGTAAAATCAATGCTCTAATGTTAAGAGGCTAACTGACCTAGCACCAGAGCAGTAGATAGCAGTAGTAAAATGAAAAACGAAAACATATGATTGAACACAGCTGCAAACAGCTCATTTTTTTTAACCAACAGCCCTGTAAACTTAGACTCTGAAACTGATTGAACAAAAACTAGCCTTTTCAAAATCTTGAATCTGTGACATCCCTAATGGACAAAGTCCTTCACCCTTGCTAAAGTAATAAATTACATTTCTCAAAACACTGATTCAAGCAATGTACTTGATCTCAGTGCAGCCGTGACTGATCATTGTATATTACCTCATTGATTAGATCACTGGGTTGAATTTTCAGATGTGATCATTATTCGTTAAAATCCTGCATACAAGACATGAGTGTTTGTTTGTGTTCAATTATACAAACTTAGACACAACTGACACTCTTTATTTTTTTTTACTTCTAGAGACAGCCTCCACCAAAAATCTATTTACAATAAAATCTCCCCCTCATGGGATTACATATCAGAGGTCATAATTAGGATACTAAAGTTGTAAATTTGTAATATTCAAGAGAGGGTAATACAGAAGTCTACAAAAATGTGATGATACTCATTGATAGTAATGTAGTAGTGTTTAATCTTACATTTTGAATCCACCATTAAAGTTGTAATGATGAAACACAGTGGAGGGGTTAACTATACATTTTTATTGATGTTGTAATGATGATGATGATGATGATGAAAAGGGTGATGATGGTAATGATGATGCATATTATTATTATTTTATTATATATAATAGTATGCAAAGCAAATTGAATTGAAATGCTTTGATGTTAGAGCACTATAAAAATAAACCTTGACTTGAATCACACAACACTGTTTGAATATGAACTGGCAACACTGTTTGAAACTGAACTTAGAGAGAGAGAGAGTTGATTATACAGAGGGGAGTGTGTGACACTTTTGGAGACCTGAGGACCTTAGAGAGTGGTCTTAGCAGGGCTCCTGCATGGCCCCCTGTCCCCTCTATTTTTACATCAGTGTGTTAATGAGCTGCTCTTTCCCTGCAATCACTAGCGCCCGGTGAGCATATGCAAGGGGAGAGAAAAGGCCACATTTCCTCATCATGTCCCACTGCTGGGGCTACTCACACACACACACACACACACACACACACACACACACACTCACATATATATCTATATATATACACATTTGCAGACCAAAATGAGAGAAAAAAGTTTAGGTTAGCTTTTAATCTATTAAGTCTAATACAGGCAGAAAAAAAACATAACTCATCAATGTTTTGCAAAGAAACAAAGGAGGAGAAAGAAAGAGAACGAGAAATCACTGCAGTTCCCTCACTGTCCAATGGATGTCAGTAACAAGAGACAAGTCTCATAGCATCCCTTACCATCTGATTGAGTATATAAATTCAACATTGTTGTGTGGTTTGTAAGCACATATACTGTAAGGACACAACAAACAAATCTGAGCAAATCTCCACCACAGCTTTAAGCATTACAAGCTGCACATCCTCCTACACAAGACCCCTAAATATGATAGCAAACTGTCAAACAGGCTGGATCACAGACTGTTCTTATCATGCACACCTTTTGATGCATTACACCTTCTTTCTAGCAAAAGTTTTAGTCACTAGGAGACAGGGCCGAGTACAATAACCTGAGCTTCTTCCACAAATACCATACAGTTAACATATGCACAGAAGTCAGGTTGACTTGATGATAGTGGGGTTTGTGTTTGCACTTATGAGACTATGTTTCACACTTGCAGTGTGCGGTGTTGCCGTGTGTTGTTCTACCAGTCCTTTATATGAATCAGTATATGAACCTTGTAGTTCAGCTTTCCTCAAAATGTTGCTAAAACAAATTAGGCAGTACAGGTTTAATGTTGATGGAACAGCATGAACTTCAATCAGTTTCCTAGGGATTCCCTGAAATACTTCCCAGTCATCCAGTTTCAGAAGACAGTTTCAGAGCAGACAGTAGACAATAGCTTTCCGAAAGTCTGCAGTCATTCCAGGCACATCGTAAAACTCTTCCTGGTTCTCAGTTTCATGGCCTGCGAGCATCTCATATTGTCCCAACTGTGAAAGTGCTCCACGTCAGAGAGATGGCTAATCTCACAAAAGAATGCCCGAGGAAAGGAGTCACGGGTGACTCAAAAAAATTTATGTCACAGAAATGTGTGGTTGTGTGTGTGTTGTGTTCTGCGTGTGTGTGTGTGTACACTCGTAAACACTACTGTGACATAATGTAATTATGCAGTTAACCCAAAAAGGGCGTGGGTTATGGTTATTTTACAATGGCCAAGGACAGCAGACAGGACATGAAACTGCATTGAATGATCACAGTCAATCAATCACATTCAATTGAATATCGGTGGCTCATTCTCTTCTCCCCTTTTCCAGAGTATCCCACGTGACGAAATAAGTAAATAAACACATTTGTTCTCCACACCTCCTGGAGGCGGGGGCTGGGTGCCACATGCCGGCCGTCAGGTTACCGTCTGCGGCTGATTATTCACCGGGTCCTAGCAGGTGCAGAGTCGCTTGGGGAGATTAGGGACGGAGCCTGTGAAACATTCATTTACCTCACCTCATCACCTTACACACACACTCACACACACCCACACAGCCTGTCTGTTCTAATATCATCTGCTGACTCAAAATTGCTTTTATGACTAATGTTTTTTTTCCTTAATTAAAGAGCATGGCTGTTTTAAAGATGTCAATTTGTTCTTAAAGCTAGGCAATACTGTTCAGACTGCTCCTCCTACTACCTATCAAGTGCTGCCATTTATGTCTGTGGAATACCTTCCCATATGATGCAGACATTACACTGGGACTAGTGGAGCTTATCTGTTTCTTAGATTAAGAAGAGATTTCAGCATGTACTGGTTTCCTTTTCAAAAACTTTCCCCATCTTCTCAACTGCTCTGACAGCTGTGTGAAAAGCAGTGTGATCCATTTTCCTTAGTCCTCCTGACACACCGGTGTCATATCTGTAATACATAAACTCAATGCTACACGCTAAGCTAAATTGACCTGAAGGCCCAGTCACCTGACATGGCTGAAACTGAGATCCACTTTCAGAATTAGTCATCAGCTACTGTAACATGAGACAATGGCAACTGTAAATGAATTTAGAAATTTGACTCGAGATTTCAGCCATTAGCAACTTCTTGCATCACCAGAGAGGAGTCAAATATCACAGATTAATTTCTGCTGGTGTTTTGGTGTTTCTTTTCTAGCATGTTCTCTCAAAGTCCATTTCTCCTTTCAGTGACGGCCTAAAGCACCACTGGAATAGAATACTACTACTGATAAGGACAGTTCAGAGTAAGCTGCAACATTATAAAACATGCAACTTGTTAAAACGTTCTTCCTGGAAACTATATCACAACAATGTAAACCACATTTCCAAAACAATGTCCAGTCTCAGCCTCTTCTCGACTATTCTTGAAGCTGCTGAGACAGTACAGTACTGTACAATTAGTTAGGAACTGTACGAGGATAAGATGAAAGGCAGGTCTATGAATGAAATGGTCATGGTCTGTATGAATAATTGAACGAATTGATTGTGAATAAAGTACACATACTGTATACTGGACTTCAACAATGGTTACATTTGGGTTGACATGCCCCTTTACAGATGACAAGCCCCTGATTACTAGAGAGCTCAATTTCATCATTACTTTGGCACAAGCCGAAAAACCCATGTACTGCAATTAAGAAAACTGAGCTTACTGACTTTAAGATATTCTTTGGAATCTTAGAACTTTAGTGCACACACACACACACACATACACACACACACAAAAACACACAGAGAGACTTTCATAGTTAGAGACACCACTAATTGCAGTCTACTCTTCAAGCCAGTGCCAATTAGTGCTTTTGCACACCAAACCTCAATCAATCACCCTGGGTTATTGAGGACACTGCAGTCTGGGACAGTTGGAGATGGCAAACAAATTTAAACTATAATTAAACCCGAAGGGGAAAAAAAACTTTACAAATAAAAGAAGCATCATGGAAGTATCATGACTTCTGGAACATTCTATGTTGTTTTTTTTCTCTCTTCAGCTTGAGCCTCTTGTCAGTGGAGAACATACTGTATGGCAGCTCACTCATTTCAATCAACAACTGACAATGTGGTGACTGGCGCAGTGCTTGTGACACCTAAATAATCCTCCGGCTGTGTCTGTTTAATGGACGGTTGGTGGAGACTTGACAGAAAGGGAAGACACTGTCAGAGAGTCAGCTTCCTCAGTGGCCACCCCCGCCCATCCCCACCACCTATAAATCCTCAAGCATTCATCCAGATTCCCCTGCGCTGCCAAGGCACCCTGGCAATCTGCATATCGTTACTGTCACATCGCTGCCGCTCGGGCGTTCGCTTCTCCTCTCTGCTTCTCGTTGCTGCTTCATTACTCCCGTTAACCAAACCCTCCTTCTCCTTCCCTTTCCTGTCCCTGACCACATGGATCTGTGTGTGTGTGTGTGTGTGTGTGTGTGCGCGTGTGCATGTGTCGTGTCTTGTCGTGCTGTGCTTTGTACAGACTTACGCCGACGTTTTAATGAAACGTCAGCAGATGATATTTATAAGATATCGAGCTAGCAAATCCCTAATACAATGGGACGCAATTAACGGTGAGCCATATCGCCCGAGTAGATCTGCCATCTCGGCTGACGAGAGCACCGGCTCACGTGTGCGGAGCGCTTCCTGCCTGCGAACCGTTGAGCGTGCGCTCACTGCTGGGGCGACTCAGATGATTGATACTGTGCGTCTCTTTCGCCAGGATCCACGGGCGTCATTTAAAACGGATGAGCACGGATCCCCCCATCCTCCTACCCCACCACCACCACTGCCCCTGACAGACACACAGGCTCCCTGCTGCCGAGCAGAACGGTGCATCTGGGGCAGGGGCTGCCGGGCAGACGCCGACATTTTTAGTACAGATAGAGACGGCACATGGAGACGGCACATAAATCCGCCCGCTGAATAAATCTCAGGTGATGAAACAAACTCTGCATCGGTTCCATTTATACCCTGTGCATGGCATAAATCCATAGGAGAGAGAGAGAGAGAGAGAGAGAGAGAGAGAGAGAGAGAGAGATAAAATCTATGTACTGTAACTAAGGTTTCAAGGCTGAAGGGGTTCATGCAGAGTCATAGAACAAGTTTTATCCTTTCGTTTCTCTAGCGAATAAGTAGCGAATAAGTCTGTGAATACCCTCAAGATTGGTTTAAACAAATCAATAAAGACTTCATTAAGACAACTTAGACATCTATACGTAGGGGACCCTGTGGTCAAACTGCTCGCATGGTCAAAAATGTTTGTCCTTGCATGTGGAATTGTGTGCGCATATGTGTGTGTGTGTGTGTGTGTGTGTGTGTGACAGACATAATGGCATCCCATGTATAAAGCGTCTGCAGAGGCAGTGGTTCCCTGTGAGTTAGGCCAGGGTTGAAGCGAAGGTCGCTACAGAGAGGCGGAGGAGAGACGCCTCTAAATCAACCTCCTCAGCTCAACCTCATCATTCATCCCTCCGCCACCTGGGTCACAGTCCAAACACACACACACACACACACACACGCGCACACACACACACACACACACGCACACACACACACACACACACACACACACATACACATGCGCACACACACACACACAAACACAAACACACGCACGCACGCACGCACGCACGCACGCACGCACGCACGCACGCACACAAGTCAAACTTACAGCCCTGCAGCAACTGATGAATACACATGTCCGCCTACCTACCACCTTCCATTTCCCTCCCACAATGAAAGTCAGTGCGCAGTGCACTGTGGGGGAAGGTCAAATGGCCTATCACGGCAGATAAGGCACTCAAAAGGGTGCCGCTGTGTGTCAGGTCATGTCTCTGGATGGCACCGGCAAGGCATTTATTTCTCATGTGCCAGGGTCATGCCGCTCCCCTGCTCCGCAGATGAAATGAGGAGCGAGCGAGAGCATCCAGTTATCTCAAACACCGGCCTATGG
>JAGFZM010000322.1:0-12832 GCA_017657215.1 Limnothrissa miodon | reverse complement strand
TGTGTGTGTGTGTGTGTGTGTGTGTGTGTGTGTGTGTGTGTGTGAGAAAGGAGATGAGGGCCTCGAGTGTAAGTGTACATGTGTGAGTGTGTGTCTGTGCTCACGTTCTCCCCCGTGGCTTGATTGATGTGCAGCCAGGTTGTGGAGACGCCACAGGGGCGCGAGGCTGTGCCCTTCCCCGCGTGAAGCACACCTCTGCCCCCTCCCTCTCCAGCCAGGCCGGCCCCTCTGGGTGGACAGTGATAGAGCGTGAGCCTGCGCCACAACAGAGGTTAGGTCCCAGGGTGCCCGGACGAACAACAACAGCAACCACTGAGCTGGGCATCCTCGCTGAACACCCCATTCTGCCAACTCAGCCAGGCCATACGCCCATTCACTCACTCAATAAAACACTTGTCAAGTGATCCTCTCATTTAAGAATACGACTTCTGTGTCCTTCCAAACTGCCTCCATAACACTTTCAGCACAACTTACATTAGCCAAAATGCTGCCTTATTAAAAATACATTTTTTTAGAGGAACTCTGTGTATCATATGGAGCTTGTGTAACCCCCTTTAAGAAGTTCTGCTCTGTCCTTCAAAGACACTCCCAAGCCCACAGAGGACCAGGAAGAGTAAAAATAGACTTCTAGCCATCTACACTTTCATGTAGTCATGCTACAGCCCAAGCATACTGCATACTGGAGATAACCCATCGCATCCTCCCTGAACCCCCCTTCCTCCCTCTCTCTCTCTCTCTCTCTCTCTCTCTCTCTCTCTCTCTCTTTTATTTTATATCCCTCTTACCAGGCCTATACCTTTGCTCACTGTGCACCATACTTGAAACGCTATCCTTCCATCTCTCCATCTCTCTACCCATCTTTCCATCCATTCATCCCTCCATCCATCATCATATAGATCATCCATCAAAGTCGACTTTGATCCCAGGCACCGCCATCATCCTCATCTTCATCTTCCTCCTCCTCATCAGCAGCCTTCATCACGCTGTGGCTCTCCAATCTCAAGACAGAGAATGCAAATCCTCTCATCAGCTCGGGCAACCTTGAGTCGTTTAAGATTCATACGGGGAGCCGTGTTCCTAATCATTATACGCAGATCTGCACGGCGAGGCTAATCTCCATTTTAACATTACATACAGTGCCTGGAGTGATGTGTTCTTCACTGCGCCGACACCGGGCTGCATGCCGGGCAGCACAGCGGTGGTTTTAGGAAAGTAAACAGTCGAGGCAAGGAGCAGGTGACGCTAGAGTACACACTCTCTCACTCGTCCTATCTCTCTCCCTCTTTCAAACACACACACACACACATACGTGCATGCATGGGCACCCTCAAACACACACACACACACATACACAGACACTTAACACATGCATGCACACACACACGCACAAACACACACACGCACACTAAAACTACTTGTTTATTTTAACTTGTTATTGATAAAATTTCCCACTTATCACTAAGGCCTCGCTAACATTTGAGGTTTGGCCTTCATCTACAGTAAGGCAGGGAAGTGAACCAAGCCTCCCCATTCACAGCATTTCAAAAAGGAGAAGAGGAGGAAGCATAGACCTTCACCCCAGTCATCAGCAGTGCTGGTGGGAGGCTCACGTGGCCCAGTAGCTGGGGCGCTTTAAGCAGGCTGATTGCACACTGATTAACACACTGTCCTTTTTACACTAACAAGACACAACGCTGTTTTAACACAGTGGCCACCTTGGTGTTCTGGGAAAGAGCAGTTTCTATATTTGACTCTCTCACTGTAAGTGAACAGATCTGACAGGGAACTCTAAGTGTGATCATCTCCCTAAGCCTAAAGCTTCCTCCAGTACAGTATTTACATTCCATATTTACTGTACATGTGAGATGTTTCTGTTGGAAATATCCAGGATATATTTGTTTTGTTTTGTTTTTGTCAGTTGGTGTTTTGCCCAGTGCAGTGGGCAGAAGAGAGAGTTTATATTCCCAATTCCTCATTCCTCTCTCCTCAGCTCATTCCCTTCCCTCCTTCACAAAATCCATTTGCCTCCATCTCTAGCCATCCTTGCTATTTTATTCCCTTCCAAGCCCTTGCCATTAGACACTTCATTTGCTCCACTTTGCCCTGTGTGAATATTTACCCTCAAGTCGGCAGGCCGGTCGCCGTCTCCGGTCTGGGAGGCACAAAGCCAGGGGTAGGGCTGCTGTTGGTGCACCTGGTGGGGAGATAAGGCAGACCAGCGGAGCACACATACTCACACACACATACACACAAGCGCACGCGTGCACACACACACACACACACACACACACACACACTCTCACACACACACACACACACACTCACGCATGCACCCTGATACACACACAAACACGCACACACAGACATGCTCACACACACACACTCACTCACACACACAGAAACACACACACACACATATGCACATGTGCAGACTCACACGTACACACACCCTATTCTCTCCTCTGTCCTCCGAGAGACTCTCAGCACCTGCAAATCCCTCCTGTGCCGCCGTGTTCTGATAAACCTGCAGGTGACGGGCGAATAGAGAGAAAAGGAGGAGGAGGAGGAGGAGGTTGGTAGGAGGAGAGAATGAAGAGGGCACAGAATAGGAAAAGGCAGGTGCAGGGAAAATAGCAACTTGGTGAACTACGGGGGTTTATGGCAGCGGTTATTGAAATGATGCATGACAAATGCTACACTTTCCTTGTTACCATTGCTTCTCATTCACCAAACATTTTTACTAATTCTTTCTTTTAAAATGAAACAAAAATGGATGCAAATTCAAGAAAACTATAAGGAAAATGGCTAATTAGAAAATTTGGTCCATTGTTTGACTACCGTGACAAAGTATAAAACCTTAACATCTGTGTTAATTATTGTTTTAGGGTCAATAAACTACTATATACTATTGTTAGGTTCATATAAACCATGTTTGTTATTGTTAAAGTCAAATAAACTGACTTCTGATGACACTGCTTATGCTTCTTGTTGTCCATGTTTACTTCAGAAAGTTAAATATTGTAAACGATGTGTCAGAGTGGAACGTGTGAATTGTGTTTCATTTACT
Source organism: Limnothrissa miodon (assembly GCA_017657215.1). Classification (NCBI taxonomy): domain Eukaryota; kingdom Metazoa; phylum Chordata; class Actinopteri; order Clupeiformes; family Clupeidae; genus Limnothrissa; species Limnothrissa miodon. Next base: position 9,765 of record JAGFZM010000322.1, on the reverse strand, counting down.
ATACAGCACCCGCGGAATGCCTCTCCACCCAAGGGGGCTCTCCTTCATGATATTTAAATATCATCTTCATGAGAGATGTGAGGGCTTCTGTGAGTGCCATATGGTGTGTGTGTATGTGTACAGTATGTGAGTGTGCGTATGTGTGTGCATAAACAAGCCTGAGTGTGTATTTAATGTATGTCTTGTGTGAATTTGAGAGTGTGTGTGAGCGGGCATTTATATGTGTAAGTGCCTGGGAGTGTGTGTGTGTGTGTGTGTGTTTGTGTGTGTGAGAAAGAGAGGGTTTGAATCTGAAAATCGATACAGGATGAGACTCGACTGGGATAAACCCCTCTGGGACCGCTCTTCTCCTTCATGTTTCCCCAGGCTGTGTAGGGGCTTTGGACTCTTCTAGACTGCCCTCAGTGGAACATTCCACTGCCCCAGAGCGCCACACTCCTGCAGGCTCATCTTCACCTCCCACTCAATAAAAATACTGGGTCAGATATTATGGTTTATTAGGATGGCTTTGTCAAACTGTAAGACTCACAGCACACTCTAAATCAATGTGCTCCAATGACCCCCATTACTTCAGCCTACAGGCATCATGAGTTCACATGTTAACATATACAGATGATGCGCTGTTCTGTTATACTGACTGAGACCTAAAACACAAAAAGTCAATGTTTTAATTTGTAAGGGAAATAAGGGAATATTTTATCAGAGTGCCCCAACTCACTTCAGTTATACTATTTCTACTAACAAGTCTTATGTTTCTCAGACACAATAGCCAAAGCAAAATAAAAGAAGACACGTTGATTTCTTTACTGAATTTATTTTACTGTAAAGCTATAAGGAAGAAGTACTTACAAGATATTATTTCTTAGATTTGCTCAGCAAAAAAATAAAAGACCACATTTCTTTTCTTTTCATTTTTTTAAAACATGCGGATATTGATTAAAACTTAAAAGGAACAAATGAGACTAAACAAACAAGAAAACAAAACAAAGAAAATAAACAAAAACAAAAAAAACATAATCTGAAATATCTCTAAGCCACTGATTTGTAATATGAGCAATCTTCCAAACAATGTGAGCAAAATGAGACAGTAGAACTTTGAATGGGACAAGAAGCCAGTGGATAGATACAGCAGACAGTGGAGACATTGGCATTCACACCAAATGCCCAAAGAACCCAACCAGTTACACCCTAACAGACCCTAATCTTAAAAATATTTTACATTTTAGTCTTCAATGGATTTAACACATTTTCTTCTTCTTCTTTTTTCTTCTTCTTTTTTGTTTTTAAAAAGCTACACTTGCATGTACATAAAACTGTACAAAAGACAAGGCATCACAAGCAGGTGTCCGATATAAATATAACCAACATTTAGGCTACAAACTTGCACTCTCTGATAAAGACATACTTAAATGGCGGCCATTTTGACCTTGCTGTGTACCATTTCTGCACTGATGTTTGATTTGCAAACAGTTCCACAATGTGCTCTCAGCTCTTGTAAGAGCTCTCTGTAATAGGGACACTTGCGTCACAGCTTGGCTTCCCTTTTTTCCTCGGTCTCCTTCGCTCTCTCTTTCTCTCTCTTTTAAATCATCCAGTAAATTTCCATTGGTAAAGGTGTGAGGAGACACGTACGTTCTCAGAGGCCATTTTGTTTTCACGCCACACCGTGAGTACTGTTATGCATTGTGACATTACAACAGTATAAAATGTTTATCCATAATTCCTCATATTCATACAAATGTACAAGGTGTATTTCCACCAAATGATTCCATGTGACAGCAAAATTGGTTCCAACGTCACATAAAATTTGATTCATTTCTGTGGTTTACCCTGTAGTCAAATACATTATTGAAGACAGCAGTTTTAGATTAAATCTAGGCTGAAATTGGACAGTGATCATGATGCTGATAGAAAGCAAATGGAATAAAAAACACACCAAAGCAAACAAAACGAAAAAAAGAAAAGAGGTGTGTTTGGAACACTGGTTATACTTTACAAAGCTGAGTCCAATGTCTCTTCTAAAAATAGCAATGGCCATGTACATTTTACATTAGACTGTCTTTATACAAAGTAAACAATGGCGACAGCGAGAAGACAAGTGTGTGTGTGTTTAATTAATAAACGGGGGTGTTCTCATGGTTGATAGTGTTGAGTCCACACCTCAAGTGTGATAGGATTAGCAGTCACTTCTTGCGGCTCTGCAACAAACTCTAACAGCCCAGGCCTGGACACGTTCCGTTTCTGTGTTCTAGTTCCAGAACCGTGGACAAACACTGCTGTTGTTCCCTCTGAGTCACACCCCTGGGGTTTACATGTGAGTGACGCACACTCACATTCAAACCCAGACACAGACACACACACACACACACACACACAAACACTAACACAATTGCGCAGCACACACACAAGTCGTGAGAGAGCTGTGAGATTCTGACAACAGGCAAGAGTTGGGTCCAGCTGGCGGTCAACAATCAGTTGCACTGAGGCAAAACTGCAGCTTTATGAGAAAGGCTTCACATCACATGTGCCTGTGGAAAACAACTCCTCAACATTCTAGACATTTCCGCGAATGATACCCTCAATATAGAGTCGGTCAACCTGAATATAACAGCAAAACTGCTTACAATATGCCTCAGTGGCTTCCCTGTGGAATTCAGAGTATGACAAACACTGGGGACAGCGTGCGGTTGGATGGGGCGGGGCGGAAAGCAGGGCCCAGACGCTGCATCACTCCATTTTATCAGGGATGTTAGCAAACCTTGGAAAAGCAAAAAAATATATATATAAGTGAATAAATCTCCCCCCCCCCCCCTACGGTTTTAGCAGTAATCAGTCACAGCATCTAAATTCCTACTTCCCACTTGGTCTCCTTCACTTCCTCTATCTCTCCCTCTACCCGCGCTGGCTAATGAGACGATATAAACAGACATAAACCATAAAGATTAGTGCCTCTCAACCCCTCTCCATCTCTCTCTCTCTCTCATCCTGATTACACTCTGCTGCCTTGCCTGCATTCTCACTGATGTACAGATACTCTCACCTTCTCTCTCTCTCTCCCTCTCCTGAAGATGGTGCGAACACCAACAGCCATATCAATAAACACACTGAACACGCACAGTTTGACAACTTCTGAGCAACCGAGGTGAAGAGGGCGGTGTGATTGGTTTTTTACACACACACACACACACACACACACTGAGGTTTCACCTGCCAGTGTTTGTGACAGTCTCTCTCTAGGGGATAAACTCCAGGCCCGTGCCTCTGGGGAGAAGGAACTGTGTGTGTCTGTCACAGCATGTTTGTGTCGCCAGAGCCAAAGAGCATCCATTTGTTATCCGGCAAAACAACCTTAAAGAATTACCATCCCACTTCACAACAGCTCTCTCATCCTCTCTCTCTCTCTCTCTCTCTCTATCTATGAATGCTGACAAGCACATCAACAATGAATACACACATGTAGTCTAATGCACAAAGGCTACTCTGCTTGGCTACCATGTAAAACCACACCTGGTAAATTATTCATTTCATATAAACAACCTCTTCGGACTTCCTCAAAGGATTCTCCCTTTCTTTCTTTCTTTTTCTTCCTTTCCTTTCATTCCATCCCTGCTTTCCACTTTGGCCTCTGTTGTACTGTATCTGTCATTCCTTTTTTTCCCTCTTTTCTAAATCCATCTGCCCTCTGGCTCTGATAGCTCCTAAAGCCTCCTCCTTCGCTGCCGAGGCTTCTCTCGTCTCCTGTGGTCGTTTCAACCCAGCGGATGGACCCCGGGAGTGGAGAGCCATCCTCATGGCCATGGTAGGTCAACCTAGCAAAGCTTGGAAGGGCCAAGCTCAGTACATAGCGGAACGACCTGGGAGAGAATGCCAGAGAAGGGATCCAAAGACCTCTCTGTCTGGGGCCTGAGCGCATTTCCTCGGGAGGGGAACCACATAAGCTCTCAAGCATCAAAAGACAAAATAGATGTCTTAGTCTATAACCAACCCCCCAACCCCCACAAAGAGTCTTGTGTAATCTTTCTGACTCCTTCCTGAGTCCCTTTTATAACACTCTTTGTTTAGACAAAATAGCCTATGATGTTTGTGTCAATAAACCATACTTTAACTAGATTTTTTAGCTGTATTTGTACGTATAGTAAATAGTAAACGTCAGTTAAAAACAGTGCATGTCTGCCTGTCAGTCTGGGGTAACATTTATTCAGCATAATAACCAACAGTAACATTAAACATGGCTTGCTCCAGGAAGAAATAATTAACCAGTCAACAAGACATCCTCCTAAAATCCTTAAAAACGATTGGTTTAGATAGCTCAACATTTTGAAGATCTGCCGTGTGATGAACACAAAAACACAAGTAAGCACTTGATGTCTTGAAAAGAACACAATGAGCCGAGGGGAAATAAAATATCAGAGGGCATAAGCACTTGGGTTGTACAACATGCTGGAGCGTCGGGTGAAAAAAAAAGAGAACTATCCACTTAGAATTCTACTTCCACGTGGAACAATGGGAGCAGAGAGGCTTGAGAGGGAAGCTTGTTTGTATGCATGCACGGCTGTCTGTCTGTGATTTTGTGTGTGTGTGTGTGTTTGTGTGTGTGTGTATATATAAGTGTTCTCTGGTGTGTGTGTGTGTGTGTGTGTGTGTGTGTGTGTGTGTGTGTGCGTATGTGTTAGCTCAGGACCAGTTCCTGTAGGTGGAGGGCACTGGTGTGCGTCTCACTCAGCCTGCCGAGCCTTTTCCATTAGTCCAATCAGCGGCAGGGCAGATTGCCACAGGTGCTTGCCGCGCCGCTGTCAGTGGCCATTAGTGCACTCTCTCCAGATGAACTTCGCCCAAAACGGCTCCGCGGCCACGCCGCCCCCTTTTAGATGGGAAAATTATTGTGTGTGATGGAGCCCACCACACCCAAGCACTTCTCATTCCACTCAGACCACCCCCCCACCCCCTATAGGCATGATTAGCAGCTAAAGCTCATGCTGGGGAAGCGCCGTGTGGCACCACAGGAGTGTGTGTGTGTGTGTGTGTGTGTGTGTGTGCGTGAGAATGTGTTCTTTTGTGACTCTCTCTATCTCTTTCTGTGTATGCACAGCTCAATGTCTGCTTTATCAAGGCTGAATCTCTCCCCGTCTCTCTCTGCTCCCCCACACAGGAACTGAAGACACAGTGTGAAGCTGACCTCCTCACACAAAAAGATCTACAGGTTAGGGGATAGGATAGTGTGTGTGTGAGTGTGTGTGTGTGTGCCTAATAAGAAATAAAAAAATGACTGATCAAAATAACACACTGAGAATAAGCAAGACAAAAGAAATGAAAGCCAAACAATATTAAACATAACATCTTTAAACAAAAGAGAACCGACTGATTAAAAATAGATGCAATTTTTTTTTTGTTTGTTTCCTGTAGAGAAGAGTCCTGTAACCTTGAGAGGCTTGAAAAGGCAGACAGAAGCTAAATGAAAGGCCAATATTTTACATCAGCTGGTCCTCCCAGGACACAGATTGCAGTTGAGTTTGTGGGCTTGTGTCTGGGAGAGGGTCAGTGTAGTCAGCGTACCCCCGCACACCCTCCACAACAATGCACCGACCATCAGGCCCAGGCTGAGAGTGCCCAGCACAGCAATAGAGTACACACTTGAAAACTTTAGATCAACACACTAGAACAGTTTTGCCTTTTTTCCCCTCCTTAGTCTTGCTCTGTCCTCGTCTCAAAAGGTGCTCAGACATTGTTGTCTCGGAGCGTGCAGTCATTGTGTCATTTCTAGCAGGTGGCCTTTGAGTTCCATATTGGTATTGTTCCGGAATGTTCTACTAGTTATGTCCTTGACTGGAGTGTCTTTTGACGGGAACGGTGCTATTGAACAGGGCCCTCTACAGTTCTACACATCATCAACATGAAAGCCACAGCACACAGTCTCAAGTTCTATACAGCGGGAAAGTAAACAAAAACAAAACAGAGAAAAACAAAACGAAAAATAAACAAATCCTCAGACGAATGTTCAAATTATTTACAGGACTTTACAGTACGAAGGTGCTCTCCTCCATCATCTCGAGAAAGAGCTGTCTGTTGGGGTTGCCCTCCACCACCTACAAACACTCATGACAGCTGAGTCTTTGTGTTAAATATTTCTTTTTTTTTCCAACAGTAGAATGGCAGCATCGCTGCCCTGATTGTACCTTTGGAGATCCAGTTGACAGAAGGATAGTTGGATAAAAAAAGAATAACAAAAATCAAAAACATAAAATCTACTTTAAAAGCATTACAGTGATGCAGTGTTTATTTATGGAGTACTGTATATAGAAGGTTGTACATCAAACTCACTTGTTTCTGTCGCAACAATTTCTTTAGTCTAAAAAAGAAAACTGACACAAAAAAACCTGCCTCATCGAAATAGTAACAGTAGCTAGACAGTTCTCCATTAAATTAGCACAAAACAGAAGTATACATTACATTCCTTGTGTAAGCAGTTTCTTTTTTTTCAATGCAACAAGCATTATTCTTCATTAGATTTCCACGGATTTGTTTTCTTAGACACATTTTCAGGGGAAGGGAGGGGTAGCCTAAAGCCTCTTGTCGGAGACGAGATGTTCTAAAACAGGTACAGGGAAGCAGGTGTGTGTGAGGGGAGGCTGCATCTGACGCCACAGCCCTGCAGGCACCGTGTGTGTGTGTGTGTGTGTTTTTTGGGGTAGAGAGGATGTGAGTGTGATTATGTGTGTGTGTGTGTGTGTATTTGTGTCTGTGTGCATTAGCATTTTTCTGTGTATGTAAATTTTCTTATGTGTGTGTGATTGTGTGTGATTGTGTGTGTGTGGATAGTAGGGAGGGAGAGGTGTTTGGGGAGTGGTGGTAGGTAGTGGCCGTCAGTGCTGTTGAAGGATGCTGAGCACGAGAACCCCAGCGGTTCTCAGGGAGGGGCGCCGTCTTGCCCCAGTCCTTCCTCATTCTCCTTCTCCTCCTCCTCCTCCTCCTCACAGATAGATCTCCCTCTTGGAGCCCTGGCTGGAGGGGGTGGTGGCCGAGGAGTAGTCAGCAGCCTGGCTCAGAGGGATCTCCTCCAGGGAGCAGTCTTTGCCGGCGTCGCTGCCTGCCTGGTAGGCACTGGTGTAGGGGGGCTTGAAGCGGACGCCGGCCACTTTGGAGCTTCCTCCTCCTCCGCTGCCTCCCCCTCCTCCTCCACCACCACCTCCGCTGACGCCGCCGCTCACACGCTCCTCGGGCACGGGCTTGGGGCTGCCGTTGGTGACGGGGCCGTCGCGCTCCTGGTAAGGCACGAAGGTTGAGAGCTTGGCCGTGCCCTTGACACTCTTGCTGGCGCGGTTGGGCGAGGGCTGGCCGGGCATCCAACAGGCGTCCGAGTGGCCGAACTCGGTGCACTCCCGCGTGCAGGTGCCCGTCATGGCCACGTCAGGGAGAGACCTCAGGTCTGGAGGGAACACAGAACAGGAAAAACTCAGGTTAGCAGGGGTAAAATATCACCACACACACACACACACACACACTTGCTTATCAGTTTTCTGGATTACAAAAAACATTGTAATGTCTCACTGTTCACACAGATATTGTAATAGGTTGTCAGCACTGTATGTGTTTCGAAGCAAGCAGTATAGATATACAGTACATAAGGTACACATGTGTTTGTATGTGTAGGCATGAGTGTGTGTTTCTAATGAGCACCAAACGGCACACTATCAATTTGATGAACTCCGATACTGCATGAATTATAGCACAGACACTTGAAAGTCATTAAAGTCAAGTTACTAAAATAATTGCTAATGGGCATCAAGGCATGATGATCAGCGCCCTCAGTGTCTTACACCATCCTCCCTCGTCCTTTTCAATCTGGGCTCGGAATCAGATGTCAGCGAAGGAGAAGATAGCATCGTCTTTAAAGGTCAGTTAACACGCTGGATTCAGTCATACCTTCTGGACGTGAGAGGATGGTTGGCCCCATTTGACCCTTTGTTATTTGTGAAAGAAGTCTTCCCGGCTTCAGAGCGTGTTAGAGTTAAAATGGGACTACATCGCTGTCAATTCAATGATGTGATGTTGGCTCGTCACAGAGCCGACATAGAATTGGTATTGTCCCTGGCACTGCACTCATTTAACGGCGAGAAAAAAAAAACTGTTAGGGCTCTCTGAAGTGTAATTAAGTGGCTATGCCAATTAGAGGTGTGCAGCACATTAACAGCATAATGAGTCCATCCTTGCGTAAGTCACTGTGGAGTGATGAATGTGTCCCAAAAACATCATAAAAACAGACAGGAATGTGTGAAAAATCAAATATGCCAAAATAAACTACAACAACAAAACAGCAGCGAGAGGAGGGAGAGATTTAGAGATAGAGACACAGAGAAAGAGAGTGATAGAGAGAGAGGAAAAAAGGAGGGAGGTGGGGTAGCACAGCTTAATCGAAAAAGGTCACAATCCCCATGCACAAATACCAATGTGTATGTGCAGCCTAACCTTTCCTCTAAGCGTGACATTAGATTAGAGCCTTTGATACTGTGGGTTGGGCCTCTGCAGGGGTGGGGTGGGGTTGTGTGTGTGTGTGTGTGTGTGTGTGTGTGTATGCGCAGTGGGGGCTCGATTCAGTTCTCATGGGGATGGGGAGCATCTATTTCCCAAAATGTCTCCGCGCCATGCATAATTGAAATTAAACGCGTCACTCTGCTCGGTGGCAGGGAGTCATTCTGGTTCGCGTACACACAAAAGAGTATGCTATTGGTGTGTAAACACATGTGTGTGTGTGTTATTGGATGTACATATTGCCCCAATTTAGACACCATTACGAAAATAAAACAATAACAGTACAATGTTTTACATGCCCACCACCCCATAAAACAAGGCAACCTCCTAGACAAGAGAGGGTCAAGCCATTTTGGATTTTAACAACCAGGCACCTTCCCTATCCATAAATCTGCATAATTAATCCGGGATTTTAGGGCATTTATGCAGTTTGATGAGCTTAAATAATTGGTGCCCACCGAGACGAGCGCTCCAAGGTTAGAGGGCGCGCGCTATCTAAATACCCTTGCAACTAACGTGGGGATCAGTGCCAGGCCAGCTATCAGTGCATCAGCAGAACCACGGCGCCATCCACATTATCTCTCACTAGTTCTTCATGCCTTCACATATTTTACAACCTGCACAGACTTAACTGTGAAAGGGAGTGGCGGGGGGGGGGGGGGGGGCATATAAATATATTAATCTATAAATAGAAGCAGATGAATTGAATCTTGACCTCACATGCTTGGGTCCTTTGCTGTGGCAAGGCGCGCTAATGACTGATTTTAGCGCGAGGCTAGAGGGTCATGTTGCTTCTAATCAAGCAAAGGCATTAATTGGCCCAGGTTTGAGGTCTGGCAAAGCGCTTTGTTTGAAGGTGGAAATGGGGGTGAGGTGTGAGTGTGTGTATGTGTATGTGTGTGAGGTTGAGCTTGCTCGAAGCAAAAATCACCATCTCCAGTGAGTAGGGTGTGAGTACTGTATTCTGTGTGTGTGTGTGTGTGTGTGTGTGCCTGTTTGTCTGTGTGTCTGTTTTTTTTCTTGAAACTATTTGCAAGTAAGTAGAAGGAAGGGAACTAGTTGCAGGGAAGTATCTATGGCAACTGTATGGTCACTACTTGACCTGAGGTCTTGCATAAAATCATATTATGAAAACAATATGATGCATAATTGCTGCTTTATTCTTTCTTTTTTATTTCTCCATTTATTTCTTCAAACCTTTCATTGCACATGAAGAACCGCCCCTCCCTAAAACCTCCT
>JAGFZM010000321.1:292083-311271 GCA_017657215.1 Limnothrissa miodon | reverse complement strand
TTGTTTTGTTTTTTCTTTTACAGATTTTGCCAAGCCAAAGTCATCTGGACTTTCAACAGTCACTGACAACAGAGCAATCTGCACAGTTGATCCCCAAGTAATGGGAGGCAGTGGAAGCTGAGTCGTGATGCGTCTGAGCAGGCTGGAGGCCAACCATGACCTCCATGGTAGACCCAGAACAACTGTAGCAGCTGCTCCTTCTGTCCAGGGAATGTTCTCCGTTCTTGGGTAGCCTGGGGCTACCTCTGGCTCACTCATGTGGAGAAACACACGATCAGTTACATGTCTGTGATGTTCATCCAGTTAGAAAGAAGAAAATGAAATTTCCCTTTATTTTGCTGACTCTGTGGAATACAAAGAGTTGTAAGAAATCAACCCAGATGCATCTTGAGAAAGGTGTTTCTGCGTTAAGCAGCTGAGGCTCTGCTTTTTTTTTTGTTTGTTTGTTTGCTTGTTTTTTATATTTATTTTTTTCCCACTGCAGGTGTAATGTTTTGATCTTTTTACCTTTTGCAATGTGGACAAGATCGCGGCATGGCCACTGATCTTTCTAACGGACACACACGTCACACTCGTGCTCAGTCCGAGGGTGAGTGACCCCACCCACGATTGTGAGCCGCGGTGGCAATGATGCAGCGCAACGGGGGAATGGTGGGCAATGGCGGCCAGCCATGGGTCTTCCGGCGTGTCCGTCTGACCTGGCTCAGCTTCATGCTCTTTTTCATCCTGGTCTTCTTTCCACTCATCGCTCACTACTACCTCACCACCATCGACGAGGCTGGCGGGCCAGACAAGCGCATCTTCGGACCGCGGCCCGGCGGCGAGCTGTGCGAAGCCAAGCACGTGCAGGACCTGTGCCGCATCCGCGAGTCAGTCAGCGAGGAGCTGCTCCAGCTCGAGGCCAAGCGGCAGGAGTTGAATGGCGAGATCGCCCGGCTCAACCTACGCATCGAGGCCTGTAAACGAAGTATCGACAGCGCCAAACAGGACCTGCTGCAGCTCAAGAATGTCATCAGCCAGACCGAACACTCCTATAAGGAACTCATGGCACAAAATCAGCCCAAGCTTTCTCTGCCAGTTCGCTTGGTGCCAGATAAAGACGACCCAGGGCTGCCCCCACCCAAGTCCTCTCGGGCGTGTCGCCTGCGGTCGTGTTTCGATTATGCTCGGTGCCCTATGACATCGGGGTTCCCTGTCTATGTTTACGATACAGGGTCATATCCCTGGGGAGAGAACCTTGACCCGCTGGTCAAGCAAGCTTTCTCTGTGGCGGTTAAAGGCAACATCTATGTGACGGACAATCCGATCATCGCTTGCCTGTATGTGGTGCTTGTCGGAGAGCTGCAGGAAATGCCCGGGTCCCCTCCCCCTGCTCCTGCAGACCTGGAGAAGCAGCTTCGTGAGCTGCCTTATTGGAGGTCTGACGGTCACAACCACCTCTTGGTCCATCTGTCCAGGAAGTCCCTCACGCAGAACTTTCTGTACAACGTGAGCACAGGACGGGCAGCGGTGGCACAGTCCACCTTCTTGGAGCGGCAGTATCGGGAGGGATTTGACTTGGTGGTGTCCCCACTGGTTCACGCCCTCTCAGAGCCCAACTTCCTGGAGGTTCCTCCTCAGGTCCCTATGAAGAGAAAGTACCTCTTCACCTTTCAGGGTGAGAAGGTAGAGTCTTTGAGGAGCAGCTTGCTGGAGGCCCCACCACAGTCCTTTGAGGAGGAGATGGAGGGCGATCCACCCGCAGACTACGATGACCGTATCATTGGCACTTTGAAAGCAGTCCAGGACAGTCACCTGGACCAGGTACTTGTTGAGTTCACCTGTAAAAACCGCCCAAGGCCCAGCCTGCCAACGGAGTGGGCTTTGTGTGGGGAAAGAGAGGAAAGGCTAGAGGTTTTGAAGGTTTCCACATTTGCCCTTGTCATTGCTCCAGGAGATGGGCAGCTGATCGCTTCGGCCAGCTGCGGCATGCGACTCTTTGAGGCCCTAGAGGTGGGCGCCATCCCTGTCGTGCTTGGAGATCACTCCAAGTTGCCATATCATCACCTTATCCATTGGAGTGAGGCCACCATCATTGTGCCCAAGCCTCGTATCACAGAACTACACTTCCTGTTGCGCAGCTTGTCAGACAATGACTTGCTGGCCATGAGGAGGCAAGGGCGCTTCCTCTGGGAGACCTACTTCTCCACCTCAGAAACGGTCTTCAGTACCATCCTGGCCAGCATCCGCACAAGCATCCAGGTCCCAGCTGCTCCCATCAAGGAAGAGCCAGTCCAGGAGATCCCGCACAAGGCCGGCAAGCTGGCCGGAACGGACGCCAACCTGGCAGACAACGGGGACTTGGACCTCGGCCCTGTGGAGACTGAACCCCCGTACGCCTCGCCACGCTTCCTGAGAAACTTCACGTACACAGCATCGGACGTGTACCGCACCTGGAACCGGCCGCCTGGCCCCTTCCATCTGTTCCCCCACATGCCCTTTGACCCAGTTCTTCCCTCCGAAGCCAAGTTCCTGGGTTCTGGCACTGGGTTCCGACCCATTGGTGGTGGCTCAGGAGGCTCAGGGAGGGAGTTTCAAGCCGCCCTTGGAGGCAACACCCCTCGCGAGCAGTTCACTGTGGTGATGCTGACTTACGAACGAGAGGAGGTGCTCATGAACTCTCTGGAGAGACTCAATGGCCTCCCTTACCTCAACAAAGTCGTTGTTGTTTGGAACTCTCCCAAGCCACCCTCGGACGACCTGATCTGGCCGGACATCGGGCTGCCCATTGTGGTGAGTGTATGGTCCTGTGCCAAACCCATTATACCATTAAGTTCACTCAGTGCCTCGCATGAGGCCAGTTAAATGCATGAGCCTCTTTGGCTGACTCAAATCACCCGTTGCACATAAACTTCAATCTGTTATTCTGTTCTCTGCTTTAAATGACTCATTGTTAACACTCACACTGCATCCTTCTGCAGATGTTTCTTTGAGCAACTTATATAAAGCAGTGAACCAACATTACCTTTCTTAACATTATGGGGAAATAGTTGAGTTTCTTATCCACAAAAGGGTGGAGCTTTAAAATAAACTAAACTTGAATCTAAAGTAGTCCATGTCTCTAGTCAATTGGCCCCTGAGATGTATAATTAAAGTTTAATAATGATGCTGTTTGCTTTCCTCTGCAAGCTGCGGAATTGTCGGAGGGAGATGCCAGTTTGAATGACATTTCAATGATCATGGAGCATCTGTGGAATGTAAATCCTATAATTAATTAAAGCTGTCCTCATAAGAGATTGCAGTCATGTACTCGGTCTCCCTCCCCTACTGTCTGTGTGATTACATTCCTTTCTAGCAGCAGAAGCGACACTGCTTTTCTGGCTTCTAGAGTTTTTAGGCCTTCAGCCTGCAAGGAGGAGGCTATCGCTACCATGTGTTGTGCCATGCTGCTTCATCACGTATTTGTTTTATGACTAGTTATGACTGAGGACCTTGAAAGGAAGTCCGGAAATGACTCCGCCCTACCCCCCCACCCTCCCTTTGACCTTCTCCTGCAGGTGGTGCGGACTGAAAAGAACAGTCTGAACAACCGCTTCCTCCCCTGGGATGCTGTGGAAACTGAGGCCATCTTGTCCATCGACGACGACGCCCACCTCCGTCACGATGAGATCATGTTTGGCTTCAGGTGAGTGGAATGCTGTGAGAATAAAGAGCTGTTCTCCTTTTAAAAAGAAAAGCTGTCAAAAAAAACAAACAAACCTGTAAACCCAGGCATTGGTGTCCTCAGTTTACCTAGTGGTTTGATCTGTCTGTTTGTGTCGGGAGGGGCAAATAAACCAGATATAGACCCAAACCAACATGAAGAACCTCTTGTCAGAGTAACCTTGTTTTTGTCAATTCTTTGGTTAATGCATAACTCTGAGGCGTGTGTGTGTGCACTTTCATGAACAACCCCCATGAAAATACTGTGCTGTGTTCGGACTTGTTTGGATTGTTACACTGGCCAGCTAATGTTAGTCCAGCCTAACCAACATAGGCTAAAAGTGCCTTTCACGCCTTAACCCAAGCAACTAATGCCTTTTTATTTGATTTGATTTGGTGTGAGAGACCTCAAGAACCATGAGGATAATGTGTCAGAATGTAATTGTCAAGGGAGATTCGAATTGGGGAGCAACATTTGCTTCATGCGTCTCAAAAGACAGAAATCCGATTTGCCAAAACTGATCTCAGTTCAACTGTTTATGTGGGATGCAATATGTTAGTTCTGTTCCTAATGTTGTGCAGCGGTGTATTTGCAAAGGGGAGGGTTCATGCACTTGTCAGTGTAGGAAGTGAAAGTGTAAAGCAGCTTAAAAATATTTGTGTGAGTTCTGTTCAAATGACTGCAGCCTGGGTTTGCATAAGCGTACGCATCTCTGATGTCCTTGAGCAAGCACTGCGGCTCGTTCAGGTGGTTGAAACAGCCTGTCTGGCGTGGATGCATCCGCACGTTGGTTATAGTTGGCCAACACCCAAGGGCTTACAGGTTAGGAGGAAAACTCCGAGCAGGCCTCAGGAACGAAAAGTATTTCAGACTGTAAATATTTGTCCCCAGAATATGCCATTTGGGATCCCTTCCCCATCGTTCTCTCTTCGGTATTTGCTTTCATTTGGCATGTGTGTGCATGTGTGTGCATGTGTGTGTATGTGTGTGCATGCGTGAGTGTTTGTGTGTGTGTGTGAGTGTTTGTGTGAGTGTGGCGTTGTGAGAGTGTTTGTGTGTGTGTGTGCGTTGTGAGTGTTTGAGCGTGCGTGTGTGAGTGTTTGTGCGTGTGTGTGTGAGTGAGTATAATGGTAGCGTTTGCGCTGTGTACACATAGCATCCTGTGCTCAGTGCTATCTTTGTCTGATTCCATCTGCCCTGGGGCCTGTCCAGACATGCTGCTTGCATGCACACACACACACACACACACACAGAAACACTCACACCCACACACGCTGCTGCTGCTGCTTCTACAGCTACTGCCGTCACAGCAGCATGAGAGGGGTCATTTGGATGAAATGATCCAAGACGTCTCCGGGGGAAATCACATCACTACAAATGGAGCTCTGCAGAGATTTTACAACCAGTGTGTGGCTGTGCAAGGCGTGTTGCGTATGTAAACAAGATAAGAAGCTTGAGAGGGGCTCCAAAGGTGTGTGTGTGTTCGCGCGTCTGTGTGTGTGTGTGTAGTGGTTGGCTAGGTCTAGGTATTTCATCCCTTCTGGAGGGGTTTGGGGGCGGGGTTGGGGTGGCTCGTTCAGAAGCAGTAGGGGTCACCTGAGTCAGAGACAGGCAAAGGAATGCTAGGCATCTCACCTGATAAGTGTAACACAGGTTAACAACCCCCCCTCTGTTTGATGTTGGACCATATGTTTCTGCCATTATTCTCTCTGTGTGTTTGTGTGTGTGTGTGTGTGTGTGTGTGTACAGTACATAGCCATTACATAATATTTTATTTTTTGTAAGAAAGGCTTGAGCATGCTGGTCCATTTATTTGTGTGTGTGTGTGCTTACATACATCACAGATCCATTCCATGGTCTTTTACTCTCTCTTAGAAACAGGCTTGAGCATGCTGGTGCATTTATTAGTGTGTGTGTGTGTGTGTGTGTTGTGTTTTGTAAGATGAATGTATCTCCTGAGCCTCTGCGCGGTGGTGTGATGGATGTTTGTTGAGTAGAGTGGAGTCCCTGACCCCTCGGGTGTCTGAGGAGCAGCGTTGCACTCCCAGAACAAACACCTCCAGCCCACCACCCTAGCACCAGTCACACAGATACCCAAGCCAACAAAGGCATTCAATCGGCTCCATCTCTCCCTTCTGTCTCCTTCTACCGCTCCATTTTTATTTATAAATCTCTTCTGCTTTTTATTTCCTTCCGTCTGTTGGATTCTCTTTTTGTGAATCTCCTTTTTTCCTTCCCTTTTCCACCCCTCCCTCTTTTAATGTTTCTGTCTCTCTCTCTCTCACACACTCTCTCTATCTCTCAGGGTGTGGCGGGAGGCCAGAGATCGCATTGTGGGCTTCCCTGGCCGCTTCCACGCGTGGGACGTCAACCACCAGTCCTGGCTCTACAACTCCAACTACTCCTGCGAGCTGTCCATGGTCCTGACCGGCGCCGCCTTTTTCCACAAGGTATGTGAGGTTTCCGGCACTGACCACCACAACACGAGATGAGCTACGCCACGCCAAGCAACGTCCCTATGGGCCAGCCCCTTGTAGCTAGTTCAGCAGATTTAGGATAAGCTTAAGGGCACTTATATACATTTCAGCACAATCAGTGATGGCAGACAAATAGCAGGACATATTGACTGAATTGACTGTACCCTATTGACTGAATAGTGCTTGTACGAACTGATGGGGTCAAGCTGTGTAGTGAAGTGGCCATAGAACTGAGCCTGCCAAAGTTTGCTCACAGTGAATAGTTAGTTTGCTCATATTGAATCTTTATTTGTGTGTGGGGGGTATCCTAGTTCTTCATCTTCATCCCCCCTGGATTCTACCAACTGGTTGTGAGACAGATTTTTGTTTGGCACTCGGGTTCTATTGGGGGTTTACGCTCATGAATGTTCAGTTTATGGGCTAAAAATGATCAGTGAATTCATATGTAATGCTTCTCAGACACCCAAAGCCTTCACTTTCTGTTACCCAGCCACACAAATGTGAACCGCAGCACTGAAAAAGACACTCCGTATAAGAGACATGTCAGGGTCGTAGATTGACAGATTCCTTCGCACATGTCTGTGATGTGCGTGACTGTATCCCCCTATGGCAGTGTATCTGTGGTGATATTCACACCACATGCTTGAGTAATGCCACCACTGATGTGGATGTGTGCAATTAGTTTTCATAAATCAAAATACATGGAAAGTAATATACAAACATTTAATGACATTACATGACTTAAAATATCCTGATTTGTCAGGTTTAATATTAATATAGGTGATTTCTAGGAGGTGAATATTTCCAATATCATAGAAAAATGAAAATGGTCGTTTATTTTTTTTTTTGTTTTGTTTTTTTGGGAAGACATCCCTAGTCTCTGCTGTGAAAAAAAGCACTCCATATAGTGTCCATACACTACAGATTGCTCCCCTCTGGGCTGAGAGTACATATGCCGCCTGTCGGTTACACAGCTGTGAGTGTCACCACCTGTCAAGCATTGAACTGGAGTGGCCTGTCGCGACAAAATTGCGGCTCTCACAGAAAAGTTCACCCATGTCAAAAACATCCATTTCTCGCTGTGAAAAGCCTCGGCACTTCTGCCTGTTGAGCCTCGGCACCGCCATTCGTCTCCTCACCTGTCGAGAAACCCTTTTGCTCCTGTCCACCCACCCTCCTGCTCTCTGTCCTCGGTGAGAGATTGCCTGTCGGATGTTTTAGTCCACTGCAATCCTGACATGTGTTTTTCTTGTCTCACCCACCCCCCTCCTCCCCCAGAAGCTATCCTTTCACGCCCATTTTGTATGTCTGTCCACATATCTTGATGGAATATCTCCCTCATCCGACGGTTGCCCGGGCAACCTGGTGACCGTGAAACGGCGCTCTGTGAATGCAGATGGAGGAACAACCGAGCCCTGACCTTCACGTCAAACCCGGCGGACGGAGAACTAATTTTCCTTTTGTTGGAGTCGAGGCATATAAGGTCTGTCTCAGCAAATAAAGGCATTCATCCGACTCCACACTGGGCCACTACAATATGGACACCCGCCCGCGGTCCTGCTGAGCTGACCGTATTTTCTAGAAGCTTCTCATGAGTAATGGAGAATGTCATTATCATTATCGTCACATTACAAGCGTCTGCCACAATGCCGCAAATTCAAATCCGCTCTATTTGCTGGAATGTAAACATCTCTTTTTTCGGAAAGCCGAGCGTAATGCCGGTCCAACCAGGCGTGAGTGCGTACGCGCATGGTGGAGCTTGGGGGATCCTAGCTGAAGATAGCATTGTGAAGCCAGGCGCAGTGTAGTGTAGTGTAGTGTAGTGCAGCGTGGCGTGAGCGCTCTAACAGACCGTGAGGCTGGCTCGGGGACAGGAGCTTGGGGTGCTGATGCGTTGACAGATGGAGCCGACTAAGGGCCCGCAGGGGTGGCGGTGGATGGAGAGGGTGGGGTTGGGGGTGGTGGTGGTAGGGAGAATCAAGGCCCTGGAACTGACTGCAGTGCGGCAGGGAGGCCCTGTGCCATGGTGGAGCCCAGTGGGACTTCCTTACCCTTTCTCTTCCCCTCTCTTTCCCTCTATCCGTCTTTCACTTCCTGTTGTTCTCCTTTCCGACCCTCTTTCTTTCTTCCTCCAGAGTGGTAACGAAATGGAATTCTTGTGTAGGTTTGAGCCGTGAGCTCGCTCTGAGCGTGTGTGTGTTTTATTTCTCTCTCTCACTCCAAATGGCTGTTCTCTTTATGGTTGCACTCCTTCATTTGTTTACCTTGTTTAGTGTTACGATCTCCATCTGTCTGGTTATTTATTCTTGGGTACTTTCTGCCACCTGTCTCTTATCTATCTCTTCCTCCCTCCATCTCTCTCTCTCCCTCCTCACATGCTATTTCTCTCCATCCATCACCTCTGTCCGTCTTTAATTTAAGTTACGCTTTCCTTCCATTTCGTTTTTATTCTACCTTTTCCCCTTTCAACTCTGTTCATGTCCTTTCTTTTTTTCCTCTCCTTCTCTCCCCCCTCCCTCCTCTACCTATTTCTATTTTTAACATGTAAAAAAAAGAGTAGGAGTCAGTCACACACTATAAAGAAGACACAAGGTCTACAAAAGAATTTTTAACATTTCACATTGTCTGGTTCAGTAAATAAGTGCATTCAAGCTCTCTCACTCTCTCCCCCTCTTTTTTTCTCTTTCTGTCATTCTTTCTTTCAGTACTATGCCTACCTGTACTCGTACGTGATGCCCCAGGCCATTCGGGATATGGTGGACGAGTATATCAACTGCGAAGATATCGCCATGAACTTCCTGGTCTCCCACATCACGCGCAAACCACCCATCAAGGTCAGTGTGGGTGCCGGGCCTGCCAATCATGAGAGCCTGCACATCTACATGGATGCACACACACACACATATATATATATATATATATACACACACACTCAAATATAAAAAGAGATGGTTAGTGAAGAGAAAGAAATTTGCATGGATGTACACAAATACACACAGAAAATAAAAGAGAATCACTATTCACAAAGCACACACACAAACACACACACAGAGGGAGGGAGACGCATGTGTTCATCGCACACACATAAAAACCCTTACACAGATACAAACCACGTTCTTACTGCGCATCGCTCTGACTAGACACATCTGCTCAACGGATTAACCCCTGAACATGATGGACGAGTCTGTGGGCTTGTTCCCAGCAGCCAGTCGTTCCATGACCCTATTTACAGCTTCTTGAGGATTGAAAACCACATACTGTACCTGGAAGGATGGAATCCCCATACTCAAGACTTTCTTTAACATTTTTTTTTTTTTTATTGGATGTATTTCTCACAATCCTTATAAATCCCGCCCTCTCTGCCCCCAGAGTGGATAGTGGAATGGAAATGTCTGTGCGGCGTAGTTACACAGCCCTTGTGTGTTAGTATTGTATGTATAACAATGCTATCTCCAATAGTAGGATGATTATGCAGGAAGGTTCAAGGAAAGCCGCCTGGCTTTGATGTCTTGGTGTTGAGCTGTGCATAGACGAGTCTCTCTCTTTCTCTCTCTCTCTCCCTCTCTCTCTCCCTCCCTCCCTCCCTCCCTCCGGGTGTGTGTGTGTGAGAGATATGAGATGATGAACATGATCTTTTTGTATTAGTCAATAGGTTTCTCATCTCCCTGTATGGCAGTGAAAATCCAGAGATAGGATTAACACACACACCACACACACACAAATATTGGTCACATATGGATTGTGGAGAAAAGGAAATCAATTGTTCATGAAATTCAGATGGTAAAACTTGAAATGGGTGTCATTTGTATTACAATGACTTGTAATTGGTTTTGCCGTGAACAGCTTCTTTTCTCTCTCTCTCTTTCCCTGCTTCCTTCTCTCTGTCCACTTCTGACTAAGAATATTCAGATCATTTATGCAAATGTTGAAACAGAAATAGTTCTGTTGCTCATCATTAAAAACAAAAAGGGAAAAAAAATAACAGAGCAATGCAAATTAGCTCCTGAAAGCTTTTGTTCTCTCTAAGGATGTGAGTTTTATCATTTGGAATAATAATTTGGAGTGATGTTGTTGCATTAGTAGAGGGAACTCTCTCCGCCAGTCTTGTCTTCTGCTATGCGTTTCCTACCCTCTGTCATTAGTCAATAGATGGATAATGTCATTTGGATTCAGCTGTTTTAATGGGTTTTGCAGTGAAAAGCTTTACATCTCTCTCCTTGTCTCTTTCACTCACACCGACCCATTCCCTCGTTCCGTTCCCTCGTTTTCTTTTCCTTTCTTTCTCTCTCGTTAACCCTTTCGCTAACCCTGTGTCTCTTCTATTGCCTTCTCTTTCCGTGTCTCATCTTGTTTGTCTCTCTCTCCTCTTCTCTTCTGTCTCTCCAATTGCCCTCTTCCATCTCCCCGCTCTCCTTTTCACACATCCGCTCATCCTGTCTCCTCTCTCGCTTCATCACACTATCCGCTTGCCTCTCCTCGTCTCCTAATCTCGCTTCTCTCTCTTAGTAATGTGTGCTTCTTAATCGTGTGAATGCTACCAAATGGATTGAATAATTAAGTGTTTAGCCTCTCTTGTTGTCTGTCTCTGTCTTTTTATTTTCCTCTCACCCACCTATTTACAGTATCTTGGCACCTTTCTGTCATTCTGTTTCATTTTTCCTCTAGCCAATGCAAATGGCTGCAAAACATGCTGCAAACAATACTAAATCAGTGTCTTAGTAGAGAACACATGCAGGAAAATGACCAGTTCTCCCTCCCTCTGGCCCCCTTAGGTGACCTCGCGCTGGACGTTCCGCTGCCCCGGGTGTCCGCAGGCGCTGTCGCACGACGACTCACACTTCCACGAGCGGCACAAGTGCATCAACTTCTTCGTGAAGGTGTACGGCTACATGCCCCTGCTCTACACGCAGTTCCGCGTGGACTCGGTGCTCTTCAAGACGCGCCTGCCCCACGACAAGACCAAGTGCTTTAAGTTCATCTAGCACACGTCGGCCACGGCAGAGAGGTCACTGCTGCTCTGGATGATGGGAGATGTAGTATTTAATTCGGTACGGAACAGAAAAGCAGGAGCATTCAAGACTACTCTTTATAAATACATACCAGAGGGATGTTGTTAGACTCTTTGCTCATCCTGGGAACTGTAATATGGGACTAAAAAAACTGTTGCCAAACTAAAGCTTTTGTGTTTTTTTGTTTTTGGTCATCTTTCTCATGTCCGCTTGTGCTTGTTTCCATGGGCAACCACTACAGTTTTTGCATTTGCGTCACTTTCCCTTTTTTTGGGCTTGACTAAGCTGATCAATACACTAAAATGGTCGTTGGAGGCCTTACCAGCACAGAATACTGAGCATTTTAACTGACACAACACGAGAGACTGACCTTCTGACGTTTAACCTTACAGCGATGGAATGGGTCGGTCAGGCCTCCTCTGGGAGATGCCGCAAAGGATCTTGGGAGAGAGAGAAAAATGAGCGCAAGGACAAATGGACTGTGTCCGCCTCACTAGGAACTGAACCTTTTTTTTTTTTTTTTTTTTTTTGTTTTTTTTAAAGAAAGGTCGTGTTATGATTTTATATATTCTACTTGTATATGAAAAAGCACTGATGATGGGTCTTACATGGCGACTATTTTGTTTGTGATGTTTACTTATGTAAAACAATGTGTATGCGTGTGTAGCTGTTCTGAACAACATTTCCCCAATAACCCCCTTTGCCCTTTCAGTTGGCCAATTAGCTCGCGCCATTCACTCTTAACTCTCCGCAAACTCGAAACTTCGTAACACCCGCTCATCTCTCATCTGTCAAAAAAAAAAAAAAAAAAAACACTTTGTCGGTTTCTTCAGAGGTGTGGACTTGTGTGTGCCAGTGAAAGCTTCTTGGCACGCTGCTTCAGGTCTCTCAACCCAGAGCTGCACACGCTTTTGGGGGAGGTGAGGGGTGTGGGTAGTGATGGGCTGGGGGCACAGCCAGAATCTCATTTTTGCTCCCCATTTGACAAGACAGCCGGTAATGTAATGAAATGAAGAATGTCGACCATATTTAGACACTGAGGGTTATTTGGCCTATGCTACCATTTCCCCAGCTTCCTCCTACCCCCAAATCCTCATCTTGCTTGTCTTTTCCACTAAAAATCAACTCTTCACATAGATTCCCGTCTTCTTCTTCCCTTCTCCCCTTCCCTCTCTGGTTCTCTGGTTCGTCCTCCTTCCCTACCTGTATTATCTGGCTAGACGGGTAGTAGTTGCGCATACACACCTCTACAGTGTCTCCCACTCTTGCTGCAAATGCCTCTGAGATTTCTGTATGGTTTGGGGGGGGGGGGGGGGGGGTGTCTGTCTTTAAATGCAGTCCACTCGTCCTCCCCTATCCCATGAACCCATTCATCATCTCTGCTCGTCACCACCCCCGCCCCAACACACACACACACACACACACACACACCCTTACACACCCTTCACTTCCACCTGCCCCCCAGGACGTGTTTTAAAGAGTTTAATTTCACCCCTGACTTGCCAGATCAGATGCTTGACCTTCGAGGCTGAAACGGTGAGCTGGCTTCTGTCCCCACCCCCACTGTGTTTCTCTCCCCTCCTGTCCCATACTCAGTTCTGTCAGGAGGGCCAGACTCCTTTTTTTCCCCAGATACAGTAGAATCAAATATTCTATTGAGCTTGTTTTGCAAGTCAACTCTGTGTGGGTGCTGTGTTTCCTTAAGGTCAACTACACATCAGTCTCCTGAACTGAACTTGTCATTGTCAACAGAATGTAACTGATGGACCTGGATAACCATGCAGCCACTACTTCAGGTCAAGGAGCACCATTTGCTTTCTGTACAAGAATAGTGGATGTGGTCATCCCGTGACCTGGACCTTGCCATACAACTAGTGGTCCTAAACAAGCCAAGTTGCTACTTTTACCTGTCAGGATGTAAATCTTTAAATTTATAACATAAGTCTTATGCACAAAGAACAATGGGCTTCTTGACGGTTGGTTGGTCTGTTCTATAGAACTCCAATTCCCCTCCGTTTCCACATGCGTTTTGTATCTGCTGAGAAGCAAAGGTAGATAGGTCATTTTAGTACTAATCCATCCTGCATGCCATTAGCCCCAGGGGAAACAGTGCCACAGCTGGTTCTTTACAGCTTTCCCCTCCCTCATGCCCCACCACTAAACCCTACTGCCTCCCAACCCAACCCGCCACAACCCCCTCCTCCCCCACTTGCCGCAACACACACACACAAATCCCACTACTGCTACATGGACAGGTCAAATCCTGAAAAGTTACACACCAGGCAATTTTAGAAGAACTGATTACTGAACGCCTGCCCAAGTAAAACATTAAAGTACATATTGTTTTAACGAATGTGTGTTCTTGTTTTTGCGTTATTTTTGTTCTTGTGTTCTCTTATTCCCTAGTACCGGGTTGTCTAGAGCGCTGGAACAGTGCAAATGTGTGCCAGAACACACTGACATCATTGAGAAAAGGTTGTGCTGCCCACCGCACCCCTCCGCGAAGGCCAGGGACTTGCAACATGGTTGCGGCGTGATCCCGACACTGGGACGAGAACGGAACAATTATAGGCTATATTGGTCCGACCTTCAGCCCACAGCTTTTTAGCCGTCACCTAGCCTATCAAGAACTGTGCGGAATGAGTGCTTATTTTAACTGTGGAAATATAAAATGCTATTGACTCAAATTCACATTTTCTCGTTGTTAATATATTTCGGTGTAGCCTAATATTTATTTTGTGTATATCAACATTTAAGAAATGGGCAAGTCAGTTGGGAGTTTCTAGTCGACTACCTAAACACTTTCACGTCTAGTCTAGTCTGAACAGCCAGTTGTGCTAAATGCATAATATTTGAGAAATACCAAACATCTAATTTCCGCCCTCTGCTGGTGAATTTGACGCAATGCGAGAACAAGCCACCATCTTTTCGTCAGAAAAAAATTGACAACCAAAATAATTACACACAATAACCAAAAGCGTGTTTTAATACAAGAGGGTGTTTGTACAACTCTGTAAAAGAGGTAACACATTTTCTCTAAAACATCTAACATGGCATGATGCAAAAAAACTAGCACAACTTCAACACTGACACACAAGTATTCTTGGTGCCATTGGTCCCGTTAGCGTTAGACATCGCATGATCCGAAACGGCACTCTGTAAAAGTCCTGCGCAACCATCTCTAGAGGTCTAAAACTTCTGCAGGAACCGGAGCACCAGGTCTCGCAGCGTCGTCCTCAGAGGCTCGTTGTTGTCGCACACAATGTGCGTGCCATCCTCCTCAAGCTGGATAAGCGTGTCCTCGGCTTGCAGGTGCAGAATGTGCCCCTCGGCCGTCTCCTCCACCTTAACCTCCACTATGCCATGCTAGAAAAACGGAAAAGAAATGAATGGAAAAGATGGTTCCTTTTTATTTTTATGACATGGAAGACATTTTAATGTATTTAATGTGTCAAATAGCTGGTTTATCTACATCTTGTACAGTGCTGCTACTGCTTCTTACAATCATGTTCACCCCCACCGCAAAACTAAATCTGTGTGCCCCAATCCCAGCATGTGATGTTTTTGAGTCCTTGCTAGAACAACGTCCCACTCTCTCCTTTGCTCGGCCGAGGTAGGAGAGGCTAATTGACAACACATTAGAAGCACTTACCACCCACATGCCATTAATACCTTCCAGAATTCCGCCGGAACATTCCTCTAACCATTTCTCATCTCTAAAAGAAGTCTCATCTATTCAGCACTTGAATCACTGTTCCCATAAGCATTAGATCTCTCTCTCTCTCTCTCTCTCTAGTGGTATTCATTTCACTGTCTGACTGAGTAGCACAACAATCTTTCACTTGATTCTCTCCGGACAGAGAAGTGTTGTTGTGTGGGCGTGGGGGAGGGTGGGGGCCAATTTCCAGGGCTGTATGTCCCTCATTACCCCCAAAGTTAATGTCTTTAGTGAGCTGTCGGATAATAAATGAGTCCCTCGCCCTCCCCTGTTCGCTCTGAGTCTGGCATTCCCACGTGCCGGAGCTGCTATTCTCACTTCTCTCCCACACCACTGCAGAGACAGAGAAAGAAATTTCCTCACAGCAGAAAACCTCAAAGGCCCAGGTGTTTTTGAAGTGCGAATCCAACACTCTTAAGGTCTTTTCTGTGGGCTTTTAAGAGGTTCACAGTTTATATATACTGTAACAAGGGCATTTTTTAAAAGGACTTCAGTGTCTCTTAAGGGTTATTTCATGATGGGAATAGCCCTAGACACTGACAACAGCTACAAACAGACCAACCAGCAGCTATTGTGGATGCTGTGCTAGGACTAGTTCTTTCTCAAGCAGATGCTATAAAGGAGAAATCCAGAGTCGACTTAAGGTTCCTAAGTGAAAGATGTGCCCCATGCCCGCTGCTTTACTATTCAAGTTTTTTGCGTTTTTTCCCCACCGCCACAATGCAGTGACCTAGAATCAGTCCTTATAACACTGGATGTGAGGGACATGGAGGTCAGGGTCGAGCAAGAGGTCACTGACGTGTGCATGGCTGGAGGGATTCTGAGGTATTAAGAGTAACACTGAGGCCAGGATAAGTACTACTCTTAGTCAGTGGTGTGGCAAGATAAGACCAGTCTTTGTCTCTCACCACCACCTCCAAACTCCAAGAACAAGATGGGGTGAGATCAGGACACCATAAAACAGTGAGAAAGCAACCGAGCTACAAAAAAACATTTTTCCTTTTTTTAAATCTTGCTGTAAAAAAGTCAGTCTGGCTTTACAAACTTTGGAACTACCTGAACAGGGCTACGGTCACCTTGAACAACATGAAGTTCTCAGAATATTTCAAGGCAACACAACAGAACAGCTAAAATCCATTTCTCCATCTTTGTTACAAATTCTGGGTTGTTCTGCATGATGGACACTTTTGGGTCACACCATAGTATCTTCAGTTCATACCTGAGCTCAGAAGTAAACCCAGAACAAACTGGCCATTTTCCCCTGGTCACTTCCTGTTCTGCCCCAGACCTGCTGCTATCTATATCCCTCAGCCAACTTCCACTGTTTCCATATCAGCTCATGTCCATTTTCCAAGTCAAGTAGCAGTGATGGGCCCCTCAGGCAAAGGAACCATCGCGCCACCTCTAATAGGCTTCAGAGTCAGTAGACGGGCTGTCAGAGGATCACTGTACTGTCTACCTTACTGCCCCCAAAATGTCCCAATAAGACCACATGTCCTCCGTTATGAAAGGAAAGACACACACGCGCACACACTCACACACACACACACACACACACGTTCCTTGGTAGTGGCATCATCCTCGCTTTGGGATCCATAGTTATATGCCATGTTATGGGCTTGGGCATCAAAAACTTAACAAGGGGAAAAGTGAATTTTATTGCCAAAGAACAGTCAGGCACAGGTGTTAAATATTAACAGAGAGGACAGGGAGTAGGAAAAGCTTAAATTCCACTTGATCTTGATCCAATTCAGGACAGGCGTTAAGAGAAAAACTGAAGAGTTTTTTCGGCAATTAGGCAAATAAAGAAACGGTCTAAAAAATCCATCTCGTGGACATTGACCAAATCCGACCTTTCCGACAGTTAGAGAACTGAAAAGGTCAATGCTCCTCAAAAGTGGTACTGATCTGCATTTTAATTACACATGAAAGATAGGAAAGGTAGGAAGTCTATCACAGCATCTCTTTTTCAAGGGGGCACACAATAGTTTCAAGGGAGTCGACGACAGGCTGCTTGCCTGGTGGTTTCTGAGAAAAGGGACGTGTGATAATCACTGGTGCAGACTGTTACAAGTGCATCCATTTTTCCATTTGCAGAGTGCACAGTGGTGGTTAAGATCTGCAGACTCAAAGAAAAGGGGAGAGGAGAGAGGCTTGGGGGTGGGGGTGCTACTGAGTGGGTACTGCACTTTCAGAATCATTAAACATAGAAGAAAGATAGATAGAGAGAGAGATAGATAGAGAGAGAGGAGGGGGGAGAAAGAAGGAGAGATGTATATGCTATTTCTTTCTTTTTTTGTTTTTTTTCACATCAAAGCTTTGACGATGCGCCGCGGCATTTGTTTTGTCATGCCAACAAAGTACATCTTTACTGAACTGAACTGAGGGAGAAAGAGAGATGGAAAATTGCATGTATTTCACAATGTGTTTACTTGCTGGGTCTTAAAAGCCAGCTTGTGGTGTCTGAGGACAAGGCTGCAGTGTGAGAAACACCATCTGACATCTTCCCACAGTGTCCCGAACGCCGTTATGAACTGCTGAATGCGTGTGTGCGTCTGTCTCGCGCTCGCCCAACAAGAACCTCTCTGAAGGCTACGCTGTTGGAACCCAGACAGAGCGCTCCCAATCAGTGAAGGCTTTCTGCAGTAGCAGGGAGGTTATGCTAATAACGCCCCTCTTTCCTGCAATCTGTTTCACATGCGCGCGCACACACACACACACACACACACACACACACACACACACGCACACTATTTCGTTCAAATCATACATGTGTGCGAAGGAGGGAGAGAGAAGGAGAAAGTAGTTTAATTTGGCTTCTCAGTCTGCTCTGCTGCAAAAGACAGCACGAGCCATGAAAAAAAATACAGAGAGTGGGGAGAGGAAAAGAGAGAGAGTATGGGAAGAGGAGAGTGCTTCAGTTCATTTTAGTGCTAGGATAGAAGATGTTCCCAGCTATTCAGAGAACATCTTCTATCCTAGCACTAAAATGAACTGAAGCACTATCCCCTAGCACTATGCTCCTTAAGGTTTCTGCTATGTAGCTCGATTGTTATCCTCGTTTTGTAAGTCGCTTTGGATAAAAGCGTCTGCTAAATGCATAAATGTAAATGTAAATGTAAAGAGGAAGAGAGAGAGTATGCGAAGAGGAAGAAAAGAGTGGGAGGAGAAAAAGTCTCCCCCACCTCCTCCAGAGTGAGTATGCAGCAAGAACTAGAAAGTTCTTCGGCCTGACGAGGAAGAGGAGGGTGAAAGGAGAGGAAGAGGATGAAAGGGGGGGGGTTGGGGAAGTGCTGTGCAGGCAATAAAAGTCTCTCACCCACCCCCTTCAAAGGGCATCTAATTAACGCCATGCAGGGCTAACCTTGACAGAGGCAGCATTGGCGGCAGCAGCCAGCCAGCCAGTCAGTGTGGCTGATTAAAGCTCATGGGTGTGAGTGAGGCTACAGAGATATTGTGTGTCTGTGTGTGTGTGTGTGTGTGTGTGTGTGTGTGTGTGTGTGTGTGCGCGTATGATCACTGGAGTTTGTTCAGAGGTCTGAGTTTGTGAGGGTGTGTACATTACTTTGTGTCTTCCTGTGTGAGCAAGGAAAGAGAAAGTCTTAAACTCTTTAAAGTGAGCGTTTGAGTGAGCTTTGTGTGTGTGTGTGTGTGTGTGTGTGTGTGTGTGAGTTGACCCAGTCTAAAAAAAAAAAAGTCCTTGTGAGGGTTTTATGAACACGTGTGTGTATGCGTGTGTGTGAGTGAGTAAGTGAGAAAGAACAGAGAACAGCAGATGAGGGTTGCTAAGTGTTTGACAGGCAGGCAGGATGAGGGATAAATCATGATGCTGGGTGAGTGTAAGGGAAATCTGGTGTGAATCAGTCAATAGCTCAGTTGTTCAAGGTCACTGAATGGTGTCAGGAGAAAAAAGAACCAGAAAATTTGATGCAACATAGACTGAATAACAAACTAAGAACTAATGTTAACTGAACTAATGAAAATGAGACCGAAAGTTACTTTGCCTCATACAATTGGTGTTAATTTATCAATTAATTATTCTATGTTGTATGAAATTATGATGTTCCTTTTCCTACTGGTAGTACTTGGTGACTTTGAATAGCAGGGCTATTAATAGATTCTCACCGGATTTCACCTTTAGAAAGTCCTGCAATACACAGTCTATGCAGTCTCTCCTTTCTTTCTGTCTCTCAGTAGAGACATAGTTCTCTCCTTTCTCTCCCTCTCACAGTCTATGCAGAGACATAGTTCTCTTTCTCACAGTCTATGCTAAAACATAGTTCTCTTTCTCACAGTCTATGC
>JAGFZM010000321.1:235895-282854 GCA_017657215.1 Limnothrissa miodon | reverse complement strand
CCTGTGTGTAGATCTAGTTCTTCTTCTCTTTAGCTCTTTAGTGTTGTGGCCTCCTAGCGGTATGGAGTTTGGAGAGCAGTTCCTTTCAAATGCTGTTTTTAATTGTAGCTCTCCAAAATAAACCATGCTAATTTTTATTTTCAGGATTTCGTATGTTTTATTGACCTGTCAATACAAATGTATTGACTATCTGAGCAGTTCGGCAAGGAACCGCTTTTTGGAAATTGATGGTACTTGTAGTTTAGTAAATATTCAAACCCCTTTGATGACGCACTAAAACTTATTCGGCAAACTACACTTCCCGTACAGCTATCATACAATTTCCAGGTGTTGATGTCAAAATGGCTGTTGTCACTCAGACAAAGGCAAGTCAGTTCGTTTCTGATTGAAAATTGAAATCAGTCAGAAGGGCCGGGCAAAACTGTAAAATTGATGGTGGTCGTAACGTCCAGTAGAAAAGGATTCGTCCGACTTTGTGTTCTGGTGCAGCTTAACATTATCTGATGCACTGAGGCTGTGACAAGATCCAAGGAAAAGGTAAGATTTCATTATTGTTGAATTTGCGTTAGCAAGCTAGGATAACGTTACATGATTACTATACAGCAAGTTGCTGTTCATTTTGCTAGCTAGTTAGCTGGTTTTACTGTAGCTGGCACCGAGTACATCAAATGCACGAATCATAACTTTAAGCTTCAGTTTATTTAACCATTAGCCACTGTCATGCCACAATTAAATTCAAGTTTCAAAATGACACTGATGTCAACTGATAATGTTATGGTAATCCCCGCTTTTACAGGCTAACTAGCAGGCGGCTAGGTACAGTCACCTTTTGCAGACTTATATGCGTTGCATGTGCATGATTAAAATATGGCTTCTATGATATAATTTACATTAAACTTGTGTCCAGCAGAAGTCAAACGCTGGGGTGTTGTAGCGTAACGCTACATCGTTAGTTTGCATACATAATTGCACAGGAAACTTGCTTTAGCAAGTGGAGTTTATTGCAGAAACACATTGCTTTAAAACTTTAGCCATCAGCAACTGGGAGTTCCCCTTGTGCAGTTTCACTAAAATGTTACCTTCATATCAAGGTTACAGGAGACCAATTCGTGTCCTACTTATGGCATTTACGTATCTTTCCCTTATTACTGTTCGCAATGCATTCTGGTCGTGGAGATAATTTGATGCTGGTGTGCAGTTATTTTTGGACAGAATATGGGCGTTGCGCCGCTCTGCATCTTGCGGGCAGAACTAGACTACCGGATGGTTTGATTATGCAGTTGTGTTGGCATCATATGACTTCAATGTGTGTTAGCCCTAAAGGTTTCTGTTTTGTATTGAAGATAATATGCTCCTCTGTTACAACCCGGGGTATGAATAGCATTAAAGATAGTTCGTGGTAGATTTCCCATTTTAAGTGCCCATGTCCTCATCCACCATCCATTTTATTCATTTCAAGTAGAACGGCATGCATGCACATATAATTCATAAACGTCTGTCACTCTCAACCAGTAGTGCTTAATTGTAATCTCATCTTGTTCTCTTAGTTTGTCAAGATATTTTGTGTAGCCTGCACACCTTCTGATGGAAAGGAAATATTCCCAGACCAGCTAGCATTTTGGTTTGGGTTTAACGCCTGAAACATGCAAAATAATAAAAAAAAAAAAATACAAACATGCCATTTGGATTTTCATTGATCCACCTGAGAGAAGTGGAAGACAATGGTATATTCAGACCAAGCTCAAGGTTAGATAGAGATAATAAGTCATAAAATCAAGGATACTGACAGTAGGGGTGGGAATTGGCAGAGATGTGAGGTTTCCTTAGTATTGCGATATTTGGGCCAAAATTCAATATTATTACGATTGTTAATATATTGGAATACAGCAAGTATTGCGATTCGATTCTGCAATATTTTTTTATTCATGTCCCTCGTATTCAAAAGCTCCAATCTCCAAATGGTACCTTGAGAGATGGACTCTCCAGTTAGTTGTATTCCCACAGTACTTAATTTTCATGTGGTATTCCTTGCAGATGGCGTACTGCATGTCAAGGTCTTTACCACTTGCTTGTTGATGAAAACCGAAATTGAGCCATACTTTAGATTTAAAAGAGGACGGAGCGTTGAGTAGAATCGGTTGTGATGAAGGCATTTATATATATATATTTTTTTAGGTACAGGTGTGTAGAAGTTTTACCCAAACTGAACTGATTGTGGGGAACAACCCCATTCCGGACTGCCAAAGTCAGGATTTGTCACTTTGCGCTGCAGCTCAGTTGTCTTGTCTGAATCCGACCCCTCTAGCGTAAATCAGTAGTCTAGTTTACCACAGCAGGACACTCTGTCCGAAAGCTTGGAGGTGAAGGAGACAGAGTGTATGTACTGTGTACAGACACAGTATGGCGGGCTGCCATGTCAAAGCTTGCTCTGCGCTGGGCTGTTCTCCCACCATTTCTGTCCACTGTCCTGTCATTTTTTCCCTGCCAGTCAGCATGTTTCTCTCTCTCTCTCTCTCTCTCTCTCTCTCTCTGTTTTTATCTATCTTTCTCCATCCTTTTCTTCTGCCTTTAGATAGATAGATAGATACTTTATTGATCACCAAGGGGAAATTCAAGGTCCCAGCAGCTTAACAGATTAACAAAACAACATGACTAGACCAACATTACTAAAAAGAACAATAGAATACAAATACTAAGGGTAGAGATGCACATGAATGTACTGTGGTCCAGTATGAAGTGTGTGTCAAGGTAGTAGTGCAAATGAGTCCAGTAGTGCAACAGTGCAAGGTTAAAAGTCTAGTGACCAGCAATAAATATGTGCAAATGTAAAATGGGCAATAAGTATATAAATAAAATTATAAATAAATATAAGCATAGCAATTTAACAGTTCTAGTATAAGTATATGGACAATAAGATAAAAATAAAAATAGCCTAATAATATAAAAATTACAGCATCAGTGCAAGGATAAGTCATATAAGGGTTCATGCATCAGTCAAGTATGAAGGTCAAGTATCAAGTCACTCCACCCATCTTCCGTTTTTTTTTTTCTCTGACATTCTGGGATTCTGTTGACTGTTTTGTTTTGCCTTTGTTCTCAGTATTAAAGGCTCTGAGCATAGCTATTCTCATTGACGTTAAATTATTGATCCATAATAATAGCTTGGTCCGTATGTCAGAGTGAAAAAATGAGGCCATGAGATTATTTCAGCGTTTTACTCACACACACTTACACACCACACACTAAGAAGCAAGTGAGTAAAACAAAATTGGCTTGGTCACCACCACACTCTTACTGGGCTGGTTCAGAGATTACATTACACTAAGAGGTTTGTGTTAGTGGGATAGGTTAACGGTTAACCTGCCTGGTAGAAATGGCAGCCAAGGAGAAAGGCCGATGGTGGTCTGACTTCACATTTAAGGTTAGGCTATGTCTGAACAACAGAATTTCCCTTTGGGATTATTAAAGTATATCTATCTATCTAAGTCTGTGAACTAGGGCAGGTGACATGGCAAATAAAATGTGCTTATGATATATTTACCCATATTGAGTGAGTTTTATCACAATAAGGGCAGGGTACTGTTGATGGACTGGACAGGGCAAGATTGTGTAACAATGCATGTGGTTGTGTACTTTTAGTGTGTGTACAGAATCTAAACAAAAATGTCCTCCGAATAACAGTAACAACAAACAATGAATAATATCCATGTGTGTGATAGGCCTAATTGTTGATTAAATAAAAGATACAAAGCAAGGCAAAATACTTCCCAGACAATCCTAGCTCTGAGGATTTGTTCTGTGGAATAGCTTTCTGTATTAGGAAGTCCCTGTTGCGTTGTTTTTTTTTTTTTTTTTTCGGCAGTGACCCAAAAAAGTCCATTAAATAGCTTCAGAAAAACCTGACGAAGACACTGCCTAGTTCATACCCTTAGGTCTAGCCTTTAAAATGTTACTATTTGCTAGAAAATGTTAACAGTGTTTGTCATTTAAAGGTTACCAGACTAAGTTAAACTAGTTATTCATTATCAGTGAAAGCGTTCAGCCAGTAGAAAGTATCACTTCACTTGTCCTGACAGCTGGCTCCAATTACATTTGAGTACCCACCTCTTGTAAACTGCCAATGGATTGTCTCTTGACCTAAGGTATTTGTGCTCATTTTGTTGTGTCTAGGACACAAAATGAATCAAGTATGTCACGTCTGAATTACATTGAGGCAATGAAATAAAAAATGTTGTGGCGTACCAAGTCCCTAATGCAATAATGTAATAGGTTTTGCAGTACAGTATGCATTGCATTAGGCTAGTGGTTATCAATCTGATTTCCACCTCACATGAAGGGAATAGAGTTGGGTGGGTGACTGCGTAAAGGAGGTGTTGGCACCTCACGTTGGGCCGTTTTCAGGCTTTATGGATTGATTTAGTCTGTAGACTTAATACAATTTCCGCAGGAAGGCATGTGAGCCGCGGGTGGAGTTTGGA
Organism: Limnothrissa miodon; assembly: GCA_017657215.1. Classification (NCBI taxonomy): domain Eukaryota; kingdom Metazoa; phylum Chordata; class Actinopteri; order Clupeiformes; family Clupeidae; genus Limnothrissa; species Limnothrissa miodon. Next base: position 278,376 of record JAGFZM010000321.1, on the reverse strand, counting down.
TCAATGCTGAGTCTAGCAGTGGGATCCTTCGCAAGTAGCCTCGGTGTGTGTATGATCTGATCAATGCTTACAATATTGCTTGTTTGGTCCTGTGACCGGTTGCCATGGTGACCGTGAGCCCAAGTTGCAGTCTTGCCTGTAGGCTCGTGGAAGCTGTAAGGATATCTTTGCTGGAGTGTGTGTGTGCCCGTCTCTGCCTGTGTGTGCGCATGTGGGCTTTCTGTGGGGGGTGTTTGCATACATGTTTCTGTACATTGTGTGTGTGTGTGCGCGTTCTTGGTGAGCATTTGTGGTATCTGCTGAAGAGCTACATGCTCTGAATAGGTCATTCCGAATTCATCAGAAGTGAGACACTAGAGTGCTTTCATGTGTGGGCGACTGCTAGAATTAGAAAATTCTAATATGTCTGAATTTATGTCTGACAGTATTATGTCCACTCTCCCTTTCTCTCTGTGTCTCTCTCTCTGCCTTTATCTGTTTCTTTTCTATCCTTTACATTCATTATGTCATCTGTTTTCTTACCCACTCTTTGTCTTTCTCTCTGTAATCTGTCTCTCCATCTCCCTCCCTCCCTCTCTGTCTGTCTGTGTTGCAGGATGTCTCACTACACGGACGAGCCCCGCTTCACCATCGAGCAGATCGACCTGCTCCAGCGTCTGCGTCGCACGGGCATGACGCGCGCCGAGATCCTGCACGCGCTCGACACGCTGGAGCGCCTGGACCGCGAGCACAGCGACAAGTTTGGCCGGCGCCCCTCCGTGACCGGGACAACCGCAGGCCCCCCGCCCCCCGCCGGCGGAAACACCGCATCCGCCTCCGCCAGTGACAGCATGCCCGCCCCCACGGCCCTCCCCTGCACCACCTCCATCGCCACGCAGACCTCGCAGTACCACGCCGCCCTCTCGCCGTCGCCGAACAACAACTACGCCCCGTCGCCTCCGCCCGCCCCAGGCCCGCCGCCTTCCTCGGCCCCCGCGCTCCTGCCCTCACCCGTCTCGCTGGTGGCCCTGGCTCAGAACGGCCGCGACAGCCTGGCCGCCACGCCCAACGGGAAGCTGTCGCCGCCGCGCTACCCAGTGAACAGCGCCCGCGCTTTCCCCTTCGAGGCCGGAGAGGAGGACATGGACGTCGATGACAAGGTGGAGGAGCTCATGAGGTGAGTGTGGCAACCATCTTTAATAGCTTTAGAGCAGCTAATAGTGGGTGGCCCAGATCCGTGACGAATCAGATCAAGACTCAGTTTCTGTCTCTGAGTAACAATCAGCTGTAGTACAAATTTATGATATTATATATTGGTTGTATGTGAGTATTGCTATTCGTGGTATTATGACTGATATCTTTGGTAAGGTTCCACATGATCTGTAATGAGATTAGGCCATCTGAGAAAGGCAGGCCTGAAGTGTTGAAGACCACTTGACATTCATGTGACCACTGTTTGCAGCACAGGAGGTGCGAAGACCATTTGGTCTGAGAGACGAGTTTGTTGATTAAAGACAATACACACCGACAGCTATGATGAAAGGGAAGTTAGCTTTAAATACGCTTCTGTATCACAGCTCGTGAGGCCAGTTCAGAGGTAACCACTTAGGTGGAACCTTGATGCTGTGTCCTCCGGACTTCTCCCGTAGTCCGTCATTTTTCCATGTAACATGTTGCAACTAACTAATAAAATGTTCTCATCAGTTTCATAGCATTCCGACGGTCTTCGTGCGGTTTATGTTTTCGGATCACAGCAACGGTTCAAATTTATTCCTACACAGCCATTTTAAACGTTGCCGCAGTTCTGAAGCTTAGTGCAGGCACACACCTAGCATGCTCTCTCTCTTTTAGTGACCACATCTGGTACTTTACCTTCCCATTGGGTATCTGCCAGGGTGTGTGTGGCTGTATGCAAGCAAACAGTGGGATAAAATGGCCCACACCTTTTCAGTGTAGCCTGATTACATTCTGTCGATAAAAAAAGATGTGGTCAGTATTTGATTTGGAAGTGTGTGTGTGTGGGTGGGTGGGTGAGGGTAATTGTTCACACTCTAGGCAGGCTGTGGTAGGCTGTGATCCAATCAAGGCAAAGGCTAAATGCAGCCTTCTCTTATGCTAGCATGCTTGTTAATTTTAGTGGCTTGTGACACAAAAAGAGGGCATGAAATTGGCCTGTTCTGCTGACCTTCACCTTCTTGCAGTCTCACTCTCTTTTCCCTTTTTTAGCTCTGCTGTTTCATTCTCTCTTTTCTTTTCTTAGCTCTGCTCTTTCACTCTTCTTTTTTCTTTTCTTAGCTCTGCTTTCTCTCTCTTTTTCTTTCTTTTTTTTTTTTTTTTTTTCTTTCTCTCTGTCTCCGTCTCTCTCTCTCTCTCCCCCCCCCCCCCCCTTTTCTTTGTCTACCTGTTGCTATTGTAAAGAGCATTGTGCAAGTAGTGCCTAAGCCATTAGCTATGAAGTGTTGCATTGATTTCCGTCCTGCCTGTCAGCTTATTAGTTCATTGTGTGTCAGACATTGTCAGGGCTTAAAGTATTCCTGCACCATGCCGGATCTCCGGCGTGCGGCCGTGAGGGGGAAAAAATATTTTATGCATTTTAATATTTTCGAGCCAATTTATTTCCCCTATCAATCATATGAGAGGAACGCAGCTTTAACTAACGTCACTACAAATCTATCAGAAGCAGAGAAGGGCGGGTCCTTGCAATACGGTAGGCCTATGTTTGACACCAGCGCTGAAGCCTAGTCTAGGTGATACCTAAAAAGATCTTGAGTTTGCGAATATCCAATAAAATTTGGGCAAAGGTACGTAGCCTATTTAAAAAATCTCTGAAACGACCCAATCACTCACCAAACGTTACTGAATGGTTGTGGGTTCTCCTAGCCCATAGGCAAATTAGCGTCAACTTTTTCAACTTTTGAAAGCATTAATCACCCATCAAGAAATCAACGTCACCATCACCTTCATTCAACCGTTGTCCGGTCAGAGACTGTTCTTCGCGATAATCTCACGTTTAATAATAATCACGATAATCACGATAATCACGTTTTCTCTGATGGAATTCGGTCTTGTGAAAGCTGTCTGTTGGGCATCTAAACATCGCTGAAGGGCATTTTAATTTGTCTTTGCGTAGCTGGCCTTGCAACACTGCTAACTTAGTATGTTTAGTAGGCTACTGTAATGCCATTTCAGGTTGGCCTTTTTCAGTACATCCAGCGATTCTCCACACACAAGGCAAACTGGCTTGCCCATCACGAAGTAACGTTAGTAGTCTACGGTCCATTTCGCTTGAGGAACACAACATTCTCCACCTGTCAACTGTAGCCTAATATGTGACTGAAATTTTGTTGTGTTTTTGCGGCCCTGATGACGTGACACTCAACTTTCGAAACACAAAGGAAATTATATATTGATTTGGGTGGGAATGAGGGCAGATATGTTTTAAAGTTTTATCGTTTTATGATTAAAAATAAATTAAATTAAATAAAAAATAAAAACCTCAGCCTTGCCTCCACGGGCCACATCAAGGCTTTGCCGGGCCGGATACCTTATAGCGCATTTCGTAGGCAGTTCAATGTGCTTTACAAAGATAAAAATAGTAAAAATAGTGGATAAAGTAAGAAAGGAAACAAATAAGGTTAAAAGTTACACCAAGGGTATAATTAAATATATACAAAGAGTAAAAAGTTAAAAAAAAAAAAATTATAACAATGACAGTTTAATAAAAGACAGAAAATAAAAATTATTGGATTTTCACAAATTTGTAACCTACAAATGTGATTCTATACACCCAGCAAAACAAAAACACTCCTGTATTACAATAGTAATTAGGAAATTGTAAATAGGACATTTTGTGACATCCAGTTGTTAATTTGGTCCAGACATTGATAGAGACATTCAAGGGGGGCAAAGTAAGAAGCTGACAAAGCAAAATAAATCTGGGTGTCATCAGCATAGCTATGATAAGAGATTGAGTTGTTCATGATGAGTTGTCCAAGTGGTAGCATGTAAAGGTTAAAAAGCAATGGTCCAAGGATTGACCCTTGGGGGTCAGTACAGGTCAAGGACATAGGTGTTGAAGTACAGTTGCCCATGTACAGTTGGCGCAAGAAACTGAGAGCCCGGGGGTTATTTTTGTTATTATTATTATTGTCAATATTTGAAGTAAGTCCTTCAAATAAAATGTCTCCCAGACCCCCCCTCCAACCCCAAAAAGTTCAGGCTCAGGATTTTTTTTTACTTTAACCCCTGCATTGTGTCTAGACATCTGTATCCTCAGTTTGATGAGAAATGGTGTATGATTTGGAGTGAAAGAGAATGGTTTTGGACAGGGGAAGTGTAGACAGTGTGTCATTTAAGACTCGCAAGTGCTGGACAAATAGTGGTACAGTAGAACAGTAGAAACAACCGTTTTATGTTTATGTCCCAAAATATTCTTGACCATCCATTTTATCATGTGTGGAACTGTATTAAATACATCTGAAGTCAATAAAGGACTCCTGTTCGTCTGCAATTGTGACATTTTAAATGACTTTTCTGCAGGAGGGACAGCAGCTTGGTGAAGGAGGAGATAAAGGCCTTCCTTGCCAACCGCCGCATCTCACAGGCTGTGGTGGCCCAGGTTACAGGTCAGTACACACACACACTAACACACACACACACACACACACACACACACACACACACAGTTTCTATATTATATATAAACTGTGAATGTGAACTGTGAAATTAATGTTTCTATGGTATTATCCATTACACATATTTAAACATTTGTTTACTAAATTCCTTTGTTTGTTTGTGTTGTTGTGAGTAGGCATCAGTCAGAGCCGAATCTCCCACTGGCTGCTGCAACAGGGCTCTGACCTTAGTGAACAGAAGAAGAGAGCCTTCTACCGCTGGTATCAGCTGGAGAAAACCACCCCAGGTACACACACACACACACACGTGCACACACAAACCTTCGATTCCTTCAAACGATGCTGTATCAAAATGCTGCCTATTCTTACAAAAAGAGACCGTGCACAAATAAGAGAGAGATTTTCCTCATGTCAACTATGCTCAATTTATCTCTTCTTTATCTAAGCAACCATGAATCTGTTTTTGTGATTGTCCATATGTGCCTGTGATCTGGCACACATATTGTGTTGAAGAGCGAATAAGGTACATGTTGAATGTAGCATATGTATGTGGTGGTGTGAGTCTAGCAGTGGTGATGGGGTGGCGTTGAGGTGTTTTCTCGACAAACGCTGAAGCAGTGTGGTCTCCCTCTAATTTTAGGATCTCTGTTGGGTTCCAGATGAGCAACTGCTCAGCCGTGTGTGCAGATGGTGCTCCGAACCTCAAAGGAAACTTTTTAAATTATTATTGTTATTATTATTGTTATGAGGCTATTTAATTTCACCTTTTTGATGGAAATGTTTACTACAAGAAACTGAGCCCACTGGCCCTCAGTCTGAACCTTTCCTTGAGTCATGCCTAGTGTCTAATGTTGTAACATCAGACGATGCTGTCAGCCTTGCTTTGAAGCAATTATCAAAAATATTTCCAAACATATTGCCCTGTTGTTGTTATTCAAGCTTACAAAGAGAGCATATAGAGCATTGAAGAAGAAGAGAATTTGAAGCTACATTGACATTGAACATGCACACTACAAGCTGACTTGCATACATGTGCAATAGTTAGGTATTAGGGACCCTGCTCTTTAGTAGGACTATGTTTCGCTGGCTTAAAGGAGAAATCCGGTGTGATTGTCTCATTCTAAATGTCTACCAATGATGTGTGGAGTTACTTTGAACCTTGTTAATGGTGTAAAAATAGCGATTTATCTGCGTAGGCTAAATTGTGCCCCTATAGCTAGCAGTGTAAGGTTAATGAAAGCTTCGGCTAAAAACGGTTTAATGCGGAATGCTGGGGGGTGAACGGAGGTGAGCATTGGATATATGTTTGTACTCGGTAACATCTTCCTGTACAGTCCAGGTCCAAGTCACACCGGATTTCTCCTTTAAAAAAATATTGCAGGTGGAAAACCAACTAAAGGTTCTATTTGTAGCTAACTGAATTTGATCACCTTGTTACGAATGATGTAGACAGCGTACGCTTATTGAATGGGACTGTGGGCAATGGAACTAAGGGAAAGCTTATGGTGCGATAGAGTTAGTAATTAGTTAAAGATTAGTTAGTTAGATCTTCTTGTCTGATGGAACTCTGCAAGCCCTTCAAGAGTGCTATTATTGGAAGTACTCAGGACCATCTCATTGGGGCCCATGCAGCCAATGACCGTTTAGTTCCCGTTAATCGTTTAGTTGGAACTCCGTCTGGACGAAGGTTGCTTTCCAGAAGGAGGGTCAGCCAATAGGAACCTGCTCTGACAACAAACACGTCTGGTCATCAGAAGTTGAAGAGCATCAGAGGAGCTGAAGCTTGGCCAGGAGGTTGACCCGCACAGCTGTCACAACTTGGTGTGTCACTGGGTGTAGCAAAAAAAGGCAGTATCGTACACCCACGCCAACCTTTGAGATTTTTGTGTGATTGCATGCAATGGAAATCTGTGGGAAACGATTTGCGATCTCACTGGACTACAAGACAATTGTCGTTCCCTTTGCTACATGCTGGATGCCACTGCCTGTCTGAAGTATAAAGTTTTGGTCTTCGGCAATGTGCAAAACAGTTGTGATGTATGTTGCAACCAAGTTAGTTAGGTCAGTTGGTCCTCTGGATAGCCTTTGCCCTGCTGTTTTGCTGTGGGAAATTGTGTAAACAAGTCGTACAGGGTGAGTAGTTACATGTACTTGTAAAACATGTAACTTCGTAATGACAAGTGTTTGAAAACTGTTCTGTGAGGGACTGTTCTGTGAGAGAGAGAGAGAGAAAGAAAGAAAGTGTGTTTGTGATAGAGAGAGAACAACTGAGTTGTTGGCACACACACAAGGACATATTTCCACTGCTTCCCGTCCTTCCTCTGGTCCTCTGCATTTTTTTCCCCCCTTCTTTCTTTTTGTTTCATTTTGTCCCCCTCCCTGCGGCATGTCCTTCAGGGAGAACTGCGGACCTCTGCCAGAAGCAGCTCCGGCAGCAGCTCTGGGTGCTAGAGCCTATTTATAGAAGACTGCAGCCACTCAGATCCTCAAGAGTGCATTGGGTGCAGCCTGTCAGCCAGCCTGCTGCTGCCACCTGCTGCCCTGGAAGGGAAAAATGGCAGTATTCTTCCTGTGCATTTATATGAATTGATAGAATTGAGCTTTAGATATCACATCAGTAAACTTTTTCATATACCATTGTTGAAATTCAGTGTAATTGCCATTGTCTGTAGTTCTAAGTTCTTGGTGTGATGGGTCTTAAGTACCAGGATTGTACGTGGAGGACTGATTGCTATATTAGTAGACTGATGGTTCATTGACCGTTTTGATATGCTGATGATTAATGTTCCCTGTCCCTGTGTCTTCGCTTTAAGCCCTGCTGATGAGGTGATGTTTTGATTGACAGGTGCCACTCTGAACATGCGGCCGGCCCCCATGTCCTTGGAGGACATGGAGTGGCGTCAGACCCCGCCCCCTCTGAGCACGGCGGTCGGGAGTTTCCGACTGCGACGGGGAAGCCGCTTCACCTGGAGGAAGGAATGCCTTGCCGTCATGGAGAGGTGAGGGGGATGGGGGGATGAAGAAGAGAAGGAGGGGAGAGGATGAGGGAAATGAAGGAGAGAAGTAGGGAGGAGTGCCTGGTCGTCAAAGAGGAGGGAGGATGGAGTGGATGAAGGAGGGAAGGAGGGAGGGAGGGAGGATGGGGGGGGTGAAAGAGAGAAGTAGGGAGACACACAGGGAGGGATCAAGAGACACAGAAAGAAGGAAAGGAGTTGTGGCCAGCATTTCTGTTGCATAAGGTACATACTATAGGAGCAAGATGGGTGAGGCAAAATAGACAGAGAGTGAGAGATTCAAAAAAGGTTTATCACTCTTTTTGAAATGGATGTCCTTGCAATCTTCATAACCCTTTTTCCCCTCTTTCAGTTACTTCAATGACAACCAGTATCCAGATGAGGCTAAACGTGAAGAGATTGCCAACGCCTGCAATGCCGTCATCCAGAAACCAGGTTTGTTCTGCTAATCACCAGCTGCCTATGACCAGCCAGCCATAATGCCGCCTGGCCACTAAATAGTTTGTTTGTTTTGCATTGGTGCTTGACCCCTTTACCGCTGGTCTGGACCCATTCTCACTATACATCTCCAACTTAGGAAAGAAGCTGTCTGACCTGGAGAGGGTCACCTCCCTCAAAGTGTACAACTGGTTTGCCAACCGTCGCAAGGAGATCAAGCGCCGTGCTAACATTGGTAATGCGTTTTTGTTATGTACCGTGCCAAGTCTTGCCTTTGCACTACTCTTGCACATCTTTAGCATGAAGGCCACACCCGTGCCGGTGTTGATATTGGCAATCTAGACGTTCCCATTGTTTTAGATCTGATTGTGCTAAACGTTTACATTGGTTTGGAGCTGTGTGTGCCTAATTTGATAGATATGCGATGTGTGTGAGCCATGTTAAGAATGTTGTAGTCTATTCATGTCAGCACAGAGAGATAGATAGAGAATGAGACTTGGATCTGTGAGACTGTCTCCAAACTGCCAAATAACAGCCTGTGTCTTTCTACTAAGAAGCCACAATCCTGGAGAGCCATGGCATCGACGTCCAGAGCCCTGGCGGCCACTCCAACAGCGACGACATTGACGGCAATGACTACGCTGAGCAGGTAGTCAGAACAGCACCATACTGGATGCTCTCCCTATCTGTCTTTCTGTCTCCCTCTCTTGCTCTCTCTCGCTTTCTTTCTCTCTGTGTCGCTTTCTCTCTCTCACTTTCTTTCTTTCTCCCTCTTTTTCTCTCTCTATATGTCTCTACTCCAATCATTTCTAATGTAGGCTAGTGTCAGATTCTCTGATATAATCTTGGCCTCTTGCACTAAGACGGTATAGTATCACTCCTAGCCGTTATGTGTCTGATATGAATCTGTCAGCGGAACCCGCGCAGCACTCTTCCCACATGTTCAGGTGAAGCTGTCTTTGCAGGGCTGTGATGTGCCCTACTTTGAGAAGAGGTCCATGACCCGGCCGTTTGGCTTCTACCGACTGGAGCCCACCTCCCCCACACAGGTACACACACAAACACACACACCCGCCTGCCTGCTAAGCCTCTTGCCCCGCCGTGCTCTGCCGCCCCACCCCCTCACCCTTTAGGGACTGTAATAAAGTTCCCCTCTTTCGGACGCATGACTGAAATTCAGTCTCTGTATTTATCCTGCCTGTGAGTTAGTGGCACAGAACACAGACAATAAACTCTGGGGAGGGGTTCAGCGCTTTGCTCAAGGGCACCTCGGCTGCAGATAGTGGCATGTTCAGCCACTTCACCCCCTCCCACAGTTCCCTTACTACCCAGGGATCAGACTGGCCACGCTTCAGTCAGAAGCCATGACTATGTATACCTTATGGTTCCTGAATAAAGGAATGGAAACCCCTGGAAAATATTATGATTGTATAATATCCATGTTATTACACAGTACTAACAAGAGTACTTTAATAATGGTTACCAAGTCATTAGCTTGTTTGTGTATAGTGTATAAATAAATCATGGAATCAATCCAGGGTCTGGCACATTAGTAAATATGAAAAAGGTGTCATTGTTTTTAACAAGGACTTAGTGTGTTGTTTCAGTTTTATTAACATTCGTTGTTCAATTTATTGACAAAAGCCTGGTTTGAACGACCACACACATGCTGGTTAATGTTTTATGGGAACCAAATTTGCTCCCATTTATACCTGACTATTTAAGTAATAAAAAAATGCAATTTAAAGTGATTCTCAAAAGAGTTCTGAATATGATCACTGAAAATGTTCAGTGTTCAGTCCAAGTTCAGTCCTCCGGTGGTCATGAAGAGCCGAATGCTTGTTGTTTTCCAGGATGACGCTGCAGGTCACAATGACCACCAGGACCCCATCTCGCTGGCAGTGGAGATGGCAGCTGTCAATCACACTATCCTTGCCTTGTCACGGCCAGGAGGAGGCGGAGTCCCTAGTGACATCAAGACCGAGGCGTTGGAGGATGAGTGAGCTAGTCGCATTATCATGGGAGAGGGGAAGTGCTGATGAAAGTGTGTGTCTGTGTCTGTTTCTGTGTGTGTGTAACTGTATTGTAATGACCAAACCAACGTTTAAGCCCCTACTGGCGGAAGCAGTGTTGTATTACCTGGACCCGTTCACTGTTTGGCTTCTCAGATGGCAACTGCATCGAAACACTTTGGCTTTCTCCTGTCAACCTTTGAAAGACTTTTTTAAAAATGACTCCAGTCAACCTTCAAGTGCTTTGAGGGTTGACGTTGAAAACCTTCAGCTATATTTTGCCCTGATATACCTACAGGCATCCTTCACATTTCTGAACCAACCTCAACCTCTTCCACGTTCAAGAACCGTAAACACACTCCGGACCTCGTTGCAGTCTCGCTCCTGTACCTCTTTAATCTCTGACCGCGTGCTTCCATGGACGTGTGTTTTTCTAGGTTGGTTCCTGGTGAATTGGATTGAATGGACTGCGAATGAGTGTTGAGGGGCCACCATTTTCACCCGATTGGATCTTGGACTCTATGAAATACTGAGAGCAGATAGGATCCTGCAGGGATGGCACAATGGTGACCGCGTTCTCTCTTTCTCCCTCTGGAATCTCTGGTGCGCATTTTTGTTGTTCGGGTGAAAAACCACAATCCAAGAGGGTCCCTCTAGGACATGTCTTCAGGTGTAGTCTGGATTGGTCGGACCTGAACGGGGTCTGACCCATATACCACGCTGAGGACACTGAACCAACACCAGACTTTGTCCTTAATTTTTGTTTTCACTTTTCACGTTCAATCTTCCATTGTAGTGAAAGCGATTACCGGTATATAAGCCAGCTGTACCCAAAGTCATAGTGGATTGGAGAAACTTTGAGCTTTATGTGTGTTTTTGAAATATAAAATAGACAACTGTCAGTGATGAACAGATTAAGGAATGGATAGTTTGGTAAGTGTTTGATTTCCAATGCTTGAGATTCTGAAAGGTCAAGTATCTGTTACAAACCTAATGAAGTCTGGAGAGCTGTTATTGACACGAAAAGATAACCTGGGAAATTATCTGGGAAAAGATAACCTTTCTGTAATATCACTCGAGCATTGTCAGATCTATACCATATCTTGAAACTATTAACTATATTGAACTGTCTCCAGGCCTCCTTGCTTCTCACAATACGTAGAATCAAGTTTTTGTCATCACCAAAAGAAAATGTTCCTCTTTTGTGTAGCTGACAAGTCTTCTCTCTATAATTGCCCAATGCTAGTGTTTTTAGTAGTAATGGTTTAAAATCATGCAGAGAAGCATAAAATACAAAACGGCACCTTACTAAAAATAATTAGGTCGGACGGGTGGGCCCACGTTACGGTTAAACCCCAGTTCAGAGCCATCCTTCCGCAAGCATAGGGACGACAGCCGAAAGCAAGAGCTGTGAGTGATTTTTTGGGGGAAGTCATAAGGCTTTCACCGTGTTTTGCACACTTTTATTTTTCTGTTTGTTTTTGTTATTTTTTCTGTTGTCGTGTGGTCAAAGTCGTTAGTCACAGAGAAGCCATGTTGGTAAGGTCAAGCATTGTAAAGTTGAGCTTGAGAAGGGGAGAAAGTATTCTGGGTACAGAACAGGTTCCCAGGACGGCTTTAGGTATAATTGCGGGCAGGTGCATGCATTTGTTGAACGCTGTAAGGTATTAATTTGAAGGACCACCTTCTTTCAGTTGTGGTCTTCATGATCCCTCGGATATAAAACCATTTTATCGGGTATAGGCAGTCAGGCCTTCAGACCTCTCTCTCTCCTCTCTCCTGTGTCTCTCTCTCTCTCTCTCTCTCTCTCTCTCTTCATCTATCTATGTCTTAATGACCTCTGTTTTCATTGCGCTCAGTCTCAAAGCAATCAGCTAACCTTATGCTTGGCATACTGTGCTTATTTAACTAGAAAAAAAGACAAAAGAGACATTCTAAAAGAACGTGGTGTGTGTGTGTGCGTGTGTGCTTTTTTTATATATATTTTTTTTATCTCCACACTGTAAAACTTTTTTTTAGTTTAGTAATTTTTATGTACAAAAATACTTTTTTTGTTTTGCTGGTATTGTTTTCATTGATCTATGACTGTTGATTTTGTACTTGTATTCGGTTTCTTACTGAAATCTGTCTCCATTCTGATTTGTTTGTGTCTTCGGCTGTTGAATGCTACAGCATCATGTAAACCTAATTTTTAAGAAACACAGTAATCTGTTGTGGGAAGGCAAAGCATTATAAATATAAAGACATTATAATGATGATTATAATAATAATAACAATAATAATAATAATAATAATAATAATAACAATAATAATAATAATAAATGACAACCAAATGATTAAAAACATTTGGAGTCAGTCAGGGATTCCAGACATGGGGACTTAACAATGTTAACATTGCTATTAATTGTGTAAGATATTGCCATATTATGGCAGTAACTGAAAGTCATTTTTTTTCTCTTAATAAACCTATATAGGATATATAGGATTGACATTAGTATACACAAATCTCTCTCTTTTTCTCTCTTTGTCATTATTCACCAGGCATGAATAACTTTTGTGTTGTATGCAGAAAATAATTCTTACCTCAATACGTAGACCGTTTCCTTCCTTTCTTTTTATGTGTTTTGTAATGCCTCAGTGTAGCATTATGACTTAACTCATGTGAAATATGCGTTTGGTCTGTCGTTTTGAATCTACGAGAACTAGTCCTTCTCTCATCCAGTCTTTCAACCTCCACTCTAACTGCTTGTGTTTTGTGTTTGTGAGATTTGTTTTATTCCTTTCCGAATCTATTTCCTGTTCAGTTTCTGTCCCTGTTATTTTCTGTTCTCCTACGAGAGGACAGTCTCCTGCACTTCGTCTCCCTCCTATCGTTCTGACGAGGCACCGGCCCTCTCCACCTGAACATTCTGCTGAGTCAGAAAACACATTAAAAAAGACCTGGCTTGGCTCTGTATTGCGGCATACTAATTAATGGATCCAGCGAAGGCAAGACAGTTGCCCAGCAATGTAGACTTGTTCCCACTGACATGTAGCTTGAATGAGGCAAATGGGTCATTATCCCAATCCTAATGTCAGCTCTAAGCCCTAAACCCTAGTTTATGGTTGTCAATACGCAGACACGCATGTTGTTCTGATGGAGACTGTTACGTTTCCCAGTTTAATGTAGGACTGGGTATTGTTGCTGATTTTCTGAATCAATTCGATTCCGATCCACGAGGTCATGATACGATCCAATACTCAATCCGATCTGATTCGATTCGATATCGATTTATTTACAAGTTTCTATACTAGTTTAATTATTTAAGTGGAGCATATCTCTGTGTTGGGCCGTACAATATTATCTGTGGACAGTTAAAGCCTGTATGTGTAGGATTTATCTTCTATTTATCTTCATCTTTTATTAAAAATATATTTTTTATTTTAAAAATATAATGTAAAACGATGGTAATTACCTCCATTAATAAATTGTAGTGTTCCCGTAAACTTTGTAATTTCCATTTATATATAGATGTGGCTGGGTACCAAATGAGAATATCCATTTTGCGCCGCCATTTTCAAAATGAGGACCATGGGAAATAAGGACTGTGGGAAGGGGAGGGCTAATACATTTTATTCAAATGTATGCAGTATACCACTTCGCCGACAGATGGGAGAAATTCTCATACGAAAAAAATAAAACTTACACATAGGGGGTTTAAGTTAGCCAATAAGTGGTTATTTTATCATTTGTCTAATCCAATATAATAGTATTGCACTGTCGGAGTGCATTGCGGTCAGGAAAAGATCGATCTGTGAATTTTTAATTCGATAACATATTTTTCAAACGAGAATCGATATTGATTGGTGAAAAATATGGAGTGGCACTAATTTACCCATGCACTGGTCCAATGATTAAAGTTTGGCTTTGCCTTGCTGTCATTTCATGTGTCATGGAGACGGAGCACCTCTCAATTGCCAAATTAATTATGTTATGTTAAAAGTTGTCTTCCAGCCAATTGTTCTTTTAGCATGTGAACTGCTTTTCACATACCTACAAATGAACGCCTGCTGAGGAAGCACTGATTTTTTTTTTTATTATTATTATTATTGAAATATAGCCAATTGGGGAAATCCACTCTATTCAGAACAAAATTACGTCTTATTTACAAAGTTCGCACTGTGAACCCACATTGTTGCCAAGCTGACCAACCAATCACACGCTCCTTTTAACGGGGTGTCTCGAATAATCCGAAAATTAGGAATGTCTCTGTCATCCTTCTGAGAGGGGTTGCAACATCGAAGAAGGGCTCTGTGTGTCTGCGTATTTATTGAGACGACATAAACTCCATGAAGTCTTTAGAGGGTTAGGGCACAGGGTTCGACTGGACACTGGGATCTCGCTCCCTGGGAGTACTTTGTGATTCTCCCATTCTCAGCAGAGTTACATGCTTCACATATACATGAATACATTAGTATAAGATCAAGAATTGATATTTATATCTGCACAGAACTGTGTCTAAAAACGTCTCAAGTTAAAGAAATAATCCAACAGAGCACCCATTTATTCCCCGTTTAAGAATTTAGTGCCTTGTTTGGACAGTAGACTGTTCTGTAATTAAATTGTAGTATATAATATATATAAATATATATATAAATGTTTTGTACAGTTTCTTTGTTTTGAACAAAACTTTTTTTAAGACTTGTGTTTATTTTAGTATTGTATCTACTAGAGAAATAAAGCTATATCAATGACATGATGCTTTTTTGCTGGGATTTTTGTCTGTTATCTGTTGTGTTGCCACAGTTCCACATAGACTGGAGACAAACTGGGTAAGGCCTAGCTAACAATGACTTCTTTAGATTGAGCACAAGGTGGCAGTATAGCACTCATAGCAAGTATGAAGTATAAAGCCCAAGTGTGTGAATAAGACTCAAGTCTCAAGCCCTTACCATAGAGCACTAGAAAAAGCCTTATGAAAGTTCATAATTTAAAGGACTCAGGTGTTTATATCCTGTCTTCTTCTACCTGTTATATTTACATGTTGTTTTATTATTATTCAGGGTTCCCACGGGTCCTTGAAATCCTTGAAAGTTTGTGATTTTGAAAAAATAAGTTCAAGGCCCTGGAAAGTTTTTGAAAATAGGCATAAAAAGACACAGTCCTTGAAAGTTTTTGAATATTTTTGGTGGTCTGGCAGTCTTGCATCAATTTTAAATGTGTCAGTTCTCCAGTTCTTTTAAAATTACATAAATTCTGCAGGTGCTACACTGATTTTTAATTTCATTCAAGTATGTTGCACAGATTTTATTGGCATTCATTGGAGTTCATTGATTTATTTAGTACTTCATTCTTGTATTTCCTGTTCACATGTAAGCTACAGGAAATCTGTTTACAAGAGCCTATGAGTTGCCTGTGAGAGGCTTAATGAGAAGATCTAATAATATCTCACAGTCTACAGCTGTAGACTGTTGACTGCAGGTTATATGGCTTCTTATCCCGAATGACAAGTGTTGTTTCAATTGGTGCATAACTGAAAAATGCATGTACCCTGGTTGATGATTGAAAAGCTCTGCACTGATATGATATATGAAAGAAACGTTTCACCTTTATGCATGGTACAGAGTAGGGTACAAGGTGATTTAAAAAAGAAAAAAAAGCTCAATACTGAGGGCCTGAATGCATGCTCAATACTGAAGTCTTCAGATAAAAGTCAACTCCCTCAAATGCATCAGAATGCAGAAGGCATCTACTTTTTAAAATATTTTTGAGGGTAGGCCCCCAGTTCCATATAGCGAAGCACAACCTAAAGAGCAAAATAATATAGCTTGTATTCAGTAACCTGGGCTGATCAATGGGCAAAGGCGCAAAACAAATCTTTGACTATTTGGGTGCTCTGAAGCCGTCTCGATAGTTTAGCCTACCTCTGTTAAGTAAGCTGTAACTTATTTAAATTCACTTGAATGCAGGAAAGGATATTTTAGGACATTTTAAAATTTTCTGGGGGAGGGCAGATCACAGACCCCCACCATGCAAATATTTCTGTGAAATGATAAAGAACTAATTAATTGACAAAGCAAACTTAAAACTACCAAAGAGAGCCAGGTAGACAAAAATAATGATAATAATAGTTCAAAAAAATCATCACAAATGTTGGAAAAGCCTACTCATTCTCAAGGACCCCGTGTGGTCCTTGAATTTGAGACAATTGGTCCTGGAAAGTCCTTGAAAGGTCCTTGAATTTGATGTTAACCAAGGTGTGGGAACCCTGATGATTATTATTATTATTATTATTATTATTATTATTATTATTATTAACTCATCATAGAAGATTAGGAGGAAATAATGGTACCAGAGCAATGGCAATCCTGGGAGTTTTTGAATTCACTGGGCGAAAAGAGGCTGAATTCATTTTGATTACTTGCATAAAAAAGAGGTGTACACCAATGTACATGACCTAATCACTGTAAAGGTGGGTAATGTCTGTCTGTATCCTTCTTGTAGATTTGGAGGACACATCGGTTTACTTTAAAATACTTCCTATTCTAGAACCTCAAGGGTCTTGGCCTGTACTCATAAGTGCAAGACTTGTGAGGCAAATTGGCTACTTTTTAAGGATTATATTAAAGATTGCAGTCTTCAAGAAGTTCAGTTGGCTTGAAGCTCAGCACTTACAGCTACCTTAACTTGGATAAATGACAATTTACAGCCTGCCTAATGCCTTTTCAGGACAAGCTTTCCTCCGTGTGGCTGAGAGAACATGGGCTTGTGTCATTCACAGCGTAAGCCAGATTAGCCATTGCCCTGCAGGCCTTCTTGTTACCGCCATTCCGGCTCTTTCCAACAACATTACGTGTGCCGTTTCCCAAAAGCTTCCCCTCCGTGGACATGACCCTAGAGCTAGGATCCAAAGCATCTGGCCACCTCCCTGGCCAATCCATGTCTATTCCTGGATGAAACATTTGTATTTATGGGTCCATTACGCATCTGTTTCCCAGGCGCAATTTCACAGACAATTCAATGTTCTGGCTGTTCTCGCAAGCCATCCGTGTGGGGATCAACAAGGGCTAAACTAACTAATTCATTTGTGACAAGGACATCTGTAGGTCATTGCTAGGTCAGAACCTGGCCATGTTTGTCTTGTACTGGCGCTTTCGATTTAAAATGGTTTTGTTGTTTATTCCAAACTTACAGACAGAAACCTGGTCACAACCTATTTTTTTGTGTGAAGCTTTACAGAAATTCACAGCTATGCGTGCATATCATATATCTCTTCAACATCTGCGTTGTTTTGTATGCCAGGGAGGTGCTGAGGCCCAGTTTGTCCAGTTTGCAGATGAGTTGTTGTGGTATTATGGTGTTGAATGCTGAACTGAAGTCTATGAACAGCATTCTCACATATGAGTCTTTCTTGTCCAGGTGAATTAGGGCTGGGTGGAGGGCAGAGCAGATTGCATCCTCTGTGGATCGTTTCGCTCTGTATGCAAACTGGTATGGGTCCAGGGTGGTAGGCAGGGTGGATCTGATGTGTGACATGACTAGTCGTTCAAAGCACTTCATGATGATGGGTGTCAGTGCCACAGGGCGGTAGTCATTGAAGCAGGCTGGGGATGATTTCTTTGGCACAGGTATAATGGTGGCAGTCTTGAAGCATGATGGAACAATGGCTTGCCTCAGGGAGGTGTTAAAGATGTCTGTGAAGACATCCTTCAGCTCCTCTGCGCAGTCTTTCAGCACACTACCAGGGATGTTGTCTGGACCCGCTGCTTTCCGGGCGTTGATGGCGGAGAGTGTCCACTTCACGCTGGCAGCAGACAGGCACAGAGGCTGGTCGTGTGGAGGTGTTTTCTGTGGGCGTGTGTTGTTCTGTGCTTCAAATCGTGCAAAGAAGCTGTTCAGGTTGTTGAGCAGAGTGGTGTCGCTCTCACAGCTACGCACTGCAGGCTTGTAGTCTGTAATAGCCTGGATGCCTTGCCATAGGCTCTGTGCGTCCTTGCTATCATTGAAGTGGGAGGTTATCTTGTGTGTGTAGCCCTGTTTCGCTTTCCTGATGCCACGGGAAGTATTGGAATAATGGAATTTGGAAGTATTTCAAAACGCCAGCCCTTTGACCGATTGGCTGAATAGTGTTTAATCCCATTATAAAAAATAAACACAACATTTGAGTTGACTTAAGTTCAATAACCAGTGAAACTACATTTACTTTCAGTGGTTGATTGTGTAACGAATTCCACAGTGTACAACATTCCCACATATGCCTTCAAATACATTCACAAGCCTTGCAAAGGACTCCTTTATGTGAGGGGTTTTTGATGAGCCAGTGTAACCAATAGGTCAATGTTTAACAGGTGTTTTGGTGTTGCACACACATTTATTTATTTAGTTTTTTTTTTTATCATATGTTTTATTTGTATATTAGCCTACTCTTATTGGTAGCCCACAGCTCTTCTCTCCTGGTATAAAAAACTATATAAAAGTATAGCCTCTGCAAACAATGTTTGGAGAAAGCATCCTTCTTCCCTCTGTAAACTTTGTAAAACTATTTCAAATCAGGGGGTTTAGAGTGTGTTTTTAACGAGTATGGGTTATCAAACATCAGTGATGTTGTAATTCCTCTTGTCAGCTCTCTTCTTGAGCTTTTTTGGCTTTCTGATTTGATCTGATTTGATTCCATTGGAGGAGAGTGGAGGTTTGGGTAATGTTGCAAATAGGTCATTTCTGATATCCCTGTCCTGGTTTGGCATTTAAAGGTTGTCCATCATTTCCCATCACTAAGTTCTGAACATGAATGGTATGGGATACTCATTGGCTCACAAAGCTTTTTGTTGGGTCTGGGATCTGCTGGGCCTGTAAATTTCAAGAACCATAATGGGCCTGTAAATTTCAAGAACCATACTTCACCATCATCATCAGAAAATGAAAATTAGGGGGGCGGGGGAGCCACACATGGAACATCTCACATATATGCATTTTTTACATCTGTTTGCCTGGCAAAAAAAGAAGCCAAAGTGCAAACAGTTTTTTGTTTAATTACACCTTAATAGGTATAACAATAAAAATGTTATTGTAGACAACCTGCAAGATTTTATGTATAGGCCTAATGTAGCATTTATAAAATGTGACAAGCCTACTACAGCCTACAATTAGCATATAGCAGTTTATAGGCCTAGCCTAATTGTGTATTTATAGACTAACTATAGAATTCATTATTTTTGTCGGTAGGCCTATAACTATTACAGTGCACGGTTGTTTTGTTAACTATTTTGTTAAATGAAATTGACTATTTTGTGCTTCTTTTTACGGTAAGACTATATAAACCTTTTCACAGCATGGACCGAGTTGAATGAAGGGCTTTCCCGCCTCGTAGTGCGTGTTTACCGGCAGCAGCGCGGGGAAAGTCCGGAGGGAGTGAGCGAGAGCTCTCTCCGGAGGTGAAAGAAGCACTCAAAACACCCCTTACCTTCACGTCCTCAAAGAGGCTTCTAAGAATACTGTGGTGTTTTGCACATTTGGGCGTGCAAGCAAAAACACTTTTTAAGATAAAGATAGGCCACAAGCCACTAGCCTGTATTGTAAAATGAATGACCATGCTATTGTGAAACACGGGGTTGTACGTTTATGGTAGGCTATAGCTAAGACGTCTGCCAACTCAAGTGCAGTTAACAGGTATTATATTGAACATAAATAGCCCTAAATACATAGAATTAGGGTAGCCTACTGTATTTTAGTGCTTTATTAGAGGTTAGATAATGAAGGCTATTCATTACTCTATTTATCAATAAGTGAAAATCGGTCTTCCATTTATTGTGTTATTGAAAAATGGCATTTGTTCCACTGTTCCCTAATAAACCCTTTGTAAGGCACCTGTTATAAAAATTACTACTGATATACTGCGTTAAGCGCTGAACTGTGCATTGCACAGGCAACTGAACTCTGCGCATCAGGGGAAAAGCCAAATGAGGTGACGGGGCTGAAATCGACGGCGATAGGACCTTGCAGATTTTATGGCGATACGGGCTGAATTTCAGACAAGGGCTTGCTTAGCCTAATGGGAGTACGAAGGGAGTCGCGGAGTGCATGTCGGGGTACCATTTACGCTGAGGATATTGATGGACACAGCAACCCGAACAAGTTACTCAAGCGTCAAAGCAATGAGCCCGTCTTCCTATTGAATCGCAGGGTACGTAAAGTTTCGAACTGCAAATTTTTTGTGGTTGTGTTGGCTATCTCACTATGCCAATGTGTATAACTGACGCTTAGGGGCTGGGTTGTTCCTATTGTGGTCAATCGGATGTGATGGAGCGTCTCTTAAAACTCACTGTTTAGATAGGCCCAAATCCTATCTAAGCTAGTTAAACTAATGCGTGAGGAGAAAACATGTGGCACGTGTAGAAATACCATACGCCCTCTTATGAATAAGAAATTAAACTTGCGTCATTTTGACCGCTATGCGTAGGGGCTTTTGATTGTAGCCTACAGAACAATTTGTTCATTGCTGACAAAAAATGACTTTACGACAGTGTGCTTTAATATATTTAAAATCCTGGTACTCTATCGAGGGATGCTTCCTCTGATCTGGTAGGCTCACATTCGTGCGGGTTTCCTCACGCCTTTTGGCATAAAAAAGATTGCCCAGCATCCTCCGCAGACGGATCAGTCGTTTAAGTTAAATACAACTCGAGTTAGTTAAGTAAAATACACCAGACACACTGCTTCTGAGCCACATGTTTTTAATACCGAAAATGTAAGTTGCACGAATTACTATACGGATTTGTCTGTTGAACAACGTTGGGCTGTTGGCTTACAGGTAAGGCACGTTTCTCCTTTCGTGACTTCCAGGTAGCATTGAGTTCAAGTGATAATCGGTGTTACGGTTTGTTTGAAATGGATAAGTCTAGATAGTTTTTCTGATCCTAGCCATTTCTTGACCATTGTACGGGACTATTCCTATACTTGCTGGGCTAGACCATACAGGCCTGATGTCATGTAGTTTTCTCTAACATCCTGTTGTATAATTTTTTTCCTTGCAGTATGGTTAGTTTAATATTCCTTTGCAGCCTACTGTACACCAAGGCATTTTATCATAAACTGAATTGCTGCATGCTGGCCTTCTTCATAATCGTTTTTGTTTGTTCTCAAAGGTCTCAGATCAGTCTGGCTATGTTGTTGGTGAGGTGATTGTAGCCTATAAAATTATTTTATTAGACTAACCCTTTGAGGTTGAGATCTTGTTTTCGAAAACATCCTTCATGATGTTTTCTTTTTTCTCGAATTCTGTCCCAAGTTCATAAAGGCTTCTTTTTGGACACACTGTAGGCCTATATTCCGTAGATTAATTTAGGTGGTCCAGTTGGTTCTGACCGCATTATGGACTCTATTAGGAATTCATTTTTAGACTGAATTGTTTCGCACGTTTGGCACGTTCTTATTTAAAGTGCTATACCAGACCATAATTTGACCAACATGCATACGACCATCTCACTCCACGCACTCCAAGCATGGCTATAGAGATCACCGACTGATCTCGACTGGTCAAGCATTTTAATGATGGAACTCGGTTCCATTGACAATGATGAAAACTAATTGTTTATTTTGTTCCATGCAGTAATTTACTTTGCAAAATCGTGTCTGTTTGAAGTTTCCCTGCCTGGTGCAGCCAGCGAATAAAATGCGGCGTACCCAATGTTACTATTATTTGGGACATTTTGTTAATATCTCTTTGACATGATCTAGCTCTACATTACTGTACCTGTGAAACTATCTCATCTTACCCTGACTCTGCATGACTTGGAACTGGAAACACTCCAAGTAGTGGCAGCGTGTCACATAAATAATCACAAAATGTTTTTATTGGAAAGTAGGCTACTGAAGAGGGGGAGGTGTTTGGTTATTGGTTCAAATACCAAATATCTATCAAAAGAAGGTAACTTCAACACAAACATAAACAAACTTGATGTCATTCAGCATTGTTGACCACACCTCTTTGCTGACTATTTGTAAACAGAGGCAAATGGCACCACAGTGAATAAAACAATATAAAGCAATAAAACTATAAAGCATACGGTGTATTCTCAAACTGTAGAAGTGAAAAATAATTTGTCTTTTTAGTACTGTATGTTTACTCAATTTACTCAATTGTATATTTAACAGTAAAACTGTCCCCTGCACCTCAACAATGAATCCTATCCAAGATGGAGATTTGCGCCTTGTAGAGAGTTTCCGTGTGAATAATGAAAACTTGAGACGGAGACTAACTGTTATTGTTAGTTTTATGACACTATCAGGGAGGTGCGTGATTGGTTAGCTGAGTGTGGTGGTATGAAGCTGTGATCGCAGCATCCTATTTTAGTTATGGTGGGTAGCCCCAACTTCCTCCCTGTGAATATGATTCTCTCTCTCTCTCTCACACACACACACACAAACACAGTCTATCACTTGTAGTTGCCAGTGGCTTTTGGATGACATGACACTTTTGTTTATTTCTTATACATTTACAGGTTAGAATTTGTGAGAGACTTTCTCTATGTTTATACATTTCTTTGTTCTTCTACATTCTTCTTAGAGCAGAGGTTTAGCGACATCTTACTGTTGTGTTTTCTTGTGTGTGTGTGTGTGTGTGTGTGTGTGTGTATGTGTGTATGCATACTTAATGTACAATCCAGACCATACAAAGATTTGGAGCTCTGCATGTGTCATCAAAGTTCCTCATTGCCTCCAGATGCTTTGCACTGCAACATACTTGGCCTCCTCCATCTCTCTCTCTCTCTCTCTCTCTCTCTCTCTCTCTCTCTCTCTCTGTTAGTAAATGTGTGGTGTGCTAAGCAGGCAGTTGGGGAACCAAGACCTTCCATCTGCACTGTACAGTAACCCCTCATAAGTCACGAGAGGAGCCAGCAAGACTCATCTCTGCATTGCGCTTCCTCTGTCGCTTACAAATAGTGCATCCCTTTGTCTTATTTTGTAAACATCCAGAGAGAGGAGTGCACAAAGCCTAAGTAGTAATCTGTAATGGTAGTAGTAGCGAAGCAGTAACATTGTTGCATGGGAAGCTTAAGCCTTTTACTGTTTCTTGGTGCTTATTTGCTTCTAAGCTGCTGTGTCATAGGCTAACTGCTGATAGAACCGGTCAAAAGAATGTGTTTGTAGCCCACAGCACCACAGGTTATTTGAAACAATGTGAAAGACACATTATTATTTAATCTGTCAAGTCGTATAATAGTTTGAGCTAATACTTTGTGTATTACAATCTTCATGACGCTTAGGTTGCTTGACTTTACGCATCTTTAGTTATGCTTCATTCGTTTTGGCTGAATGTTCCTAATCAGCTGGCAGTGAGTGTATGTTGCTATGCATCATGGGATACCTGAGTGCAGCTTTGTCCTGTGTGTCAGTGGGAATAACTTGTTGTTTGGGGACATCAGCCTGTATAATACCTTTGCAGTATAGTATCTGAGGTTGTGTTACATGTATGTTCTCAGAAGAATGTGAGACCCTGAACCACTCAATGGAAATAATTATTATTAAACATAACAAACCAAAAAGAGAAACAAATAAAATATCAGTTTTTGGTCAGATAGTCTGCAGAGCAAAAACGCTAAAGAATGACTGCAGCTGTTGCAACATTAGGAAGACGTAAAACATCTATTGGAAAGCTTGCAGTGTTATAGAGTGATTTACAGTGCAGTGTGTGATGTTACATGGTTTGTAAACACATAACATTTGTTTTAATAAAACATAAAGATAATGTCTGCTCATGACACACTAGCTCTTCATTCACCTAGGTCTAAAAGAAAATCCGGTCTTTTTATGATAGACACCTCCGAAAACTGACAACAGACAATCAATGGCAGCCTGTACCACTTCTCCACCCCACCCCCGACCTTAAATCAGTAATATAGAGAATGTATTTACACATTCTTACTAACATCTGCCCACAATTTTAGTGACACTAGGGCCTAGGCTACAGCATGTCTACTAGTTAACTAAGTAAAAAAAAATGACACCTGCAGTTGAAAACAATAGGCAGCTTGCAATTTCTTGAATCGCTAATTTAGGCACTATGTCACCATTCACAGTTCTTTAGGAAATCAGCAGATGTCAGATGTGATTTAGTGCATCCTGCTGATGTTTTCAGCAGATACCTCAACAAACACATCAGCCAAATCAATGCCATTGACTACATCAGGGCTTTTCAGTGGGCCACAGGCCTGCACTGCAGACAGGGATGAGTATGGGACCACGATTGAATGAACCGTTGACAAGTTGTTTCCGGTGTGTTAAGAGAAAGGGCTTTGAGCAATAAATGGACCCCTCGTGAGCACAGACACACACACACACAGTAAACGAACCCTCGTGAGCACAGAAAGGCTGTTGGCTCCATAATCCGCTTATCCTAAATCTATTTAATCCACTATAACATACAATCTAATCTTGAGTTTAAGGCATCACATCCATTAGTAAAACCTTTGGAACATATTCTTTAGTAGAGAACAGTATGTAAAAAAAGACACGGACCAAAAAACTGGAGGGCCTTTCAAAAACAAAATTGCATTTGCCACGGAGAACACCGGGCAAAGGGAGAGAAGGGAAGAAAAGCCTTCCCACCCCACACAACCCCCCCCCCCCCCCCCCACCCCCTCCCTTCCTCCTCCTCAAAATGAACCCTCCCCCTCAAGGGGGTCCCTTCGAAAATTGGGGGGGGGGGGGGGGGGGGGGGGGTGGCGGTTGCCTGGTTACAGGATGTAAAAACAAACAGGCCTGTAAAGAGCAGTAATTTAGCCGCTCACTGTCCTGTCTGGAATAATCAGAATGAGGGAGATGGGGGTGGAAATGAGTTTTATATTTTAGGGTGGCTGCCGGTAAACAGCCCCCAGATAGTGGCCGAGTGAGATGCAGCCCAGATGCGACATGAACTCAGCAGACCCACAACCCGCGCCTGCGTCCGCCGCTGTGTTTGAAGTGAGCGCAGATGCCTATTTATATTTGCCTATTATTGTGTGTACCCTCACGCCTAGGGTACAACATGTAAACAACATCAACAATACATCTCCTGTCGAGGATGCAGGTGTTTGTTTTTAAGATCAGCCTGTGCCGTATTTGGAGGGTCGTCCTGTCCCCTGTGTATCTGCAAGTGCTCAGCTGGTGTGAGCTTTATTGATTGACCTGGCACCAAACCCAGACACAAAGTACTTTACTTATTTTTCTGTTTGTACTCAGTTTGATACAAGTAAAAGCCTGAGTCAAAATGCTGCATGCCAATTAAAAGCGGTCTGCTAAAGTGACTGCCATTTGGCAGGCAAGATCTTGGCAAGATGTTTCCCAAACTTTGAAACAAGGTACCTCATTTATATAAGGAGGTCTCTGAGCAGGTGAATGTTCTACTAAATTACAGCAAGCACCTTGTAGATGTCCTCACACTACACTAAAATTCTCCTGCTAATAATTCCAGGTCTACATTTTTCATATCATTTCATTTCTTTTTACATATCAGCCTAATTGACTGTATTGTGTGTTCGTGGTTCGTTTAGTTTTAGTTGTCATGATAGCAGGCTAGAGTTAGACTAGGGTTAGGCCAGGTGAGCAGTGAGAGGTTTCTCAAATTCTCAAAATTGATTCTTTTTCCTGTGACAGTGACCACTGATCTAGTCACATTTCTTGTCAGAAAGTGCACCACCCTTGTGCAGTATACTTTTGGAGAATGGCACAAAAACTTAGTTTGGTAATAAATATACTGTACAGTATTATATAAAATACATATTTTCCCAGAATGTTGTATGTGTCATAAAGTGGTATTTTTGTGTATTTAATATGGGGTTCTGCTTTATTTTTAACTCTCTTGATCCTAATTCTGCACCAGAATCTCTTCATCTTCTTCTCTTTGTCCTCCTCTCTCTCTTTCTTTGTCTCCCCTGCCCCCTCCTTCCCTTCCCCTCATCCCTCTCCCGGACTCCTCGGCCATATGCTACAGTGGTGGCACGCCGACGGTTACTCTGCACTCTACCTCCCCCTCTCTCCCTCCACCATTCTTTTTATTTCTCCGTCTCCGCTTTTTGCCTTTCTCTTTACCTTTCCTTCCTTGTCTCTCTATCCCTCTTGTTCTCTTTGCCTCTTTCTCTCTCTCTCTCTCCTCTGTTTCCAGTCCTCCCCCTCCCTCTCTCCTCTCTTCTCTCTCTCTCTCTCTCTGTCTTCCTCTGCTTTCCGGCGCGTACACGGTTTGAGCTCTGTAGCCACAAGACACTAGCCTGAAAATGTTGAATGAGGCAGAGCCGACTGTCCCGGAGGCCTCTTTCACTCTCCCTCTTTTTTTCCTCCCTCTCTTTCTCCCTCCCTCCCTCCCTTTATATGTGTGTGTGTGTCTGTCTGTGCACCCCATGTGCTGACGCTTTTGCATGTGTGTGTGTGTGTGCGTGCCACGTGACGCTGAGGGCGTTGGGTTCATGGCGAGTGCTGCAGTGCGAGTGGGCTTGGCAGGCTGCCCGCGCGGCACACACACACACACACACACACACACACACACACACACACACACCCTGCAAGCTCAGAGCCAGAGCGGAGAGATGCGGAGCAGAGCTCAGCACAGCATAGCACAGTGCAGCAGTGGCTTTGGGAGGGGCTGGCAGCCTTGAGTCTGTCTGCAGCGGTGGCAGCATGGCGCAGAGCAGTAGCCACACACACACACACACACACACACACACACAAACTCACACACTGTATAGATGTACAAATAATCTAATTCTGTATCTGCACATGCATATTATGTCCTGTAGAGCATGTAAGTAGGAATCAAAAGATGTCATTGGAAGGGGACCATCATTGACATTGTTGTCGGTGGGGACATTCTCCCTTATATGTAAGAAATTATATATGTTATATATAAGAAATTATATATGTCTGTGGTTGTGTGTATGTGTATGCTTAAGTATAATTTCACGTGTGTGTGTGTGTGTTCGAGTTTGTTTGTGCATATGCATGCATTAGCATGGCTGTAAACATATATTTAGTATAAACATTGGTGTAGAATATAATGTGTGTGTGTGTGTGTGTGATGGGCAGTCATTTAGAGAGACAATAACAGGTTCAGTTTTTGGTACATTGGCACACAAAGCACCGTGGGAGATTGTCTGCAGCAGCAGCATCAATAGATGTACTCTCACACACTCATACACACACACACACACACACCAGTGGCAATTCTCAGTGGGAATGTATCTATGAGACCCAGAGACCCAGACACTCATGTCCTCCACCAGTCACCTGCCTGCCACACTTTCAGCTAGGCTCCAGCTGTTTTGCTTCTGTGTGTGTGTGCGTGTGTGTGTGTGTGTGTGTAACTGTGTCTGTGTCTGATGTTGTTTGCATCTGTTTGAAAGTTTGTGGGTGGTTGCTTGTGTGTGTGTGTGTGTGTGACCTGCGTGGATGAGTTCTTCTGAGTTCGTCTGAGATTGCAGGGTTTGCATTTGTACGTAGCTGCACCACACAACTGTATATGTGTTGCATGTTTTTTTTGTTTGTGGAGATGTTGAAAAAGAGTCTTTTTGTGTGTGTGTGTGTGTGTGTGTATGTATTTAAATGTGTGAGTAAGGGCATGCACAAGCCCGTGTGTGTGTGTGTGTGGCTTTATGTGTGTGAGTGCGTAAACAAGTCTAT
Organism: Limnothrissa miodon; assembly: GCA_017657215.1. Lineage (NCBI taxonomy): Eukaryota > Metazoa > Chordata > Actinopteri > Clupeiformes > Clupeidae > Limnothrissa > Limnothrissa miodon. The sequence goes on along the minus strand of JAGFZM010000321.1, from coordinate 250,673 downwards.
GTGTGTATGTTTGTGTGTATCATAGAAAGGGAGTGTGTCTGGGATACCTGCAGAACTAGAGGAGCGGCGGCCGGTTCATTCTCCTGTATGTATGTCTATGTGTGTGAGAACGAATGAGAGAGAGAGAGAGAGAGTGTGTGTGTGTGTGTGTGTGTGTGTGTGTGTGTGTGTGTGTGCCATTCCCCAGCAGGTCGAGAGGGAACACAGTGTTCTCTCGTGCTCTGCATTCCAAAGAGCTTCAGAGGCCAGGGGTGTGGGGGAATCACACACACACACACACACACACAGACAAACACACACATACACGTGCACGTATTAGAAGTGTTCACACATATACACCCACATGCCCATTGACATGCATGTGTGCTTGCGACATTAATGAAAGCATAACCTATATGTACACATACAGATCACAGACGCACTCAGTTTCACGTGTGCGATGGCTCCCTTTGTTCCAGACACACACACACACACACACACACACACACACATACATATAGAGGTGTACAACATAGTAACACACACTCTTGTATGCACAATGCTTCATCACTTGCTTCCCTCTCCCCCTTAGTCTCCCCCCCCCCCCCCCCCCCCCCCCCCCCCCCCCCCACCCCACACCCTTACACATTCACACTTTGCACTCCAGGCTGCTGTGCGACAGTAATGAAAGCACAGGCAGTACCAGTGACATCAGACCTCCCTCCTTCAGGAGATGCACAGCATGCAGAAAAGCCCCTCTTACACACACACACACACACACACACAGTTTTATTATCCCCTGTCACTGCTTCTAGCCTCTCTGACACACTCTCAGGAAACTATTACTTGTGTCTTTGGGGGGCAGGGGGGATCTCTGTGTGTGTGTGTGTGTGTGTGTGCGTGTGTGTGTATGTGACTGCGCTCGTTCACCTCTATGATCTACTTCCTGTAAACATCATAGGGCAAGGGACACGGAGGGCATGTGTGAGTGACGGCAAAAACAAAACAAAACGCCAACTCTTGACAAACGGTCGTCCGAGCGCGAGGCGAGCACCAGACTTATGTGCTGCCAAGCTCATAGCATCTCCTGCACTCGTTTTCCTTTAGTCCACGCACAAACATGCCCAGCTCATTGTCTCCCAAGTGCCAGCCACCAAGGTCAAATTGAAGGGTGTTGGGGGAGTGTGTGTGTGTGTGTGTGTGTGTGTGTGTGGCTGGGATTGGGGAGTCCTGTGGAACGGAAGCGACTATCTTTTTACGTAGACACCAGCAGAACCCACATCTGGTGTAGGCTGACACACACACACACACACACATCCTCTGGCAAGGAAGCAGTCGCAAGTTACTCTTTTTTTCCCCATTAAGGGGAAAAAACAACTCTGCCTTACTGCCTTATATGCATTTCTTTGAGTGGCCATAGAAGATCAGCCACTTGGTCATTTGGTAAATCAGATAGCATGCTTCAAAATAAAAGTTAAATTGAGTCTATCTGATTGAGCGATTTTCACGACAAACAAACTGCTGCAAAGCAAATGGAAGCTGTGAATTGTTCACAGTGGATAACTGCGAGGTGATATCTTTAAACACAGTAGGACCCAGAAGAATTGCAAGCATCCTCGTCTGGCTCTGTCGTTTTTTGTGTCCTGTGCCTGGAAGCAATCCACTAAGGTTTAGGGCACAGCAGGGGAGCAGACAGAAGGTCTGTTCCTCTCCCAGCACCTCGCAGTCGTGCCGCAGTGGCTGGGCTCAGACCTCCCCTGGATAGACAGGCACAGAGCAGAGGAGAGAGGCCATACGCAGGTACAGGCGAGTGAGCTAGCTAGCTAGCAGGCAGGCACAGTGACTCATGGACTGCCTGTACATCTAGAGCCTCTCTTCTTCCTCCCTCTCTCACTCTGTATCTCTCTCTCCCTCTCTCTCTCAATTCAATTCAATGGGTGCTTTATTAGCATGACTGTTTGATACAGTGTTGCCAAAGCAATGACACAAACAAGAACAATATTAATTACAAAAGGTACCATGGTACCATATGTACTACATACAATGGGTACAACAGTGAGATTCTATAACAGTACAGTAGTTTGTGTGTGTGTGTGTGCGCGAGCATGTGAGTACAGATGTACACATTTGTATTGGTGTGACATGTGTTTGCATGCAGTTTTAGGAGTTCATGTTATACTAGAGTCCCTTAGTTCATGGCATTGTAATATGTATTGTGCTGCCATTGCAGCTGTAGGACCTTCGCCAAGAAGTATGGCCATTTTGTCTGTGTTGTTGAGACTGGGAAAGGATGGGACTGCATTGTGCAGTTTAGGGAAAAGAGATTCTCTTATTTGTTTGTATTTCCCACAGTGAAGGAGAAAGTGCTCCTCTGTTTCAACCATCCCTGTCTCACAGTGACCACATATCCTTTGTTCTCTTGGGAGCCAGTTTTTTCTGTGTCTGCCTGTCTCTATAGCCAGGTTGTGGTCACTGAGCCTGTACTTGGTCAGGACATGCCTCTGCTTCATATCTCTGACAGAGGTGAGATATTCAGCCAATTCATATTCTCTTTTTAGGGCCAGATAGGAATTCATTCTACTTTGGGTAGTAATTCGGTTTGTCCAATGGTCTAAATAATCTTCTTTTGCTTGGTTCATAATTTTGTTGACTCTGATGTTTGGGAAGCAGCGCTGGACTGAGCTTTATGTGTATTTGTTGTTATTGATTTAGTTAGCTTCAGTACCAGCTGGCATAGGGGACTCTTTTCGGGGTTCAGTTCCTGGAGTTTTAATGCCTCTAATTGTAGGCTGTTCTTAGGACTATTATTTAGATGCATCCAGAATTTGAGTGATTTTTTTTGGATTGGAAGAGCCATTGGAAACCGGCCTAATTCTGCCCTACATGCATTATTTGGTGTTTTTGTTTGGACTTTTAGAATGGATCGGCAGAATTCTGCATGTAGGGCTTCAGTTGGATGCTTGTCCCACTTCGTGTAGTCATGCATACTGAGTGGACCCCAGACCTCACTTCCATACAGCACAATTGGCTGGATTATACTGTCAAATATTTTACACCAGATTGTAATTGGGATGTTGATCTTATGGAATTTTCTTTTTATAGCGTAAATCGCTCTGCGGGCCTTTTCTTTTAGTGCGTTCACTGCCATGGTGAAACTTCCTGATGCAGTAATTTCAAGACCAAGGTAGGTGTACTGCATTGTGTGCTCTAGTGCGGTGCTACCTAGGCCGAACCTGTACCTGCTTTCCTGGCACCTGGGCTTTTTTTGGAAGATCATGATTTTGGTCTTTTGGGGGTTGACTGCCAGGGCCCAGGACTGACAGTACTGTTCCAGCTGGTCAAGGAGTTGCTGCAGCCCTTGTTCTGAGGGCGACAGCAGCACCAGGTCATCAGCAAAGAGCAAGAATTTGACCTCTGATTCTAGGAGTTTGAGTCCAGGGGCTGTAGACCGTTCCAACTGCACCGCTAACTCATTGATGTAAATGTTGAACAATGTTGGACTCAGACCACAGCCCTGTCTCACCCCTCTGTTTTGTTGAAAGTATTCTGTTCGTTTATCTCCAATTTTAATGCTTGACTTGCAATTTGAGTACATTGATTTGATGATATCATATGTTTTACCCCCTACACCACTTTGCAAAAGTTTGTAATATAAACCATCATGCCAAATAGAGTCAGATGCTTTCTTAAAGTCTACAAAACAAGCAAATATTTTCCCATTTTGTTTGTCTTTTACATGTTTGTTTATTAGGGTGTGTAGGGTGTAAATATGATCTGTTGTACGGTGATTTTGCAGGAATCCAATTTGGTTTTTACACAGGGTATTGTGTTCCATAAGGAAGTTTTGAATTCTGTCATTTAGGATGCTAAATCTCTCTCTCTCTCTCTCTCTCTCTCTCTCTCTCTCTCTCTCTCTCTCTCTCTCTGTGTCTCTCTCTCTGCAGAGCCGCACACACCACAGCACAGCAGTTATCCTTTTTCTCTTTATAGTGATATCTTGTTTTTAATAATATTAAAAATGTCAATGCATCATTTTTAGATTTCGGAGAGTATTTTAAAATGAGGCATTTACAGTTTTAAAAAGGGAAAATGGTGTATTTCAAAGATTTTGCGCAATTTATATTTTTATATTTGGTTTCATAGAACCTTAAAGAAACTTTCTCTCATTTATGTTGTGATGGTTGTAAACCAAAACACACACACACACACAAACCAGACCTCACACCTGTCTCAGACCTATACCAAAAATGATCTGTTTCAGCTGCAGCATTTTCCTAGCGACAAGTGTAATGTTTAAACTGAGTTTATCACTGAAGCCAGCTGTATGTATTTTCTGTTCCAATGAGCCATGGTGAAAGGCTATATGCTATTCTATGTACTGTATGCTACCAGGTAAATTAATTATTATCCTCTGAGTAAAGTTTGATTAAAATGTAAGATGGAGATAATGGAATGTAAGACAAACAGATCTTCAGTATTCAATACTGTTCAGTTTAGTTCAATTCTGTTCTGTTCAATTCAATACTGTTCAATTCCACTTTCATCTCTCTCTCTCTCTCTCTCTCTCTCTCTCTCTCTCTCTCAGTTTGAAGAAGAGAGGCCACTGGCTCCCACCCCACTGACCAGGCTGCTGAGCTCTGCAGGGCCCGATTCTGAAGGGCCATTATGGGAGAGGTTGTGATTGTGAAGGAGGGATGGCTCCATAAGAGAGGTAAGTGCCGACACCAGCGGCCAGATCACTTTGGTGGACATGTGGAAAAAGTTGTAAATGGAATAGATGAACTGTAGGTTCACGACCAAGCCCATGAAGAATACTTCAAAGAGAAAGCTTTTTGGACGTTCACTCCTAAAACTGTCCATCCTCAAGGGATCACTTGGATGAATGAATATAAGGTTCTTTGTTGCTTTCTATAATGTAACAACAAGTATGTTAATGAAGCACACTGGATATTGGGTTTCTGTATTGTTTTCCACCTCTATGTTTTAAGTATTATGACAATCAACATTTACATCTTTCTATTAAAAAAGAACTGTGACACAACTGGAGACTTTGGTGTAATCATGAGCTTTTTATATAAACTTATATAAACTTATGTAAGCTAAAAGGGGTTGAATATTGACACCTAGAGCTCCACAAGATACAAGACAGCAGCTTCTTGATATATTGCTCCCCTGTGTGTAGTTTTAGAGTCTAGTGGGTGTGTATGGATGGATAGTGTTTATGGAAACTTGTTAGGGGCCCATGAGGAAGTTTATTGATTTTGAAAAAGTACGCCCTTTAGCGGCTGTTAATGTTTTCAAGTGTATAGCCAAACAGATAGATGGGACTTTTTATTTTAGAGTCATTAGGTTGGTAGTATAGTTTTTTTCTTTGTGGGGGGCTGTGTTTGTGTGTGTGTGTGTGTGTGTGTGTGTGTTTGTTTTTGTGTTTGTTTTATTGTTCTATGGTGGTGCTATTTCTACCATTTAAACCTACTGAGGAAATTTATGTCACCAACTCAAGCACATTTCAATAACTACATCTGTACTATTAATTGTGAATAAACCTGACATAGACACATCAGTGCACCACATTTTGACCATTCTTTGGAGACCATTCTTTGGAGCATGCTGTAAACAGCAGTACTTAGTCACAGAGTGGACATCTGATAGACTGTGTGTCTGTGTGCCTGTATGCTGTGTATCGATAGTCAGCACTGTGCTTGTTGTGACAGGTTTTTTTTCTCTTGTTGGGTCATTCCGATCCAGGCTCAGGTTGCAGGTGACACCAGAATTTTTTTTTTTTTCAACGAGCGTGTTTAGCATTAATCTGCCCTCAAGGCTGTTTGTGTCCTCACCCAGAGCACAGCTCACCTTTGACCTCTACTGTGTGCTGTACACAAAACAGAGCCGCTCTCCCGTGGTGATGCGTAACGGTCGCCAGGGCTGTGTGAACGCTGCTGCTGCTGCTTCTGCTGCTGCTGCTGCTTCTGCTGCTGCTGCATTGCCCTGCCAGCTGCCGCTGTTTCCACAGTTACCAACCTCATCTCTGAACAAACAACATCTGATGGAATCACCCTGAAATAACTCCAAATGTGATTTTTTTTGCTTGTCCTTGAACAAAAATAAAGGCTTAGTCACCGTTCCTTTGCGAATGTTCCCTGTGGTTCCTTATGGATCCTTGTCTGGAACATCTCACAGGCCTTCACACTGCTCTTTCTGGTACTCCAGGAATGTTCCTTTCGAGCCCTTCACCCATCATTCACTGGCCGCCAGGGACAGAATTCCACTGCTGGAAATTCTAACCTTTTCCAAAAAAACGTGCGCTCAATAGGATGTGAGGATGTGATGGAGCACAGGGCTTGGGGCTGGTGGCTGCATGCCAGTCAGGTTGTGAGCAGGAGGTCAGAGAGGTGCAGCCAGGTCAGATCAGGTGATAGAAACGAAGGACAGTGAGAGCAGTAGCAGCGGTGCACTTTAGTGCAGTGGGTGGCTATGTTGGCATCCCGCCCTTCCACGCAGCACTCAAAATTAGCGCCCGCCTAGCGTCGGCTTTCCACTTCTGGAGAAATGCGAAAATGTCCGGTTTGATTTCCGAGACAATTGAAAACAAAAAGTGCATCATACAAAACCTTAGAGGTTCTTCGGTTTGCCACTGGGGGAACTTCTAAAGATTTTCTTCTTCTTATTATTATTATTTTATTTATTTTTTTTATTAATAAAATAATGGGGTAACTGGTAGCATTTCAGTCAAAGGCTGATCGATGCAAACATTTCTAAAAGTTGTGTCTGAGCCATGGCTGCCTGTAGGGTAGGTGAAAGAGTGGCGACACAGCAGCAGCAGCAGAGTGGGCCCTGGCCATGGCTGAGGAGAGCGCTTGAACTCCGTCCAGCCCAAATCAGCTTACTTAGGGCACTGGGCAAAGCCGTGACAGGCGCACACGTAGACAGACAGACAGACAGATGGACAGGCAGGCAAAGAGCCAGACACATTGCCTTCATTTCCTTAGGGTTGGATGAAGTACGAATGAAGAGTATGTATCTATGTATGTATTTGGTGTACTGTTCATGTGTATGTATGTATGTATGTATGTATGTACATGTATGTATGTATATATGAATGTATGTATGTATCTATTTATCTATATGTCTATCTATCTATCTATCCATCCATCTATCTATCCATCTATCAATCTATAGTATCCATCTGTCTCCATCTATCCATCCATTTATCCATTTATCTCTCTATCTCCAGAGAAAGAGATGGGTGGATGTGCAGACAAGACAACAGTCCTGGCAGGTTTACAGACAGTGGTGCGTGTTGGCACTCAGACAGACGGGCAGACAGAGGGATGCACTGACTGACAGGGTAGACTGGCACGCAGACAGACAGACAGATGAAGGAGACAGACTTGGCTTTGCTTTGGAAGGGGAGGAATGTGTTTTGGCGTTGTCTGCCGCACATTGCGTGACGGCCACCTTGTTTAGCCTACATGGGATTTGAGTTTCGCTCCCTCCCGCCCTCACACACTTTAGCCCTCTCTCTTTCGCTCTCTCTCTCTCTCTCTCTTTCTCTCTTTCCTTTCTGCACCATAAAGTTATGTGTGAAATTCTGTCATCATGGAGTGGCCCTGCTACAATAATAACGGTAGTGTGATGAACACTGTCCTGCCCTTACCATTAACCCTTACACGTTCCTTCCCCAAACCCGACCCCAATTTCCATATTGCATAATGCCAGCCGCCTGATTGGTCTGCCATCAAAGTCATTTGAATGACTCGGCAGTGATTGGCTGGCAAGGTGAAGAGAATGTTCAGAGGGCGCTGGATGGGTGGATGGGCATTGTCAGGTGGAGGAGGGGTAGTGTTGGGGGTGCTGTGGGGGTGTGTTAGGGTTAGGGTCAGGGGGGTTGGGGTGAGGTGGGGTGGGGTGGGTTGTTTGTGGGTGAGATGAGTGCTGGGGGTAACGGAAGCCAGGAGGGATGTTTGGATGACCTGCTGGGGCCCAAGCCAGAGAGTGAGTCATTGGCCAGGGAAGCCAAACAGGGTCCAGAGGGGTAAAAAAACAAGCTGCACTCAATCTCTCTCTCTCTCTCTCTCTCTCTCTCTCTCTCTCTCTCTCTCTCTCTCTTTCTTTCTTTCTTTCTGTCTTTCTCTCTTTCTCTCTCTCACATACACACACACTTTTACTCTCTCTCACACACACACCCTCTCACATACACCTCACACCCTTTCTCTCTCTTCCTCTCCCTCACTCTCCCTTTCTCAATGCCCCCCTCCACCCATCGCCCCACTCCCCTCCTCACTTTGTTCTACTTCTGAGTGAAGCCCTGAGCTGAGGGGAATGGAATGCGCGCTGTGTTCTGGAACAGCTCGCCGGAACCTAAACTCTGGAGCTCCGGTTCTGTGGTGGCCGTGAGAACAGGCTTTGAATTCGACTATATGCGCCGGATAGCCCTGGTGGACGCAAACAAACACCTAGCAAATTTGTCCCATCTGGAGATAAACCAATTGCAGCCCATTTCTGAATGACCAAAAACCCAGGAACAAATCACAACTATTTAGCTGGCCTGGCTTAAGATTGTAATTCACAACCAATGAGGTTTCTGTGTGTTGCTGTATGTAATTAAGCCATTTGTGTATTTAGCTGCGTTTAAATATGTTATTTACATGAAGATCCATTTGTTGCACTTCTGAAAAAATGTATTTAAGGCTTTAAAGAAGGGCTAAGCAATGTTCTGTTTTTCTCTCTCACAAGCTCCCTCTAAAGACCGCTGTATTGCATTGTATTGCACTGCATTCTATTGGAGGCGGTCCGCGATGCTGAACATTGCAAGTGCTGTATCTACCGCTATAGGCCTCGGTGGCGCATTCTACACCGTTCGTTCGCCGTGTAATGACTCATTTTAGCAAACAGTATGAAACAGATTAATTAAATGAAAAATGTTGCATAGTGGGCCTTTAATTAAAATTCCATTATCTCTGTGAAACTTCAGATTTCATGCTGGCTGTGCCCTTGGAAATGAGATATGGCTGGCTCATTCACAGACTCATTGTCAGTCTAGATTGAGGTGCAGTTTGGGTTCAGCCAGACAATGCAGTGGAAAGTCCACTGACAGTACTGTGCTGTTGTTTCCTTTCTGTCGGAACAGTGTGTGGGAGGGAAGTGATATCCAGTGCAGGCAGCGCTTTTTAAGCTAGCACCGTCGCTAGGCTAGTCCTTTGTTTTTGTTAGAGGCCCGATGATGTGAATTCATTCATAAATACTTTCATCAATAATTGATCGTCACAGCAGATGGCAGCTTCCCTCCTGGCAAATCTGGAGCGATGGGCACAAACATGCTCCAAATTAGTTCTTGCCAATTACAGGAGCTCAGCAAAACACATAAGCAAAGATGCAAACCTGCATGGTGGCGCTTCATCCAAATGAGAGACTATCCCCCCTTTCACAAAGAAGTTTCGGAGTAAACGGTGGCAGCCTGCGAGGCCTCCTGAAAGGAAGTGGATGCCTGATGCGATCGCTCAGCAGTCAGTCGGCTAAGCCTGAGAAAGCCACATCCTCACGCCTATGCACCAGCCACAGAGGCCTCTCGCTTGCCTGTCTGCCTGTCTGTCAGTCTGTTTGTCTGTCTGTGTGGCCGCCAGCCATCGCCCGCCTTTCGTCCCTTAATGTCCCTCTGCTGACACCTAAGCCACATTTACAGAAACAACCGTTTGTTCATTGCCTTTCATCTGTTATAGTATAAATAGTTGGGATTATTGAGACTTTATTGCATGTCGTTCAGCCAGAGAATATTTTATCGTCACAGAATTACATTAATCGTATATTCAGCCCCATTTGGAATACAAACGGCAAGTGACTAGAATAACCACTGCTGACGCAAAACGTCACTTGATAAAGTTAAAGTCATTTCAGCTTGTTAGACAGCAAGCAGTACACGATAAGCATGTCATCAGTGTATTTCAATTTGTTGTTTCAGCGTTGATACTGTTTGTTGATTCAGTGTATAATTACCACATTTTACCTGGTGTGGCACTTGTCGGGCTTAGTTAGTTAATAGTTTGTAGTTATTTGGAGTGTAATTATTGTTAACGTGATTGTCAGTATGCTGTCATGTCAGTATGCTATCATGTTTTTCTCAGTCGCTTTGGTGCTTTTCTCAGATCAGAATTAAAATTCTCATAACTATTAGTTCAACCTCCACAACATTTAGTCATTTGTTCACATCATAGTAGCAATTTCTTCTTCCTCTGAACAAACTGCAAATGCTTTTGGACATGTATCAGTTACTTTCATACAATTGCCTGGTGTGGCACTTGTTGTTTTATATATTTATTATAAAACTTGTTGTTTTATATAGTGGGTTTGCCACAGCGTTGCTATGCGGTGGACCCGTGTTTTGTTTGTTTGGTCTTAATCAGTGTGAACAGCTCATTCAGAGTGCTCGGAGATTAAGGCCCTATAAGAAGCTCTCTCTCTACACTAACGGCTAGATAATGAGATTGAAAAGATTTTCGCAGTGCACTGATGGCCGTCAGCCAGTGAGCGTAATCATATCAATGTCCTTCAGCCGATTGTCAGCGATGCTGTATTTACAAATGAGTCAGTGCCTCAGTGGTGAGTTTATTGTTGGCCCATGTCTCAAGAAGATGCTAACAGAATGTCATAGATCATATTATCTATCCATCCATCCATCCATCCATCCATCCATCCATCTATCTGTCTATCAATATTCTGTCCAATCTTTCCCAGTCGTCCAGGCAGAATGATTCCATTCTATCTCAGTGCTAGTGCATGTGTCATGCTGTGCATTTCCAATGCGTTCATGTTGCTCGCATAGCCACTGCAAGAGCTCCTCATATCTTTCCGTAGTACTCAGCATACTGTAGCAAAGTGTCTAGTCTCAGTCAGAAGAGCAGCAAGAAAACATGGCAAGCATTTTACTGTAAGAAAAGGTGTTAGGTTGCTTTTGCTATAGGAAGAGGAGTTGCCCCAAAAACCTGTTTGACTACCTCTGAAATGGTGAATGTGTTCTTCAAACTTACAAAAGTCATAAGATGTAGACAGGCAAATCTCATTTGTGAAGTATAGAACGGAACTATAACTAAGATGTATATGTATCAATCAAGCATCTTTTTATCTCAGAATGTTTTGGAGGTTGTAAACAGCTATATTTTTACACATTTTAAGAAACCTTGGGGAAATATTAATATTTTATAATTTTGCAAAGCCATATAAATCCTGCAATTCAATAACAACCAGAAATACAATACCAGCAAAATTTTAAGAAAATCTAAATTTTGGCAGTTGACAGAATTCTGAATGCCACAGTTCTTTCATGATCATTATTCAAATCATTATTTATTCATTCAACAAAAATATATATTTTTCCTGTTGACAAAAATAATTATTGATTGCCTCCATGACAGACAAGGAAATCCAATAATAAATGGGCGGAATCTTTCAGCCTGTCTTGACACTTCCATGTTTCACCCGGACCGAGTAAGGCAGTGCATCGAGCTTCCAGGGAGCCGGCAGGGTTGAACCAAGAGCAACACACTAAATGCCAGGGGCTTTAGAGCTGTTCAGTGGGAGTGATTCTGTTCCACAGTGAAGCTACAGTGGGGATTTGCCTGTGGTCAGAGGATGTCTGTATGACAGCAGCACACTAATGGGAGAGAACCAGCCCCCAGATCTACTGTAAACAGAAGCACGAGTGGTGTGTGTGTGTGTGTGTGTGTGTGTGTAAGAAATTAGAGAATTAAAGACAGTGAAGAGGAACACTGAACCACATGTACATGCATGTACACACACACACACACACACACACACAAATATAGTTGTTTACGGGCTCTCTTGCATTCACATTTACTATTAGAACTTTGTGTCCCCCACACCCATAGAAGACAGACCACCCCCCCCCACACACACACACACACACACACAATGTAAAATAACCTTGGGGGCTCTGATAGAAGTAAGTTAGTAGCTTTATTACGATTCTTAAATGCGGTGTGTCTGCATCTCGATGTGCCATCAGAACACTTTTGACAAAGTTCTCTAGTGACATCATGATAAGGATGCTCGCTGCATCCTCGTCTCTCTCTCCCGCTGTGTCATAGATGAGCCTGGAATGATGTTGCAGCTGTGTGTGTGTGTGTGTGTGTGTGTGTGTGTGTGTGTTTCTGCCAAACTTCGTAGCACAAACATGCAGCCATACATACTGTACATTGTATGCCTGTAGAGTGGGAATGGGAGTGTGTGTGTGTGTGTGTGTGAGAGAGAGAGAGAGAGAGAGAGAGAGAGAGAGAGAGAGAGTATGTCTGTGTGTGTGTTTACTAAACGGTGTTTGCCGATGTTGCTGCGTCTTCTGAGTCATTTCCTGTTTTCTTGAATCAAGCTGTTGATTACCAGAAGCACCACTAATGTGGTGTCATAAAAAAAAGCAGAGGAAGAAGAGAGAAATATAGAGAGTAGTGAGCGAGGCGTTTGCCGTGAACTCTACTGACCTTTCTCCCTCTCTCCCTCTCTCTCTCTCTCTCCCTCTCTCTCTCTCACACACACACTCTCTCTTGCCTCTCTCAAAGCTGTCTGTAGCCGCGAGTCTTTTTCTTAAAAAGCACCTGGAGTCCGATGCATTCAGTCCTAACTGGTGTCACCAACGGTGCTCTCTCTCTCTCCGCAGAAAGTCTTTTAAAGATTATAGGAGATTATACAGATATATAGCATGTTTTCAGCAGAAGATGATGCTATGATATGTTGATTTAAGATTTAGCAAAAAATACATTCAATAGTTGAGTATCTGAAGTATCTCATGTATTGTTGACTTTCGAATGTATGCTTTCTGTCATATTTGATATTTGTGTATTTGTATTTTGTGTTTTATTTTATATAAAGTATATAAAATGCAGCAGTGTGCATAACATTACCCTTTTCAACACAAAAACAACAACACTGAAAACATTCTGTTTGGTTTCCAACCTACTTCTGCTATGTTAAGATCACATAGGGAATGTAAAAAAGAAAATCCTTTAGCAACAATGCACTGAATTGGTCTGGTAGTGTGTGAGTGTTTATAGTTGGTTGTGATTGTGTTGGTTGGAATTGTATGTATGTGTGTTGTATGTGTTTTTGAGTTTGGCTGCATTTCAGCTGCCATAACTAAGTTTACAATCACTAATTATGGTCTCTAGAAAGAGAGGGGGATTGCGTGTGTGTTCATGTGTGTGTGTGTGTGTGTGTCTTGTGTCTTGTATGTTTCCTGTGGCGGCACACATAAATGCAGCTTTCTAGTGAAACAGGGAGTGGGTGTTTGAGCTAAGCTACTATGTTAAGACAGGGAAGTGCTATGAGGTTGTGAACCAGAAACCCAGAAAGGTGGTGGTGGTGATGTTGTCGTTGTTGTTGTTGGTGGTGGTGAGTTGATGTGTGGCTGACCAGTGTGTCAGAAAAACAGTTGATTTCCCACGTTACCCCTCTGTTCTGCGTTACACTGGAGCTACACACGTTGTCCACATTCTCCTCCATTAACTCAATAACAAGTTCAGTCTCAAGCAAAAAAAAAACATACATTTTCAAAAACATAGCATTTCATCAGCATCACATTGTTGCACACTTAATTACATATATCATTACAAAATAAATGCATATTACACAGTACAAAGCAATGTATACAGCCATTTATACTCTAAAGACAATTATACACATGACTTTGAACAACTTTAGACTTAATTTGTTTCTCTCTTTCTCTCGTGCTCTCTCTCTCTCTCTCACACACACACACACACACACACACACACACACACACACAAATAACTCATCTATACCTGTTTTCTCTCTCTCTCTCTCTCTCTCTCTCTCTCTCACACACACACACACACACACACACGTTCACACCCACACACAAACAAACGACTCATCAGTACGTGTTATCACATGCTAACTAACTAACGGTGTTATTGTCACACTTTCACTGACTGACGTGTACTAATGTTCACACCTTACCGATCCCCACCGGTGCAGAAACACTGCACTCTCTCATATACAGGAACATACACACACACACATATATGCCGAACATTTCTCATCCACCAACATAGACACAACTGACATATACATTCTGAGTCACTCACATAGACAATCTCTCAGATGTGTTAAATAATAATCACACACATTTCTCATACAGACCCCCCCCCCATTGCACTGAAACAGCCCCTTTCTCTTTTATACATACAACAACCAACACACACACACACTACATCTCTCTCTCTTTTCTGTCTATCTCACTCACTTACAGTCTGATAGCTCCTCTGCCCAGCACAGCACAGCCCAGCACAGGCCTCTACTGTGGAGCCACTGTCTCCAGATCAGGCAGTGTCCAGCTGGATCTCTGTAGGCCAGTGTAGTAAAACAGCAGAGATCAGAGGCAGGCAGCCGCCCCAGCTGCTCCACTGTCAGCCACTCATAAAGGGGGCTGCATGCTATTTAAAAAAATTGCTTGATTGATGTCTTGTATGGGGAGGCACGGGTGAGCAGTGTCTTACACTGTGTGTGTGTGTGTGTGTTTGTGTGTGGGTGTGTGTGTCCCACAGGAGAATACATTAAGACATGGAGGCCCAGATACTTCCTGCTGAAGAGCGACGGGACGTTCATCGGCTACAAGGAGCGGCCACAGGACGTGGACCAGCTGGAGTCGCCCCTCAACAACTTCTCTGTAGCCAGTATGTCTATGCCACCTGTTACCCCTCTTCTCTCTCTCTCTATCACCCCCTCTCTCTCCTCTCTCTCTCTCTCTCTCTCTCTCTCTCTCTCTCTCTCTCT
>JAGFZM010000321.1:203882-235495 GCA_017657215.1 Limnothrissa miodon | reverse complement strand
GATAAAACCCACTTGACTTGCTTTATAACTGTAGTAGTATTAGTAGTATTAGTAGTATTAGAAGTAGTAGTAGTTGTCATAGTAGTACAGTAGTAGTAATTAGCATTACCATTAGTTTTAATAGTAGCAGCAGTAAAAGAGCACTGCTGATTAATACAATATTATTTTCATATTGCATGCGTTCACTGAAATGACATTAGTAAAGTTTATGTCTCTCATAAGTAGAGGGTAGCAAAATCACATTTTTAATCGGACACAGATTTATTTCTGGTACAGTACTAAAAAAAAATTAAAGGGCTTTTGGGGTATGCAAAATGGGATTGGATTGTAAATCGCCTAAATCTGTTTTTTGTTTTGATTAATTTGCAGCAGCCTGTGTTTGTGTGTGTGTGTGTGTGTGTGTGTGTGCTTGGGCATATTGCTCTGCACTTTAATCTCATTCAATCTTCCAGTCCTAGTCATACTGCACCTCTGTGGATGCCCCGTCGGGCTGAATATCTCTCCCGCAATCACAGCCTCTCTCTGTCCCTTTTCTCTCTTTCTCTCATACGTCTGCATTCTTCCTTCCTGCTGTCTGCTTGTGTCTCTCTCTTTGACTCTCTCTCCTTTCTGTTTCACTCTCCCACCCCATGGCTTTTCCACGCTTGTTTTTGTCCTCTTTTGGTTATATTGACCTGTCAATAAGCCACCTGGATGTATCTCCCCTGCCCTTCTCTCTCTTTGCCTGATGCTTTTCATGTTTATGTTACGTTACATTAGCATTACTGTATGTTACTTGTCAGCATTATGTTACTTGTCATGTTTATGTTGCTGTATGTTACACCAGCAAAATAATTTGTTTGTGTTGTGAAGTTACAGAAAATGTTTGTATGCAGTACTGCAGGAAAGATGTTATATATGTGTATATGTATATATATATTACTTTTCTCTCTCTCTCTCTCTCTCTCTCTCTCTCTCTCTCTCTCTCTCTCTCTCTCTTTCTTTCTCTCTTTCTCTTTCTCTCTCTTCACCAGAGTGCCAGCTGATGAAGACCGAGAGGCCCAAGTCCAACACCTTCATCATCCGTTGTCTGCAGTGGACCAGCGTCATTGAGCGCACCTTCCATGTGGAGACTCCGGAGGAAAGGTGCTTAAGTCGTGTACACGTGCACACACACACACACACACACACACACACACACACATACACACACACAAATAAGACATGACGGATGTAGCATGTTTGCAGATACAGTGCGTAGTGCATGTGCAAATGGAGCTGAACCCACTTGTTCTCTTTCTCACTTACTTGCTTTTGCTCTCTCTCTCTCTCTCTCTCTCTCTCTCTCTCTCTCTCTCTCTCTCTCTTAAACACACAAAAATATATGAAAATATGTATGAAAAAAAACATTAAACTTATAAAAATATATTCACTGCTGTTTGCCTCCACGTTTGCAAAGCACATTGAACTGCCTTCTCTCTGTATGAAGTGTGGGTAACACTTTCTAAGAAGGTTGTATTTATAATGCCCTATGAATGCATTCATGATATTTTATAATGCGTCTGTAAAGCATTGTAATGCTCATTATAACCATCTATATGTATTCACAACTCATCATAACCAACGTCATAATGCATTATGATAACTAATTATGAATGATTATAATTGAAATCTGAATAATGCATTATAAATATATCAGTGTCTGCCTATTCACTTGTCAAGTTTTATAATGCAGCATAACTTTTTTTCTTTTCTAAATCCATATAGTGATGCATCATGAGTTTTGAATTCTACTATAGTGTTGTATCTGTAGATATAAGTATTTACAATAACCTATAGCACATAATTATAAATAGCTATATTATATATATATAAATATTTCTAATTATGTGCTATATGTGCTATTATGTGATATAAAAACTTATATCTACAGATACAACACTATAGTAGAATTCAAAACTCACGATGCATCACTATATGGATTTAGAAAAGAAAAGAAGTTATGCTGCATTATAAAACTTGACAAGTGAATAGGCAGACACTGATATATTTATAATGCATTATTCAGATTTCAATTATAATCATTCATAATTTGTTATCATAATGCATTACAACGTTGGTTATGATGAGTTGTGAATACATATAGATGGTTATAATGAGCATTACAATGCTTTACGAACTCATTATAAAATACTATGAATGCATTCATAGGGCATTATAAATACAACCTTCATAGAAAGTGTTACCGAAGTGGGTTACATAAATAAACTTGTCTTGCCTTGCCTTGCCTTGCCTTGAAAAATATCTAACTGTGGGGTCTGTCTGTGTCCTGCAGGGAGGAGTGGACCAAGGCCATCCAGGCAGTGGCAGACAGCCTGCAGAAACAGGAGGAGGAGAGGAGGGACTCGTCCCCCGACCCCTTGGATATGGACCAGTGTCCTACTAAACCCCGTCACAAAGTGGTATGTATGGTGTACACACACACACACACACACACACACACACACACACACACACACACACACACACAACTCACCCCCACAGATGTGCACACACACTTGCTTCAGCAGAATATATAGTATGTGAAAAATAAAATTAAGTACCATTTCTCTCTTTCTTTCTCTCTCTCTCTGTCTCTCTCTCTTTCTCAAATTCAGATTTAAATTCAAAAGAGCTGTTTTGACACAGTGTTCCAAAAGCTATCAAACATGCTCCCTTTTTTCTATGGTATCCTCACACACAAGCAAACACTGTCTGACACAGTTTGACATTATTTTTATGTTTTTTTTGTTTGTTTGTTTTTTGGTCTCCACAGACTATGCACAACTTTGAATACCTCAAGCTCTTGGGAAAAGGCACTTTTGGGAAAGTGATTCTGGTGAAAGAGAAGGCCACTGGGAAATACTACGCCATGAAGATCCTCAAGAAGGAAGTAATAGTGGCTAAAGTGAGTGCAAAAGAAAGAAAGAAGATGGAAGGAAAGAACACTAAAAAAGATAAAGAAAGAAAGAAAAAAGAAAGAGAGGGAAGAAAAGACAGAGGAAGAAATAAAGAAAGAAAAGAGAAAGCACACAACACTGTTTAAATGCATCACAGGATGTGTAGAGATGTATTATGAGATGAGTTATTCACTAAATCATCAGATGCATAATATACAGTATATACAAAGTGTCTCAAACTCCTTTTCTCTGTTTTGTTTATTAGTGAAGGCTAAGACTAAAGACATTTGAGCAGCTGAAAGACAGCAACATAAAGACACTACAAAAATAGCATTAAATTAAAAATAGCATTAAATAGTGATTTTGTTGTTGTTGTTGTGTGTTTGAGAGTTAGCCCAAAGTTATTAATTTTGTTGTTGTTGATGCAAATTTAGTGGACTGGCTACCAGGCCAAACTAAATCTAAACATTTCCTAGAGCCCTGTTGGCACTAACAGCACATGCAAATAGGTGTTTGATGGGAACTCACACAACAGTATCGTTGTGTACTATTGTAGTGTACTACTTTTCTCTCCTCCATCCCGAGCCTTGCATGTCCAGGATGGTGAGCGGTGACTCTATTGACCTCTACCAGCTTCAGTACACTAGGTTCTTGTGACGGTGTGAACCTCACCGCACTATTTATTTATTTATTTATTCTTCTGTCTTAAGAGTATTTGTTTTGTTTATTTTCAGACTCTCCTAGGTGCACATGGGTTCAGTTCTGCTTTGTTGTATTTTCTTTTCATTTTTGAATTTAGCCCTTATTTCTTTTTGGTTCCACTGCGCAGGTTTCCCCATAGAGGGGAGTTAATTGGCACATTGCTACCTTGATTGATTGGCAGATTGCAGCCTGATTTGAGCCTGATGGGCAAAGCCATGTGATTAGCTGATTATGTGAGCACCTGGGCTATTTAAACCCTCTTGGAGGGAAAGTGAGGGGCTCATTGTTGTAAGCACCCAAGTGCAGGCACCCCAGTTGTTGTGAGCTGTTGGGTTTATTGTTTCTGTGTTTTTTGTGTGTAAGTCAATTGGTGACACACAGTTTCTCATTTGTTTTCATTTGTGTATGTTTAGCCTTTTTCCATTTCTTTTTCTTACATTTTTCTATTTAATTTAGCACTTGTTTTTTTTTTTTTTTTTGGTTAAATAAACTTATATATATTTTTCACCTTACTTTTTGTCACTGTCTTGGCTAAACTCTCCCAACCACGAGGCTACCCTACAACAGTTCTCCCATACTGTCAGTGCCCTACTTGCTGTGTAGGCGACATATTTAAGTAAGTACGTAAGTGAGGTTGTCTAGGATTGCTTCCTTGTTCCCATGTCTCCCTGCACTCATTGCCAGACTTCACGCACCTTGTCATTCAGAATAGTGTGGTGTGTTGGAACCATTGCCCCTATACACAGTCAATGGTTGGAACAGAGTGCTGTGCACATCCAGTAATAGAATCAGTCCACATTGGCACAGTGGCATTAGTCAGTACGTAATAATGTGGCACCATTTTTTAATAGTTTTCACTGGGTCTAAAATACATTTAGCTTAGGTCTTGTATGAGTCTGAGGTGAGTTGTGAATGTACTCATGCTGTGCAATTTGAGTGGACCATGCCATTTGCTTAAAGTGTGCCGTCCATTGGAGGGAGGGTGGTCTTAAACTGCAAGCAAAAATGGTCAGAAAAAGGTCTTGAAAGGAGAAACCCTGATTATTTCAGGAGAAAGGAATCACATCATGCTTTTATTCTGTATCACTGTCTGTGTGGAATGACATTATATTGGGACAAGTGATTAAAATCCTGCCAAGTTGGGCATGTTGTACTGTAGGATGGTGGAGTTTGGTGTGGAAATCTCACTCATTTGTCTCTCTTTCTCGGCAGGATGAGGTAGCGCACACCCTGACAGAGAACCGGGTTCTACAGAGCTCCAAACACCCCTTTCTCACGGTGAGCAGGAACTATCGGACTTGTTTTGAGACGCCTGACGCACACCAGTTCCGCTGCTGCCAATTTCATTCCATTCAGCCGTAACATTTACGATACGATACGTTTTTATTCAGTATCTTGCATTCCTATTACATGGTTAATTTATTAGATGAAGTGTTGTAGTTCCATTGCATTTTTTGTAATATTTGTCTATAACAGCATAAACTGATACTTATCTGTGTGTGTGTGTGTGTACACACAGACAAGTATCACTTCATGTTGTTCTTGCACATGCAGTTCATCAGTCCGCTTCTCTGCGGTGTACTGTACATGAAGAAAATGGAGATAATTGAGGTGACTCCAGCGCTGTCAGGCCCTTAAATGTTGCCTGAGGCGTAAAAAAATATGTAATCTCTGTTTCACTGCTCCTTACTCCACCAGGGACTGAAGTATTCCTTCCAGACATACGATCGATTGTGCTTCGTCATGGAGTATGCCAATGGTGGAGAGGTGAGTGTGTTTGTGTGTGTACGTATTCATGTGTGTATGTGTGTGTGTGTGTGTGTGTGGGGGGGGGGGGGGTTGTGTCTTTGTCCAAGGTATAGAGGCCAAAGACTCCATGAGGAAGTGCATTGTTACCATGTTATTTTAATGTTTTGCATAAGCAAAGCAGAAGCTTCCAGCAAATAGTGCCTTCCCAGTGAAGCATCTTTGCTGGTCTGATCCAGGCTGTCTGACATGGTTGGCTAGACTTCACTGTCAGCGCTCTGCAACTTTGTGGTTGTTGCATAACAGAATGCAGTCTGAGTGTTGTCATGACGACCAGGCACGCTATCGCTGCCACCGTCTCTTTCATTTTGCTAGTTTGGGTATTTTTAGACGGCATCACGCAAATGTCTGCAGTCTCAGAGCTTTGAAGTCATATATCAGTATTGAGGATATGACTTGAGAGGCATCAAACAAACACAGACAGGCGTTGCACACTTGCTATTCTAGTGTACAAGGCTTCAGCAGAAGACAGAGTTGGTGGAAAATTAATCTGGTGCTGTTGTCATGCCATCCATGAATCCAGTACAATTTGTTAATGTCAGACAAGACTAGGCAATTATGACATTATATCAAAATCACAATTCATTTCACAATAATTATGTTTAATGAACGTTATTCTTTTCATGTCATATTCGTATTGGGTTTTGGTCTCACAACTGGCTTTGAGACTCCCGTCTCTTCCACCAAAAAGCGTGACCTACCTGAACATCTTCCATGCACAGAGGCCATTGCCCTGCCTCCCTAGACTTAGACTTGTAAGCCCTTTCTCATTGGTCCTCTCCTCAGCTCTTCTTCCACCTATCGAGGGAGCGAGTGTTCACCGAAGAGCGCTCTCGCTTCTACGGCGCCGAGATTGTGTCTGCGCTGGACTACCTCCACTCAGAGAGGAACGTAGTATACCGTGACCTTAAGGTGAGAATGGGCTAGAACATCTAACTGGACAGCACGTCAATTGTATGAAACTCGCCTACATCATAAGAGTCATTGCTGGACCTTTGCCAGTCCTGTTTTTTCCTTGTAACAAACACAGCTTGCCTTACAGGTCAGGACCTGCCATTGATCAGGACCGAGAACCTGCCCAAACTCTCACGTCTGGCATAGTGTTCAAAGCCTTTGCCGTTGTACTGTATTGTACTTTTCTATCTTATGAACTCTATTTCACTGTATTAAAGCCACTATGTGTAGGATTTATCTTCTATTTATCTTCGTCTTTTATTAAAAATATATTTTTTATTTTAAAAATATAATGCAAAACGATGGTAATTACCTCCATGAATAAATTGTAGTGTTCCCGTAAACTTGGTAATTTCCATTTAAATGTAGATGTGGTTGGGTACCAAATGATAATATCCATTTTGCGCCGCCATTTTCAAAATGTGGACCATGGAAAATGAGGACCGTGGGAAGGGAAGGGCTAAAACATTTTATTCAAACGTGTGCAGGAGACCACTTCGCCGATAGATTGGAGAAAAAACGAAATAAGAATTGAAGAAATACGAAAAAAATAAAACTTACACATAGTGGGTTTAAAGGCCATGTCTATTACCAAGAGAAACATTTCCAGATGAAAACAAAGTAAAACTATTATGCTGTTTTATTTCAAAAGGCGAACTTTACCCATGACCTGAAATATTATAGTGATCAAACACTACTCCTACCACTACTATATCCTAGCCCTGATGGACTATTGTGTGTTGGTGGCGTCTGTGTTGTCGATGACTCAGGTGGCTCCCAGTGTGAATAGATGAGTCATGTTCCTTCTTATGAAACCACACCTTGCTGTGCTTAGGACAGCTGACATTTCCTCAGCACATAGCCAACTGTGACACTCCTGTGATGCTGGCCCTATTTGGCTCAAAAATCGCGGGGCAACACCGTGGCACACTGACAACCGGTCGGCAAACCCCCACCGTGCAACTCCGTACCGCTTTGATTTAAAAAATACTTGCTAAAGATGACTTGACTGTTCCTTGAAATCTCACTCTCCATCTTGTTTTTGGCTGGTCACTCCTTGTGCTTTGTGCTCCAGCTGGAGAACCTGATGCTGGACAAAGATGGACACATTAAGATCACAGACTTTGGGCTCTGCAAAGAAGGCATCACAGAGGGGGCCACCATGAAGACCTTCTGTGGCACACCAGAGTACCTGGCCCCTGAGGTGGGTTAACCAGCTCTAGTGCTAGTGTCTCTCCTAAGCCCTATACCTTCAGTGATGGCATAGCTGGTCCTAGTCAACCGAACGTGAAAACAGTTCAAAACATTTAGTTCTTTGTGGGAATAAGTTTTAGATGAAAACAAAAAGTCTCATATAGCAAAAGTTAAATAGCTTTTATTGTACAGTATTGTCTTGGTCTCATCAACCCTTTAAAAACCCACAATGCATTTTGGGAAAATAAGCCTTCTTCAGGCACTCTTCTTCCAGGAGTCAAACAAGGTTTTAGGACTGTGGGTGGGTGGTGGTGGGCATCACTGTGACTTGAGCAAGTGTCCACATAAGCCGCACACACACAGCACCACAGCATTTTCATAAGGAGACAAAACCGTAATATGGAGTTACTCAACAAGTAGTCATTTATGGAGTACACCTGGATGTATCCCTAAAGTCTGTGGTTAGCGCGTGTTTACAGTATTACGGCGGTTAACTAAACGAAAGTAACCTAGTAGTAAAGACTGAGGTTCAGGAACAGGTTCAGGCCTACCCCAGACTCTCTAGACATCAAGACAACCAGGACAGGGAATGTGCGTTGTGGTGTGTGTAACGTATCCCTGCCCTTGCTCAGGTGCTGGAGGACAACGACTACGGGCGCGCGGTGGACTGGTGGGGCCTGGGCGTGGTGATGTACGAGATGATGTGCGGCCGGCTGCCCTTCTACAACCAGGACCACGAGCGTCTCTTCGAGCTCATCCTGATGGAGGAGATCCGCTTCCCCCGCACCCTGGGCCCCGAGGCCAAAGCCCTGCTCTCGGGCCTGTTGCACAAGGACCCCAAACAGCGGTGAGAGAGAGACAGGGCTTGTGACCTTTGACCTTTAGCCTAAATTAGTATATATGATACTGCAAGATACTGATAATCTAAATCGGTTAAATAGGGGAAATATACTGTATTTTGATCTTATGTGACCCTTTGATATTGTGTTAAGTCTGAATATTCACTGTGTGTGTGGGTGTCTCCTTGTACAGGTTAGGAGGAGGTGCTGATGATGCTAAGGAGATCATGCAGCATGCCTTCTTCTCTGGGATTCAGTGGCAGGACGTATATGAGAAAAAGGTGCGCAGCGCAGCCAACACTGAAAACGAATATTTCACATCCGTCTTGACAGCCTGCATTTTAAATAGCGCACTAAGCAGTTTTCCTCTGGCATTAACCAGTCATGTATCTAAAGGCTGGGGAAGCACTGTCAAGTGTATTGTAAATGCATAAATAAATACCTTAAGTACTTTTTTCTCAAATGCAGCAAATGTCTCCTGATGAATCACTACTTTTCTGTTCTCTGACAACAGTCTTCTTACTCAGCCCTGACTCTTGAAACAAACAATGTGAAAACAATAATAAGCAATAGGAAAACAAAACATTACTCAAAGTAGTGCGCTGAAGGGAGAGGTGTTTTTAATGGTCCTTTGAAAATGATGTATTCTCCTTTAGACAAGTGTGTCTAAGAAATGTAAACATAAAAAAATAAATAAAAATACATAAATGCTATGTTCAGCATAATTTACTCCACATTTAGGAATGTTTAGGAATGTTTGTTTAATAACTCCTGCCTTTGCTTCTGGGCTCGTCTCCCTCAGCTGGACCCTCCCTTCAAGCCCCAGGTGTCCTCTGAGACAGACACGCGCTATTTTGATGTGGAGTTCACCGGACAGACCATCACCATCACCCCCCCTGGACAAGGTGTGTGCACACAGCCGCTGTAATCACTGTCAACCAAGTTGGGATGGAGAGTTGCTTTAATTTCTGCTTCATGGATAAAACATTATAGTCTTTGAGTAATTAGACTAGGTCCTGGACCAGCTGGGAAACAAGTGCAACGCACAACAACGGAGAGAGCAAGCAGTCCATCTGTCTATTTAATCTGTTAATAACTATAATATTTGTTCTGTTATATCTGATCTGAGTCAGTCGCCTTTGACATGAGAACTTACAATCTTGACTTGCTACGTAAATCACACACACACATATACACAGACACAAACATAATTATCTGTAATCAAAGACAGACCAGCAGACAATCTTTGTCTGGTGTTTTTGTGACACTCTAAGTACTCTTTACTGGGATTACTCCATCAATGGCTCCTCGCAGAATCAACACAAGCATCTTTTTTGTGTGTTGCTTGTTTGGACGTCCAGCACAGGCTGCTGGCGTGGCCGCGTGCAGATGGGAGCTGCTTGTTGCATCATTCCCAGGTGCTAAGGAAGCCTCCTCCGAGCAGTGGGAGTGAAAGGCAGGGAGCTGTGCACTATCAAGCTGAGCTGACAGATGCCTTTTGGGTTCAAGTAGCATATAGACCTAGTTGAGGCGGCCTTGTGTGCGCACACACACGCATCACACCACATGTACCAATACAGTACACATCACAGACGCATACACACACACACACACACACACACACACACACACACACACACATAGGGTCTATTTCTCCCACACTTGCAAGATGAAACACACCACTGACTTCAGGTTTGCTGAAGAGCGGGCCATGCACTACTTACAGCATGTGCACACACACACACACACACAAACTCTGAGGAGGAATCATAGTCTTACTCCAGCTGTCGTTGTCAAACATTTCTCTGCGTGTGTTGAGGCAGATGGTGCGTTGTACATCTATCCTTGAGGACAGGCTGTGCCTAAGGGGTGTGAAAACGAGGTGTGCATCAGCATGAGAAACATTTACATTTACATTCACATTTATGCATTTTGCAGACGCTTTTATCCAAAGCCACGTACAAAGGAGGATAACAATCAAGCTACACAGAAGAACCCTTAAAGCAATTATCCGGAGTAAAATACACTTTAGATCAATTTACAGATGATTGGGAGTACATACGTTGAGTTGACATCAAAATCATGCAATTCGGATGTGTTTTGAGAAAGTTATATTTTACCGTTTTGAGCCAAAACTTGTTAGACTGGAAGTGACCAGGGCATATCATTTCCACCGCTATAAAACGCTATTTTTATTCCTCTTCTAAAGTTCCAAACAACATTACACTTACGTGGTAGCGAGTAGGGTCCCTAAAGCCAAACCGAAGTATCTCGAGGTCTTCATGTGGTCGGATAGAGAGTCTAGAATGAATATTAACGAGCCAGTACCTGTCCGGAAATGTTGTTGCTTTAGCTGCCATCTTTAGGGGAAGGAGGAGTCGATTGCCGAGTGTGGAGTAACACGCTCTGGAAATTCACAATTTTCGAGGTTAAAATTTCTTTCGAAATTGAAATGAAGTTGTATTCATCAGCACAGCCTAGCTTACTAACAGTTTGGAATTTTGAAATGTCACGTGACGTGATATCTCGCGTGAAGTAGCTAAAGATGGCAACTAAAGCCGCACCATTTCTGGCAAGGTACTGGCTCATTAAAATTCATTCTTGACTCTCTATCCGACCACATGAAGACCTCGAGATACTTCGAGGGACCCTCTACTCGCTACCACGTAAGTGTAATGTTGTTTGGAACTGTAGAAGAGGTATAAAAATGTCGTTTTATAGCGGTGGAAATTATATGCCCGGGTCACTTCCAGGCTAGCGAGCTTTGGTTCAAAACGGTAAAATATAACTTTCTCAAAACACATCCGAATAACATGATTTTGATGTCAACTTAACGTATGTACTCCCAATCATCCGTGAATTGATCTAAAGTGTATTTTACTCTGGAAAAAAATTCTTTAAAGAGCATAGGGGATAGTAGTGCATCAGTGGAGTCAAGTGCAGTGCAGTGAAAGTTATCCAAGTGCTAGGACAGAAAGTGCTCTCTGAATAGCTGGGGCTTCAAGAGCTTAATGAAGGCAGTCAGAGATGCCCCTGTTATGATTGTGCATGGAACGACACATGACAACAACACATGGAACAACGTGTGGAACAACACATCTCACAGCACTACCAGTTGATCTGCAGCCCATTATCCCAATTCGAGAGGTTAGCACATCTTAACAGCAAGGGGACTCTGTGTTGCGTCACCTAAAGGCCGATGGCTAGGAATTTTTGACACGGTTGCTTTGAGATACTACTTTATCAGGCTGAGGAGTGAATTATGTCTGTATTGCAGTTGTGGAAAAGACATAATGCTCTGATAAGGACAGTATACACTACACTTAGCATCAGGCTGGAGGGGAAGAGAGAGACACAGAGAGTCTGAACAGTCAAAGGGGTGAGCTGCAGCCAGCCAGGCAGGTCCAGCTGCAGAGTGTCACCTCAGCCACTCCACACACACACACACACACACACACACACTCAACACACATCTGTCAGAGAGAGGAGCAGAGAGAGAGAGAGGGGGGGACAGACAGAGAGAGAACAGATAAAAGCAGGCTAATGAAGATAGACAGACAGACAGAGAGAGAGGGCACCTATGTGGGCTAAAGCCTGTCCACAGCATAACACCTGGCACTTGTTGCTTAGACAACACTCCC
This sequence comes from Limnothrissa miodon, assembly GCA_017657215.1. Lineage (NCBI taxonomy): Eukaryota > Metazoa > Chordata > Actinopteri > Clupeiformes > Clupeidae > Limnothrissa > Limnothrissa miodon. The sequence goes on along the minus strand of JAGFZM010000321.1, from coordinate 223,441 downwards.
AGGGCATCCAGATGCTGAGGTGCTCATTAGTTTGGGCATGAGTGAGAGCAGATTACAGGGACAGTGGGAGTGCAGGGAGGACAGAGACATGACTTCTGATACCATTAAAGCTGATCCACGGTGGCATGACTGTGTAGGAACACAATTGCAATGCTTTATAATGGTTTGAAGTTTGCAAAACAAAGAGCGCCTATTCTTGATATCACTTGATTTGGTGGTAGATTGCATTCAGTCTCACAGACACGCATGTGCACTTAGACACTCACACACACACAAACAAACAAAACTGGACTTTCTGTTAGCTGTTTATCTTGTCAAGCTTCTGGTAAGTCCGACTGAAGTGTGAAAGATGTTTGTTACCTGGTGAGTCATCTCTGTAGGGTACACACTGGGGCTGTGTGATTTAGAAACTTGTTTAATATCTCAGGCTGCTTTAGGAAATCCCCCAACACAAACACAAACCAAAAAATTGAAATAGGCTTTGAAGGTGCCTGGCTTTTTAGATGGTTAAGCCATGTTGTTGTAAACTGCTGTAAACTGCTGTGGTTTGTGCTGAAGGTGCTTGTTTGAAGGTGCAACTTAGTCTCTCAGTTTATATATGGGAAAACATCGCCCCCTAGTGGTCTCGGCATATCATTAACAGTAGACGACACACATGATGGCTTTGTTTTAGACAATAACAGGTTAAATCTTAGAGAATTCACCACAGTTGCCAGTCAAGAAGAAAACACTCCTTCCTGGTGCCAGATGTGCTACTGGAGTCGATCTTTGACTAAGACTGGTTTGAAAAACAACCAAAAACAACACAAAAAAGAAATATGATAAAAATGCTGACACCCAAAAGAGACAACAGACATTTCACCAAGGTTATCATGCAGACCTACTCTGTCAAAAGTGTTTAGCCGAAATAAGTCTGTCTCACCCACATGTAAGTTTTGCACTGTCCAACCCTATACGTGCTTGGGCTCGAGCTTGCCTCTCGGAAGCATGGACTAGGAATCCAGCATGCTAGCACCTTAGTGTGATTTCACTTACTAGCATGGGAGGGAGGTTTACCTACGTACTACTGCACACCTATCAACCAGCTGGCTAGCGTTACACACAGAAGCAACACATAGGTTGCTCATTGGTGCTCTTTGTTGTGGAGTGCTATGAGACATGTCTTTTGTAAAATGCGCTATACAAATAAAATTGAATAGGTCACTCGTATCTGACACGTCTGGCCTGGGATCTGCAGCACTGGGCCTGGCTCTTGCAGCAGCCTTCTCTACAGTTTTTTTTATTTCTGTGCACTGTAATCAGAGCAAAAAACAACCAATACAAACTTTTAATATCATTGCAGTGGTGATGATGGTGACAATTGCAACTTTCTCTTCTCTTTTATAGATGATACCATGGAGTCTTTCGATAGTGACAGGAGACCTCACTTCCCCCAGTTCTCCTATTCAGCCAGTGGAACTACATAGCCCTCCTCGGTTACACACTCTCTCTCATTCTCTCTCTCTCTCTCTCTCTCTCTCTCTTTTCCCACCCTCTCTTTGACACTCTCTTACCCATTGATCCCATTGGATCTTTGATCTGTCTTCACCCTCCTCTCTTGCTCTTGTTTTCCATCCCTCTTCCATCCCTCTCTTCTGTCCATTCCACCTCTATCCACCCATCTCCTTCTCCTCCCTGTCTGCATTCTGCTCTGGTCCCTGTCTCCACACTGTTCACTTACTCTTTCTGCTCCTACAATCCCTCCTTCCTGCCTCATTATCCAGCTCTGGTTCTACTTTCTACTTTTTCCCCCAGAATCCCCCCTCCTCTCCCCCAGGGAGGGGCAACACTACATGCTCCTGGAAGTGCTCAAACCCCCTCAGTCTCCCTCCCACCTGTCTAAATCTCAGTAGCCATCACATCATCATGACCACCACTGTCTGCTCAGGGGTGGCTGCTTCCTGTTTATCTGTACGTTTCATTTCATTGGTCAGAGCTTGCTCTGTCTCTGCGTTCTCGTTGGTTCTCTGTGTGATTATTCTGAAGCACTCTGAACTGGTTCTTCATATGCTAAGCCACAACACAAATATAACTTGGTACTGGTTCTGTAAAAGAGGAATGTCAAGGTTTTTTTTTTTTTTTTAACTTCTTGTGTCTCTTGTTGTTGGATTGACAAGAGACGAACATGCCTTGAAGGGTCCTTTTGAGGTTTGTTAGGTACCTCTGTTGCTTTACACATTCATCAAAACTCTAGGTCACATAGTTTAATTCCAGCTGCACTGATGTGCATTTACAATAAGGACCCAGGGTGTGCAGTGTGTGTGTGTGTGTGTGGGGGGGGGGGGGTCCTCAGACTAACAGAAGGGGGCAGTTTAGGAGAACACAAGCCAAAACGTCACACATGTTCAATAACCTCTGCCCTTGTAGATCTTACACATCTGTGGGTGTATGGATTATTTCTCTGTATGATCTTAGCATTCCATCATATTTCTCATGTGTGATTGGCACTTGTCATCAAAATGCGCACAATCCATGCACAATTTAACCAGTAAGGAAGATTCTGTGTCCCAGTGAGGGCAGCTATTTGCGCCATTTATTTAAAAAAAAAAAAAAACTCTGAAAAAGACTCTGTTGTGTTTCTAACCATATGCTATGAGTTGGGGTTATGCTTTTAAGTGATGTTTGTTGTTTTGATGGTTCGAGCTGTTTTGGATCTGTGTGGTCATACTGATATTCTGATATGTATGTTGGCCGTGTGCTTTTGATGGCTGTGATTGATGTTTTCTGAATACTAGTGTCTTAAGCTGTCATGCCCAAGTGGTCTAAAGCCAGTTCACTGGGGTCATGAAAATGATTAAGGATTTGGTAAGCACTGGAACAAAACATACGATGAAAGTTTTATCTTTTTGTTTTTAATTCAGTTACAAAGGTGACACCCCAAAGTTTAATGGAAGTGTTCAACCTAAACGCACACACAAACACACAACAACAAATAGAAAGACAAAAAAAAACATGACTCAGAGCTCAAATAGAATTTACACAGCACATGGGGGATGCAGTACTTTTTATCTGATAGTTTAGCTGAGACGGTTGTGGGTGTTCATAATGTTAATTACATCGGTCACGTCTAATAGACTCGCCGCACTGTGCTGTACAAGGACTGGTTGTTCTCCGCCACACACACACACCCAGGGGACACTCAGTGTTCAGCTTACACGGGTGCCCCGTCCACGCCTCATCAGGGACGCTTAGCGCACACAGTGGGGCGCTGTTCTGTACAGGCATATGTAGGGCTGATTCCAATACTTGCCCATGCACCCTTTGCATCCTTTAAAGGGCACTTAAAGGTGCTCTAAGCGATGTGACACGTTTTTAGGACTAAAAAAATGTGTTGTTACATACAGCAAACATCTCCTCACAATCTGCTAGCTGCCTGTCCCCTGAACACACTGTAAAAAAACGCAATCTCTGTAGACAGCCCAGGCTCCACAAACGGCAACATAACACAGTGGGCAAACCTAGCATAACAAACGAAAACGAAACATAACAGTGTTCCAGCCAATAAACGACAAGGTTCATGAGTCTTTCGGGAGGCATGGGAGGGAGGGGGAGGAGTAAGCTATAACTTATAATGCTTGAACCCTCTCTGGAGCTATCCTCCGTTTTGTTTGACAATACTTCGAACGTCAACAAGAAGTGACGTGAAACAGCATCGCTTAGAGCGCCTTTAAGAAGTGCGCACACTTGGAATTCAATATGGTTGAAATGGAGAAGACTTCTTTTTCTGGTTTGTTTTCCGCTGATAGCACACAGTCTTAAAGTGCACTTCTTCCCCTTTGTGCACTCTCCAAAGGATCTGCACTAAGGCCCATTTCAAGGGTGCAAAGGCGCACTTGCGAGTGTTGAGAAATAGCCAGTAGTAACACTGAGCTCAATCCTGCATGGCTTACCTTAAGAGTACTTTTTTGAGACGCTGTACATTTGTGTCCAAATGCTGTAGGAGAACAAAAGAAAAAAAAAATGAAGAATAGACTATCTATTTTTGTCAGAACAATAAAAAAAAAGACCCTGTGTCATAATGCACTCGGCTTCTAGTGTCTAACCCAAGCTGCCAAAACTTTTATTTATTTTCTATAGTATAGAGTTTAGCCACCATCACAACAGGTGGAAAGATTTGACAAATCCACCGAATGCCCACTATTCCTTTTAAAAGGTGCAGTAGCCAGCATTGCATTAAAGAGTAAATATGGCAAAATCATAAGTGAACACCCACCACTTGAACTCACTTTGTGTGTGTAAGTTCTGTCTTGATGGCAAACACTGCCTGTGTACAAGAGAGACAGTGTGGATATTGACGAAGACGGAGACGATGTGTGTGTGTGATCCCATCAAGTCCCATCGCTGAGAAACATTTTTTTTTTTCCGCAATGCGGTCTATTGCACCCTTAAGATGTGAATTAAATTCAGCAGTTTTTGTTTGGTTAGGCTTTAAGAATCACATTTAGCTACAGGAGGAGGTGGAGGAAGTGGAGAGAGGCCTCTAGCTGGAAGTCCAGTAAGAGGACTTGACAGCCTTATTACCATGTTTGAAACCTGCTATGCTAACAGCACTTGTCCACCTTCTTGTGGAACAAATGCACAGATTTGTTTGTTTCTTTTTCTTTCTATTTTTTTTTTTTGAGAAACAATTTGTGAATAAAAATGAATGTAACTCGGCCCTTGGATAATCTGTTTTAATGTTCTTTTCATTTTTTAAATTGTTTTTTAAACCCATTTTTATATTTAATTCTGTTCATTCTGTTTTGTGTGTCTGCCATTTTTTTTTCTATTTCTCCAAGTTGTCAACCAAAGTGTTTAGGTTTGCCACAGGGTTGAAAGCCAGAGGAATATTGAAATACCTTTGTTTACCTTTTTAAGTTATTTCACACTGTTTTTCCTGTCTTTCCCGTGAATGGGTGAGTGAGAGAGTACTCAGACACCAGCTCTTGTGAATAAAGGATGTTTCTCTTCACTGTGTTGCCATTTCATTTATCACTAATTCTTTCCATTTTGACCAGGAATAAAGGGGTCTGCTATTGACAGGGTCTACCGAAGAACATTTAAATTTCTAGTCCGACCCTGAGTGTTTTATAATCTCCAGATACTCCCTCACAAGCACAACCAGCAAGATGTGTGTTTGTGTGTGTGTGTTCTCAATGTATTGTCTATTTATTTCTCTTAATGAATAAAAGTAGCCATAATATATTTTTTAAAGTAAAATGGCTAAAGGAATTAGGGATCTCAAAAAATCAGATCAGATCAAAAGTCAAATTCTATAGTTCAAAACAATATATTTATTACTATTACAAAGGCAATCTTTAATAATGGCTTGCTGTAGTTTATTCCCAAGAGTAGAGATTGCTTCTCTTACGTAATCAAAAGCACGGAGAGGTGGGCTATCATATGCTATTAGATAAATTATACAGCCCATGACGTAGCACGTAAGAACTCATACCACCACAATTTGACATTACATCATTCATTTTTAAACATAAGTGAAATTGTATTCTTCATAAAAGCCACGGTTTAAATCACTTTGTAAATATAGATTTTTTTTCTAGACAATGCAAAGAAACAAAGAAGGATGACGTCAGAGTCAACACGTCCTTCTGTAACCCACGTGAGCATACATTTATTTATTTAGATAGGCCCTCTTATATTTAGCCTGATTGAAAAAAAGAGCTAGTTTACCTTGTCATTTTAATAGTTCAACGCAACCAATCTTGTAGGCGAGGGCGAGGCTTTTGAAATCCTTTAGGGCTGTGCAGGTAGCGCCAGTCGTTGCCAGGGAAGCAGGGCTGGGCGTAGTGCGAGCTTTGATGAGGTTGCGCCAACGAGCCCTAAGCGGCGCTGCTCTCAGGCTGGTCCAGAGCTGGTGGTAGATAGTGACAGCTTTCCCATCGCAACTGCAGACACCACCGCTGCCCAGTCCAGTGGATGGATATATGAGGATTCCTCTAGAAAAGAGAAAGTGAATACCCCAGTAATCGAGTCTGCAAGACGCGGATGTTTTACGAGATCCTTTTGACACGTGTGACAACGCATTTGTGTCAAATTCATGGTGACATCATTTGTTGCTTTTGTGGGAGAAACGGCATCTGGAATGTTGTAGGTAGGTCGCGGAATTGGGAGTCATGATGCTCACTAGGAGTTAGTGGGGATGCTAAGACAACGGGCTGATGTTGTATGGATTACAAGTGATAGCCTAATGTGTCGAATACCCTTATTATGTTATTGTACAATATACTGTCTCGGTCAGTGTTAGTCAATTGAAAAGAAATGTAGCGCGTTGGGGCATAGGCTACCACCATCGAACAATTTAGCCTAGCTGAAATATTAGGCGGCCAGAAGATACTTCTAAACTCAAGACACAAATTATTTTTATTCGTTACGAAATTCAACATTAAACATTATCTGAGACATGCTGACAGTCCCCTCATACGAACGGGATGGGCGGGCAGTCGGTCGGCTAAGCATCCTTTGGGAGCCACCATTCAACACCAGTCGCTCATCCTGGTTGGGTATTGTAGCCTATCAGATTATATCCGTGATGCCCAACCTAATTGCATCGGTCAGTCACTCTATAGGCCATATTTGATGCAACTCATCTAACAAAGGCAAACAGATAAATGATTAAAGCATCTAGTCACCGATTATTATAGCGACGCGACGACTTTGGATGCTGATTCACTGAGATCTGCGGCCTGTGGTGACGTGACGATTATCGCGTTAAGAGTTTAATGTGAAGGATTTTGCCGAGTTGTGACTGTTGTTCAGTGATAATGATAATGTCAGTGTTGAAAAGTTACATTTCTCTACCTACCCAGTCGGTTACTGGGCCGTGTGTCGGGTCTGTGTTCGGCTAATTGGCAAGAAGACGCATGAACTATAGCCTATACTATCCTACTGCAAGTCAGCTCACTTCAGAGAGGAAATTCAAAGTGCTAAAAGTAGTGCTAAAATACAGAATTAGTTCAACCGGTGCTGTTATCCATAATTTAGTGTTTCACACATGTGCGTCCATATAACCTAGCTTTGTCCTGTCAGAAAAGCAAAAAATATTCAGCCATTCATTCATTTATTGAATCGTTCATTCATTCATTCATTCATTCATTCATACATACCGGTACATACATACATTCATTCATTCACTTAACTGTAAAGGACAACAATCGTATCGGCCTATTAATCAAAAAATGTCAAGACATTCAATCTCAAGTACCAAGCAACATAATGCGCTGAGCCAGGCACAGAAGGCCCTGATAATGTGTGTGTGTTTTTCTTTTTTCGGCCTGTTAATGAGAAAGAGAACTGGGCAGGCAGACTGGCATCCAGGAGCAGCTGTCTCTCTGCTGGGGCTGGCACCTGAGGGGTGATGGGTGGGTGATGTGGCGACGTCCACACACTGAACAGCACCGTGCCCGCTGGCCTCTGCCACATAGATACCCATGACGAGAGGAGGACCTAATAACCCAATGGGGGGTCTTGTAGCAATCTGTCACATGATTGTGCATGACTTCTAGTCCATTCTGTGTTTCAGACAATAGTGTCTCACATAATAGTATTATTGCGTTAACATTAATCAAATTATAAATGCCATCCATTTAACATATGTTCTAATATTATTTTGTATAAACGTATAATTTTAAAGATTTTTGGCAAGGGGACAAAACATGTCATTGGAGGACACAATGTTGCTTTGTAAGACACGAGACAATTATGGCCCTGTCCATCCAAAACCCTCTCCTGCAGCTCCATTGGGCACCAATGCCAGGCTAAGATGCAGGAGAAGTCATATAGGCTAGTATGAGAGGAAGTCTAGCCCCTTACTCATGGTTAGGTACTGTAGAATTCGACAAGTAGCTGTCATTTCCACCTTTATTCATTCACTGTCATCACATGAACCACATTTGGCTCTCCAATGAATAGATCATTCTGTAGTAGTGACCGTAATCTTCATCTCCATCAGTAGTGCACATATTATCACACACACACCCTCTCCCTTTATCCTTTATCACTGTTACTACACACTACTGTGCGTGTCCATGTTTGTGTGTGTGTGTTTTCATGTCCATACTCAGGCTTAGGTAGCAGCCTGGTGAATGCAAAGCCATGCCTTAGTATGGATATAAATGCTAGTTGAAGATAAGAAGTTAAAGATAGTTGTATGATGCTACTGCTAGCCTGCCAAGCTTTGCTTTTTTCCCCATCCTTGTGTCTCACCCATCCTTCTTGACCTCCACCTCCACCATGTCTGGATTGCTACCACCCAGTGACACTGCTGCCATGTTGAATCTGTGTGGCAGCCTGCTGTGTGGTGCCCCCCCCGAAAAGGAGCTCTTTCCAAGGGCAGTTGACAGGGCAGGGTGAACACTAATGCGTCTAGACATGCTCAGATTTGCAGAGAAGCGTTTTCACAGCGGTTACTCAAATTGTGAAATGAAATTAATACTCAATGAAAATGTACTGTGTAACCATTTTTTCCCCCCAGAGAATAGGTGGTCAGAATAGTCACAGCACTTGACATTGCTCATTATTTTGTTCACCTATTATAACTTTTATTACATATTTATAACCTATTTTTGTAGTATTGTCACTCATGTGGATAGTGCCAGGCATGCCACGGTATGGTGTGTGAAACGATCGAGTGTGATTTCACCGATGCCTGTCGCCAGGATCCACACAACATCCTGATCTTATGGGCTACTGGTTGCTTTGTCACAGCTGTGAACCCGAGGGAAATGATGTTTCCCTCATGTCTCCTGAGGTACTTTCCTCGTGAAAGCCAAACACAAGTGTTGCCCTTCAATGACCTTATGCTCCTTTTCCATCCTGACTTTCTCCAGAGTGTGAAAACACTCAGCCGTCGCTCAGAGCGAGCGTTTGATCTGAGTGTGAGAGGTAGATGAGTAATACTCCCCTCAGGCCCGATCTGTCCATGTCCTCTGTATCAACATCACTCACTGCCGCAGCACATTCGTTCCAATGGCCTACAATTCAGTGTGAACACCAGCACAGCATAGCGCGATCACCAATCCATTTTTTAATCAATCTAAAACTTCTGGGCAAACTATAAAGATGTAGCAGCATTTATGTCACCTTAGTACAACCTATAGGAAATACTTGTCATCTTCAGGATCATTCTATCATTCTTCAGAAAATACTTGTTTATTCTTTTCCCTTTTATGCAGTGTACGTAGGTATGGAAGCTCTATGAAACTTTAGAAGCAGTTTAAAATACACGTTGCTAAAATGCCAGCGCTGGAACTAATATTGAGTCAAGAATTTTATTTCATGTTCACTCTTGATGAATCTCATCACAAATGCAGTAATGGGCAATACAGTGCCAAGGATGTCCAGACTTCTTTCCTGCTTAATGAAATTCACCATGTATCACTCATGAATACATAAGGAGACAAATACAGGACTACCTCCTATGAGAAAAGCACACAACCCTGTACAGTGCAATGGTGCAGTGTGGAGGGGAGAGGCAGGGTGTGTCGTGCAATCTTCAGTCCTCTTCATCCGGTGCTTGTCTTATACTCCCCCGTGGGAAGCCATTGATTAGCCTTAAAATGAAGACGACTGTAGCAGTCATATTGATTCTCCTTTAAATAGTGGCGATTGAAATGTACCTGCTCATTCGAAAGCAGTTAGAGCAGAAACACCCATTACGACTCCTGCACCCCCCTGGAAAAATGATGTCTTAGTTTTGATTGCATAGCAATTACTTTCTAGTTGTGATTGCATTTTTTTCTGCTACCAAAAATTACAAGTAATGGATTTACATACAAGGTATTGGCCTGATTTTTTTTATTATGTGTGTAGCCGTTCGTTTCTCTTGACCTCTTATCAGGCCATGCATCCAGACCATTTTTTGCTGAGTAAGAGATCCACACTAGGTGAGAAAAAACCCTGCTGGTCCCTCTTCATAAAGACAAAAGAAGGGGGTCACTGATCCTCCCAGATTGCAGATGCTGAAGCTGATTTTAATGTAATGCTGATGAAGCAGATTCTGTTGTGTGAGGGTCAGCTCTCTGTGCTTTGTTCTTTACCTTCTCTCTTCACCCAGGATGCAAAGCGTCTTCTGGGCGGAGCAGTGAAGATGAGTGTAACATCATGGTTCCTGGTGAGCAGCTCCGGCACGCGGCACAGGTTGCCACGGGAGATGATCTTTGTGGGTCGTGAGGATTGCGAACTCATGTTGCAGGTGAGGCTATTTCTGAAGCAGATCTTTGACTTGGGCTGAATGCCCCCCCATCCTCTTGACCTAAAGGCAAGAACCCTCAAAACTTAATGACCTATTGGCATGAATCCACTACATGATTTGTTGATTTTGGCCAGTTAAGTCTGAGGGCTCAGATTTAGGAAAGACACTTGGATTCTGTCATGCTGCTAGACCAACTGTCTGGTTTGGAGGACATTCCTCAATGTACAAGATAGATAGATAGATAGGTAGACAGATAGATAGACAGATAGATTGATTGAATGATTGATCAGAATCAGTTTTATTGTCCAAGTATACTTGCATATACAAGGGATTTGACTTCGTTAGGTTTTATGCTCCCTAGACACGCAACAAGGACATCCATCAGTATACATACATACAGTGTAAGTGGTACTATGGATATATGATGGGTATCAAGACAATAGACAATATACATAGACCCCTATCAATTCCTATCAATTAAATGATTGATTGATTGTCAATAAATCTGAAATGTGGGCTTAGTCAGCCTTTTGGTTAGTTGCCTTGACCTGAGCCTTTTTCCATTCTCCGATCATCAGACACAGTCCACAACACAGCCTTCATCCCTGTACCACACACACACACACACACACACACACACATGCCACCTGCTGACTGATTAACTCGACCCTCTCTCTGACAGGCACACTAGAGCTGTGAGGGTGTCAATATGACGGATGCCATCACTGTTGTGCAGCACGCTGAGCACTAGGTGTGTGGGTGTGTGTGTATGTCGGGGGTGCAGGTATGATGTGAGCAGTTGTTTTAGTTAATTTTAAAGGAGCCACCAAACCTGCATAGTAAAATCCACAGGCGTGTTCAGAGTATATTTGTGATTCTCCATTTTCCGGCATTTACTGTACTAGCTGCTGGAGGTGTGGAGATGCCGTGTTGTGGTTTTAGCACCACCATTTTACATTTAGACAAATGCATGTTTTAAGCCAGATAAACCATAAAGCTCATTGGTCACTCTGAGGTAATGACAGGCAGGCGGATTGTGCAAACACATCAGATATAGAGAAATCAGGCAAGGGATTGAACAGGATGTGTGTGTGTGTGTGCGTGTGCAGATGTGTGTGTGTGTGTGTGTGTGTGTGTGCGTGTGTGTGAATCTGAAGGACAAAATGTCATTCTTAATGTGTTGAATCTTTATTTATAACAGTGTTTTAGCTGTTTACCCCAGTTTAATGTACCAGCTCCTTAGCCTTGTGACATTCAATATTTTTGTGGCAAATATAAAAATACATCCACGAGAAAAGCATTTAAGCTTTGTTTTCCCCCATTCACTGCCTCACTGTTGCTATTCAAGAAACGTGGATGGTCTGTCAGCATTTTATTGATGGCATGGTAGGCTACCTTAGAACTGCTCGGCGGTTGCCACTGGCAACCAGGGTGGCCATTTTGCTGTGGAGCTTGTCGTCATCGAGACAGGACTCCCACTCTCTCTCTCCTCCCACATACACTCCTTCTCCTCCCCCTACCTACACCAGTGCTCTCTCCCAGTTCACCCCTCTCTGTCTATCTTTCCATCTCTCTCTCTCTCTCTCTCTCTGTCTGTCTCTCTCTCTCTCTCTCTCTCAGACTGTCATTGGATGACAGAGGAGCAATTTCAGATTATATTGTAGGCCCAGAGTAGTCAGATTGCTGAGCTGTGTTTGTCTGCTAATGAACCGTGCCTAAATCACTCATGGTGCAGTGTGCATGTTATGAGGTGATGATTCTGGAGTAGTTAAAGGGCTAAAGTTCAGTCTCTCTACATGTGTGACGTCTGCATGTTCTTGGCTTGAACTGCGTAGGTTGTTGTTGCCTAGCAACCAGAAAGCTTTTTGGTTTGTCAATACCATCAGGTCAGAAAAACAGAATGATGCAAAAAATCTAAATGAAGAAATCTCAGTTATGCTCATCACACACACCCACGAGCACATACACACACACACACACACACACACGCACAGACCTATAGGACAGAGATAAAATGGTTATGGACATTCAGGCATATTGTTCTCTGTGTGTCTTCTGTATCATTCCTTTACAGTAAGTTTTTCACAAATGCAAATAATTGTAATTAATGCAATTCGATGTAATTTTTTGCTATGCCAGTAAAACACCTTTTGAATATGAGAGGAGAAAAAGAGAGATAGAGAAAAACAAAAGGAAAAAAGGAAGAAAACAACTCAAGGGTGAAAATGAATGAAGTGGTGGTGATAGAGGTAGTGTGTTTGATACAGAGAGAGCGATAGAGAGAGAAAGAAAGCAAAAGAGAGAGACTAATGAACTGAGAGAGAGAGAGAGAGAGAAAAAGCTAAAGACACAGAGGGCATGAAAGCGGGATTGAGAAAGACTAATTAGGTGAATGGGTGGTTACAGGGGTGGTGTGTTTGAGACAGAAAGAGGGAGAGAGAGAGAGAGAGGGAGAGAGGGTGAGAGGGAAAGACTAATGAAGGTGAATGGAATGGTGACGGAGGTAGCGTGTTTGAAGTAGATGGCTTGAGTGGATAACGAGCTAAAGGCCCACTCGGCCAGCTAATTACTGAGTCATGACCCAGCCATTTCCTCAAGGGCGAGTGTGTGGGAGAGAGGCACAGACACAAACAAACAAACAGCCCTGATCTTCCTTAAAGCAGCTATTTCATTATCTACGGTTTAATACATACAGCATATCTTTCCCATTACAATACATACTGTACTGTATTGATGATTTGAGTCTGCATTGGGTAGCCTAGCAACAAGTTATTTTTAACCCTCCTGTTGTGCTCGTCTCAGGGTTACAACTTAGGTGTTCCGGCCAAAAATGACTGGCCCATTTTTAATCTGAGAAAAGATATTATTGATTTTCCTTACATCTTGTGAAAGACCTCTATATTGACGTATCTTCTCTTCATTATTACACATTTTAAACTTTAGTGTGCTAAATTAAGCCTACAGGACTCACTGAAGTGTGTCTGTGCAGGTCAGAGATTTATGTGTTTTTGTGTTCCAATGGCCTACCATGACTGTCCAATTACATTGAGCACATTTGAGAGAAATGCTCATTGCTCAATGATATATTTTGAGAGAAAAGCTCAGTGCTCAATGATCATTTGCAACAGGTAACCTTACTCGAGCAACTCACCACCATACAGCTTCCTCTTGTCTAGATACTGAAATGTGATCAGTCCCTTACCTAGTATTTACTTAGTAAGCTTCAGCCGGTTTGTTTACACCCAGAAAAGCCTGCTGGTCCGTCACTGAAATACTTCCTTTATGTGGTTCTATATGGTGCATAGGTTTTGCCCAAGCCGTTGGGATGTTCTCAGTGACTAACAGTCTACTTGCCTCCTATCAGGGGACACAGTATCCTCTCTGACTACTGAGCATTCAGAAGCAATATCTTACTTAACAAGGGGCCCGTTGTGGACACTGTCAATGGCATTTGTCGGTCCAGCCCAGATGCTGGGCAGATGCCCTGCTATGATATACCCGGCTGTGCATGCAGCATCACATGGGCCCCTTCTACATTACTATGGGTAATGGTTGGCAGTGGAACAAGCCGAGGCGTAGGTATTGGTGCCCCTGCTCCATCTACCCCAGTGCTTTTTACATGGTAAATAATTCACTTCGAAACAGCAGCGTTTTCATTTCACAATATAATGCACAAGGGAAGCTCACGTGGATGTTACCAAGACTGTGCTTATTGGAGCGTTCTCTTACTGTAAGAACAAGCAAAAATTGCCCCACAATACAGTTTGGGTATTTCCCATTCTATTAATCAGAAGATAATAACTCACTTAGTATTGTCCAATAAATGAAGCAATTAAATAATGCCTAGTGTGTTTTTTTCTGACAGTGTGACTTACTTTAGTAGAAGAATTTAGTAGTAGAAGAATTTACCTCCCGTAAATTTGATGTGTACAGTCCAAAAATGTTGCCATGCAAAACCCCCTGTGCTGAAGCTGAAGTGCTGGAGTCTGCTGAAGTAAACTGCACTGTCGAGGAGAGGTTCAGTGCAATTTTCTCTTATAGTATATAATAAATAGTATAGTAAAAAAAAGTATTTGTACTATTTAGCTTGCAGAGCATATGTTTGGGCATTTTCTCTTTTAGCAGTAACACCTTGAGTTTGGCCTGGCCTGGTCTTCACATCACCAGGCCAGAGCTGAAGAAGCGAAACATGTTGAAGCTCCAAAAACAAGTCTAGATCCTTGAACTGAATACATTGACTATTGAGCCTTACATTATACATTATTAATGTATAGAAAAGCAGTGGGTTTATGATGATTACTTAGCCTCTTAGTATACTTGATCCGATTCTTTTTTGGCCGAGTACACAGATTTAGTATGAATTTAAAAATTAAAAAATTTGTATGGATAGTGCATCTGCAAAGGTCCACATGAATGTCAGGTTTGTTAACATCATTGTGTTTTTCTTCGTTCTTCCTAAAGTCTCGCAGTGTAGATAAGCAGCATGCAGTCATCAACTACAACCCAGCCACGGACGAGCACCTGGTGAAGGATTTGGGGAGTCTTAATGGGGTGAGTACAAGGGGGGGGGGGGGGGCACATCTGTAAGGGAGGGGCATCTGGGTAGTCTTAATGGACTGAGTCTGGAGGGGGAGGGGCATTCAGTGACAGCTCACCATGGTACAATGTGCTAGGATAGCCAACATCTGAAAGAGGATTTTAAGTATATTAAGCATCTGTATCAACATCTATCTATCTTATCTAGCTATCTATCTATCTATCCATCTATCTATCTATCTATCCATCTATCTATCTATCTAGCTATCTATCTATCCATCTATCTATCTATCTAGCTATCTATCTATCCATCTATCTATCTATCTTTCTGTATATTTATCATTGTATCTGTATTTGTATCTACTGTATCTTCCTTTCTATCTGTTGTTGTAGGAAAGATGTCTTGCATGAGGACCAAAAATACTATGGCAATAAACACAACTTAAATATCTGAATAGGCTGGGACAAGGACACTGAGACAGTTACACACACACACACACACACACACACACACACACACTCACACACTCACACGCAAGCTATCCATAGGCAGTAGTTCCAATGGGAACGGATCACCCCATGCCATAAAAGTGTGTCGTTTGAAAAAAGTGTGTCAAGCATCATTCTCATCACCCGACAGTCTCCCCACACACACACACACACACCCACACACACACACACACACACACTCACTCACACGCACACAATCTCCTGGTCTACATTTCTGCTGAGGCGATGGTAAGCTCAGGCCTCTTGCTTTGTCACAGCGATAACCCTCACAAACAGCTGATGTTGCTTCCGAACCTCTTGAATTGCACTTATTTGGCATTGGGGAGAAAAATCCTAATAAATAAATTAAACAAGATAGCCTCACATTCTGTCCTGTCTGCTATTGATCTGCGTAGCCGTTTGATGTTTGCACGGCGAGTCCTTTGTACTGTGCTGATGCAGGCTTCTTGGGGCACAAAAGCGCTCACAGTAGGAAAGGATCCAAGCCAGCTCTCTCAGTGCCCTGGCCTGTCTCAGTTGATATGTCAGTCAGCGTTGCGCCAGCTAGCGCAGGACTCTGCTGTAGGCTTCAGCTGTGGTGCCTAAAGGATATAGAAGTGTAGCGAGTTTTCAGGAGCTAACTCAGTTACAGCAGTCACACCATGTCAGCTAAGGAGTGAGAGCCTGAAGGAGTTGTGCACAGATGTGGAGAGATCTATTCCTTCAGAAAAAAAAATGTGAAATAATCCTGTAAAAAACAACTGATATTGAACTGATATTTGACTTTAGTTTATGACTTTGATCATATTCCATCTCAGTGTAGCTTTAATTGCTCTGATGTTCTTACAGAAGAAAGTAAACTCTACTAGGATTTATTTTTACCCCAACAATGCCCAGGTCAGCAAATTTCAGAGACCGTTTTTAAAGTGAGAACACAGTGACAAACACTATACAGTAATGGCACTGAAACACTCATTAGCTGCAACCATAGACATCATCAGTGGTATTGCCATTGTATACACCCTCTCTGTGAAGGGGCAGCAATACTGTATATATGTCTGTCTGTCTATATGTATGCATTTTATTCCATACATACACTAACAGTATGGTCATTGTCATTGTCCTCCTATATCCTATAACTCCTATATTACTGTACTTTATTTACCAAAATTTTCTTGTAATATGTATCGAATGGAATAATAGTGGACTACTCACCATCTAAGAGACTGAAAACCTGCCCTAGGCAGTTGGGTTAGCCCCTTGAGCCGTCGGAACTGCCCAAGGTTTCTTCCTCTACCATAACAAGTAAAAACAAAAAACGCTGCGAGGGAGTTTTTCCTTGCCCCTGTTGCTCATTGGGCCTCTTGTGTTAAGCGCTTTGTGACATGCCTTTTGTAAAAATGCGCTATATAAATAAAATTGAATTGAATTGAATTGAATTGTCATGTGAATTTTCAGACGTTTGTGAACGACCTACGCATCCCAGACCAGACCTATATCACCCTGAAGCTCTCTGATGTGGTACGCTTTGGATATGATATCCTTTCCCCCAGACAAAGCCTGGATATTCTTACCAACCATGAGTAGAAAAGATCAGGTTCTTTACCTAGTTTGAGCTCAAATAAAACAGTCCATACTTAGACTTGATTTTGAGAATGATTATTAGTATAGCAAGACTTCTGGTCCAGCAGTGCAGCAGAGTTGTCTGATGCATCATACAAAGTCTTTGAGTGTAATTAATAGACGTTTCAGTAAAAATTGAATTTCCAGTAAGCTTTTACTGGTATAGACTAGTATACGTTTGTGTACATGCTCAGTGTCAGCAGTCAGTAGCCTCTGAGCAGGTTATTGACCTTGAGTAGGTTGGGTGGGTAAATGTTTGGGAGCTGTTCAAATGTGAGCCGACGTCAGCTTAACTCAGAAGTTACATTCCCATGTCTATGTTCTGGAGAGGAGTCAGCACAAAGTCCCTGAGGAAGCCCTCAAGGTAAATATGTATGTGTGTGTGTGTGTGTGTGTGTGTGTGTGTGTGTGTGTGTGTGTGTGTGTATCCCTGTGTGAAAACAAATGTGTGTGTGTGTGTGCTTGTGTGTGAGACTACATAGATGGGTAGCAGATAACCATCTTTTTTTGCTACAACCTTTAAAATATGAACAGGACATTTTATTATGCTTGCATGTAAAGTTGTTCTTGCTTACTTGGTTCCCACATAATCAACTTTGTATGTAAATCAGTTCTTATTTCATGGTTATTATTTGACATTTGAGCGTGAGATAAAATGACCGCTAGGCTAAATCCAAGATAGGCCAGGCTTTCCTTGAGCTCATGGGCTCCCCCTGCTGTTGCAGCATGAGAAGTACACCAGCCAGCTCCAGATGGGTCTGAAGGCGTCTGAGAGCAAGAGGCAGGAGATCATGGAGGATCGCTCCAAACTGGAGAGGTCCGAACGCAAGAGTCTCACAGGTACGACAATGCCTAAGACTCCTCAAATGGTGGGAGGTTTCTTTTGATAATGATATAAACCTAATTTTTATCACATGAGTTAAATTGAAATGCCTAATACCATAATTCCTTAATTATTAACGAATGAACAAATGACTCAAATACATTGATTTTGCAAAATGTTTTCATCTGTGAGGTTGGGGAAGGGGTACGTATGGGATGTGTGTATTTCTTTTCTTCATTTTACTTCATGAAAGTACAAGCTGGTTTGAATTCAAAAGTGATCTTTGATAAACTGGTCAATACACACTTAGCTTGCGTGAAACACTGTCGGACCTGAGGTTAATACACTGTGTGGCTCATATTTGGGAAATTGTTGTATGCAAATAAGTTAGAGTAGTATTTCCGTTTAATTTAGTCTGTATGTTCTCTCTCTTTTCATACCTCCTTTCACACTTCTTCTCGTTCTCAGTTTTTCCCCTCCTCTTTCCTTGCTGTCATAAACTCTATCTGTTAACACTTTATTTTTAGGGTTCTACACATAAAGGTGACTCAAACCGATTGCACACATGACACATCACATATCAGTTAGGGTCATTCGGTTTTCAAAATGCAGACTATTGCATGCCGACATTACAAAAAAATAATGACGTTTCTGACAACAGTCATATCATGAATGTGTCTTTAATGCTCTTAGTATGTGTCATGTTAGTTTACATGTAATAACACATAGACCACTTCATATAAACTACTGTATATCTCATCCATTCCTCTCTCTCACTCTACTACTATCACCCCACCCCCACACTTCCTGCCTGGCCGTCGGTTGCCGTGTCTGGTCTCCATGGTGATGGCTCTGTGTTGATGACTGGCTCTGTAGCATTGCGTGGCCTGATTCAGGAGCGTCAACCCCTGCCTCTGCTGGCTGGCCTTGGCCAGAGATAATCCCCGGGGCTTGGCCTCTCTAATATCTGTCTGTATTGGGGCCAGGCGTGTGTGTGCTTGAGTTAAATGGGCCGCTAAGGGGCTAAAGACTAAAGGCTACAGGCTCCAGCTCTGGCTGGGATGCTATGCTATGCTATGCTATGCTGACCTTGAGAGGCAGTTGGCCCTGCTCAGTGCTCCCTCAGGGCTATAGACACTCACTGTGCGATGAGAAGGAAAAAGAAAAACACTCAGTTGAATCAGTGAGTGGAGTGAGTCGCTCCCAACTTTAGAGGAACCCCTGTAGCGATGGACAGGGCAGGAGTGCACGGTAGCCCGGGGTGACTGAGGAGTGTGTGTGTGTCTGTGTGTATGTGTGTGTGTGTGTGTGTCTGCACCCTCAATCATAAACGAAAGGTAGAAATGAGATACTTTGTTGCAGCAGCCCAATAAGTCCAGTACAGTGCTGTGTGTCTGTAGTGTGTTTAATGTGATGGGGAGGCTATTCTGAGAATCAGCCCTGCTGATTCTAAAAGCATCAATGTGCAGTGGGACAGCTTAATGATCAGCCAGGGACACCAGGGGAGTGTGGTGGCTCTGTGACTCAGACAACACTCCCACCGTTTTTGTTTGTATCTGCAAATGAACCATTATCGCCTACTAATTGTTTGTTTGTGTATTTGTATGTGTGTGTGATTTGTGTGCCTGTTGAGGAGCATAGTTGGTTAATATGCATATTTACTGTGTGTGTATATGTGTGTGTGTGTGTGTCTGTGTGTCTGTGTGTTGTTGTTTGAATATGTTCACATACGATTGTGTGTATGTGTGTGTGTTATTGTTTGTTTGCTATGGTTTGTTTATACACTTTGTTTATACACTTCTATGCATTTGTGTGTGTGTGTGTGTGTGTGTGTGTGTGTGTGTGTGTGTGTGTGTGTGT
>JAGFZM010000321.1:156121-203872 GCA_017657215.1 Limnothrissa miodon | reverse complement strand
TGTGTGTGTGTGTGTGTGTGTGTGTGTGTGTGTGTGTGTGTGTGTGTCTCCCAGAGCCCCCAGTGCCTCGGCCCACCCCCCTGTACGGCCAGCCCTCCTGGTGGGGAGAGGAGGATGCTGGGAACAAGATCCAGCACAGTGACGGACGACGGCCGGAGGACAGCCACCCAGGTCAGCCTCTCTTCCTCCTCTTCATCACCCCTAAACCTGCCTGAGTCCCAATGCCCCCTCAGCCCTGCACCCTCAAAGATTCAATTGGCATGAGGCAGCTAATCAGGAAGTCCATTCATGCTGACTTACAGTAGTCTGAAGGTTTAGGGCTCAGAGGTCAGGGGGGCGATTGGAATGCAGCGTTTTCTTACTCTCTCTCTCTCTCTCTCTCTCTCTCTCTCTCTCTCTCTCTCTCTCTCTCTCTGTCTCTGTTTCCCTCTCTCTGTCAGGGTGTTTTGATTTATACTTCCGTTCAGCCATGAGTCGTCATGTTCTCTTTGCTCCCTCTGTCCCACCGATGTCTCGTCCTATTAACGTGCTGCATTGTCAGTATGTTAAAATCAGGTGCTAGTGCTAGTCCTCTGCTATCCTGTCTTACTGTATTGTCAGAGACTGTATTGTATTGTCCTACTGTACTGTCGCTGCTGTGCCTTGTCTCTGTCTCTTTGAATAGATCTCATCCCAACATCTCACCGAGAGCTCGGCTATCTCTCACTGATACTCACACTCACTGTCAGTCTGGTTTTTAAGACCAACAACTTGTTATTTTATTTTATTTTCTCTTTCTCCACATGAACATTCAGGTTGTGGCACCTTCCTGAGGACTCTTTGACTAAACCTTTGGCTGAAACTCCTCCAGGGCCTAGCTAGCATTTCAAAAAACCTAATTATCACATAGATTTTTCTCTGGGTTACCTAAAGTCATATGCCAGATAACAAAACATTGGTGAATGTCAATATGTGGTAAATGTGGTTTTAGAAGAAATAGTTTTTTATGAATGGTGAATAAGGTCCAGCTGACCAGGTTTATTCTCTCCTCAGACATGCCCAAAGAGGTGACTCTTCCTGGGGATGGTAAGGTGAACGGTACCCACCCGGACTACCGCGAGCTCCAGGGAAAGCCTGTCTCCTACCCATATCACCGGGAGCCCAGCTACTTTGAGATCCCCACCAAGGAGTTTCAGCCGGCCTCCACAGCACCAGCCCCGCCAGTAGCGCACCACCACCCCCACCACCACCACCTTCAGGGCAAGCAACCGAGCCAGGAGATCAACGAGATCCCCACCAAAGACACGGACAGCCCTCCGCCCACCGCCACCCCACCGGTGGTCCAGAGCCACGCGTCCTTCACCATCGAGTTTGACGAGTGCGCGCCGGGCAAGATCAAGATCAAGGATCACGTGACGAAGTTCTCGTCGCGGCCCCGAGGCAAGTCGCGTGCCTCCGCCAAGCCGACGCTTATGGCCACGCCGATGCTTATGGCCACGCCGACAGAGGTGATGTCGGCCGAGAGCAAGGTGGCCGATTGGCTCGTGCACAGCGACGTCAGCGTGATGCGCAGGCAGCCCACCTGCGATGATGTGTACAGCACCAAGAGTGACCTCGCCATGCACATCAAGACACTCAAAGGTCAGAGGATCAGACGATCATCACAAATCGTTAAAATTGCAACTTGATAAATATTTTCTTTGACAAAGCATTAGATCAAGAAATATGGATCTTCAGACTAGTGACATTAATGGGGGATATATTTTCACAGTATATTATATGTATTTTTTAACGGAGGATACATTTTAGAGGCACTGTAAGAACGTTTCAAGTTTGTACATACTTCATATATGTGATAAATTCTTATTTTCAGTGAGTAATTATTGTCTATTTTTTTTATTTATCTATTCAAAAATATTTTCAATAAACTAGATTCATCAGTCCCATTATTTTAACTATTTGAAAATTGGAAATGTATGCGTTATGTTTATCCATGTAGGTCATCACCATGACGACGGCACCCAAAGTGACTCTGAGGACCCTGTCCTGAAGGGGAAGAGGAGCAAGTCGCATCATTCTGTCCAGTCGCAGGAGTCTGTTCCGTCCCATGTCTCCGTGCCAACGTCTGAACCGCCGCCACCGCCACCATCCCACCAGCCCAGTCAGCAGCTGTCGCCCCCCAAACTGGCTCCCCCCTCCCCTGTAGCGTCCCAGCCCCTGGTGTGTGTGTCCCCGCAAGAGTCCCCCTCGCCCACCCAAACACGCCCGCCCCACCTTGACCCCCCCAGCCAGCAGGCCTTCGTCATCGAGTTCTTCGACGACAACCCGCGCAAGAAGCGCTCGCAGTCCTTCACGGCCAACCCGGACTCGTACTCAGCGTTGCGCGCCAAGCTGGAGCGCCGCAAGGGCAGCGGGCACAGCGGCGAGCGCCCGGCATCGGTGCACGGGCACCCGCCCCCCACCCAGCAGATGACCGTCCCCCTGAAGGTCTCCGGCCCCGGGCACGGCCCCCAGCGCTCCAGCTCCCTCAAGCGGGAGAAGACGGAGGAGGCGCCCAGCGGCGGGGGGGGTGGGAGTCACTCCCCTTCTCCACCGGGACATGCGGCATCCCGTCCCGTGTCACGGCAGTTTGGGAGCGCCGGCAGGAAGTCCAGGCTGGCCCAGGAGTTTGCGGCGGAGCTCCTCAAGGAGAGCCCTCCTCCCCCTCCCAAGTCAGCTCCCCCCGTCATGACGGTTTGCCCGTCCCAGAATCTCCTACCCTCTCTGGGGGACCTAGGTGGGCCCACCTCAGTGTCCTACCCCACCTCCCCCTCGCAGTGCACCACCTCCTACCCCCCACGCCCCGCTGCCGTCCCTCCTCACTCCCCGTCTGTCCCGCAGGACGTCCCCGTCCCGACTCCCTCTCTGGCCACGGAGCACGCTCAGATGCCCCCGAGCGCTAGCATGACGGAGAGCTTTAGCCTTAGCACGAGCGTTAGCATCAGTATCAGCGGGATGGATGCGAGAATGTCTCGTGCCATTCGGACGGAGGAGGAGGACAGCTTGAGCGACGCAGGGACCTACACCATCGAGACCGAGTCCCAGGACAAGGAAGTGGAGGAGGCCCGAAGCATGATAGACCAGGTGAGACATTCTAGTGTGTGGTCTGTCCCTACCTGAGACAGTTATGCTAACTATTGTCCTTCTCCCATACTGGTGTTTTTTCAAAATAGTAGTAAAAAATTGGGCGTGTTAGTGTGAAAGTTAGTGCAAATATTCCAAGTAATTTGTGCAAAATTCCAAAGTTGTTTTAGTTATGCGTCCTTCGTCACATCCAGAAATGGGATTTCGTCATTCTTACCTGCTGTCTTCCACCTGTCAGGTGTTTGGTGTGCTGGACTCACCTGAGTACAACGGCCCAGTGACTGTGGGTGTGCCTCGACCAGTGATTGAAGATGGCAGAGAGGAGCACCCTGTGTCTCACGGCCCCCTTGATCTAGCCGCTGCCACAGTACAGGGCCTCAACATCCCCAAACACACACAGAGTCCTGACCCAGCCCAGCCACAGGTACAGTGGACTATTATAGCTGAAAGCAACTTTAGAATGATCCTCAAGCTAAGCTTTTTACCAAAAAAAGTGCTGCAGTAGAAAAAAATGTTTTGCATTGTCTGGAAACTGTTTTGGAAAGAGCATTCTAACACTCCAAACTCCTAGCAAAAGATAATCTTGCAATCTTCTATAATTTCCCACATACAGTAGTAGAGACCTAGGACTACAATAAGAGAGCTTTTTTTTTTACTTGAAACTTAAGGTGACCATAACCTGCATTAAATGGTGCTTTACCCCATTCTGCCTTGTAATATGCTACACTCATTAACTCAATCTCACTGCAGCCTTCTCTGTGTTTCCCCTGCCAGCCTCAGGCTCCCCAGAGTAGTCCCAAGTGGGTGTCCCGCTGGGCCAGCCTGGCTGACAGCTACACTGAGCCTGGGGCTCCAGGCACCACCCCACAGACAGAGCCTGATAGAGGTGAGACTCCTGCTATGCTCCAGTCCTGTACTGGCCCTTCCTTTTGGCCTTATTTACACTGTATACGAATCAGTATCAAAATCAGTGTCAGTAAATGAATCAGTTTTATTGGCCAGTACTTGCATATACAAGGAGTTTGACTTTAGTACAGTAGGTGTTTTGAATTAGCTCTGATCACTCATAGTAATGAGCACATGTGTTCTGAAGAGTATTATGTATGTTATGGGGCATCAACTTTTTTCTCATGTGACATATGCCTGTGTCACGGCATTACCCTTCTTTTTCATGTGTTTATTATAAATGTGTTACTTGTTTCTTATTCATTTTATTCATTTATTTGTTGTGTTTGTTTTAGATGGAAGGATGCCACATGGCATAATCCTGAGCCAGAGTCTAGATGTGTCTGAGGTTGAGGGCACCCAGGGATCCCGCACGCGTCGCCTCCTGCCCCAGGTGCCCCCAGGGGACAAGTCAGAGAGCGCGGTCCCCTGCGTCCTGATCCGCCATGACCCTTACCTTGAGCGTGACCTTCCTGAGCGAGTGCCGACGACCCCGACTCAGCAGGACTCCTCCCAGAGGCTCCGTGTTCAGGATGATGTGGACCCCGACAGCCTGAGCGACACTAGTCGTTCGGAGGACGGCTCTATCTTAGAGAGGAAGAACCGGAGTAGAGGGGCGGCCAGTACGCTGTGTTCCCCTGAGGAATCTGCCCCCTGGGGGATAGGGCAGGAGCCACCAGCCCAGACCCCCAAATCCACCTCCTTCTACATTGGGTCTGACGACGGCTCGCAGGGCAGACCCGAGCCGTCCAGGAGCCCGCTGTCATCACAGTCCGAGAGGGACCCCTCTCCCCGGACTCCCCCCACCACCGTCCTGATCCGACACCTGAGCGGGCACGAGCCGCGGCGCTCTGTGAAGCCCAACTCTTCCGCTCCGAACCTCCAGGCCCACGACAGGGACTCCGTTCCAACCAAGGACACCGCGGCATCTTCCGGAGCGTTCGTGCGTCAGGAGAGCTTCACCAAGGACCGTCCGAGCGACGCCATCCAGGTCAAGAGGCTGCCGCACATCTCCAGCCACCCCACCCTCCGAGACCTGGAGCGGGCAGAGGCCACTCACGACCCCCAGGCTTTTCTCCAGGAGGCCGAGAGGGCCTTCAGCTCCCCCGAGGACAAGCACTCATCCCGGGGAGGAAAGAAGGGCGAGGACTCCATGTCGGGGGAGTCGGACGTGGACACAGCCAGCACTGTGAGCATGGTGAGCAGCAAGAACGTTCCGGTGACAGCCCCCAAGAAGCGCCCGGCTACCTCTGGGACACAGAAGGAGAGGACAGGACAGGAGAAGGGACGGCAGCCCACGGCTCGGGAGCGTTTGTCCGAGAAGCGCCGTAGCCACACCACCACCTCCGACAGCACCACCAAAGCCGAGGCCGCCCGACGGCTGCAGATTCGCCGGAGCGCTGGCAACCGCGGCTCCCTGGATCTGTCCGAAGGCCAGCAGAACCAGGGCCAGAACCACTGGGCGGATGCTGCTTCCTCGTCGGACCACGAGTCCGGTTCCCGTGCCGCGGCTCGAAAGAGGCTTAGTGCCCCTCCCCTGAAAGACGAAGCGCCCAGCAAGGCCCCCAACAAGGTCGCCCCGCAAGTTCTGACCCGGTCCAACAGCCTGTCAGCTCCGCGTCCCACTCGGGCCTCTATGCTGAGGCGGGCCAGGCTCGGCGAGGCCTCGGACAACGAGGGAACCGAAACCGACCGGGCCTCCCAAAGCTCCGACCACGGCAGACCTCCATCAGACAGCAAGAAACTGTCTCGGCTGGACATCCTGGCCATGCCACGGAAACGGACGGGCTCCTTCACCACTCCGAGCGACACCGAGTCCACCTCGGGCAAGACTGCTCCATCAGCTCGGGCTTCAGAACCAGTCGCTAGCTCACGCAAGCCTTCAGTAGGGGACGCTAAACAGGGGCCGGCCAAGACGCCATCGGTGGCCACTGCAAAGCTCCCCTCCGCACGAACCCGCTCTAGTATGGCTAAACACACCAGTGGAGCAGGTGAGTCATCTTAGCAGACACCACATATATACAAGAGTCAAGAGGGTGGTGAATTATACAAAGGTCAGACACACTCACACACACACAAATCAATAAGGCAACCAGAAAGCTACCAGATGCTCCCTATGTTACACACCTTAGTGTGTATATTTTTAACACCAGACAAAATAAACTGGCATCGTGTTCTTGGAAGCTGTGTGTGTACATTTATGCATTTAGCAGACGCTTTTATCCAAAGCGACTTACAAAAAGAGGATAACAATCAAGCTATATAGCAGAAACCATCTGTAAACAATCATCGGCTGTATCAACTGGGCAAAGATTCACATTTGATACTGAAACGTTTTTGGTAGAAGATAATAGTGACAGCAATTCATTTCATGCAAATAATGATAATTTCATGAACAATTACCTCTAAATATTATTTTCTTGGTTTATTGCTTAGAAAAAAAGGACAAAATTATATGAGGGCTAAACCCAAGGTTATATGCCTAAATGCCTTGTTTTTCAACGAAAAAAAGGCATTTGCTGAAGAATACATGCTTTCTGTTTGTAGTTTCCTGTCAGGGAGGGCCAAAAAGAACTGGCCGTTGTTTTTTTTTTTTTAAAGTTTGTTTTATGAAGTACAATTATATAATTGATTAGTTTAATAAATTAAATGAATGCATTGTTCTCTGTAGTTCTTCAGTTGTCATGCATGTATTTGTGTGTGTGTGTGTGTGTGTGTCTGTGTGTGCCCAGCAGGAGCACGCCGGAGGCAGAAGGGCTCGGACTACTCGTCCACCTCAGAGGAGGAGCAGGAGGTGAGCCCCGGCAGCCAGAAGCCCAAGCGCTCCCTCACCTCCGCCTTCACCCAGACCACACAGGCCCTGAAGGTCACGCCCGTCCGCTCCAAGTCCATCTCCCTGGAGACCGAGGAAGAGGAGGCCCAGAACGAGCATTTCCAGAACTGGTCCACGCACAGTGCTGAGATAGCTAGGTAAGCATAGCCAGCAGGCCCTGGAGTTTACTACATGACTGACTGTAGCCACACTATTTCAATGACATTTTGGTCATTTCATTTTATGTATTTCATAATTACTGTTTTTGTTATTTAAGTATGTGTATTGTCATGGTTTGTATGTGTCACATAATGTGTAGGATGCCGAGTGACAAGATTTCCTTTAGGCTGACTTAAGTGATTGTGACTGTGTGTCTAACAACTATGCTTGAACATCTTGCATCGCAGAAGACTAGAAAAAAATATATTTAAAAAAATATATTTCTCAAAGAATAACTTTTTCATTCATTGGAAGTAATTTTTGCTTATAGGAAGTATTCTATCTTGCCATGCCAAAAACATCTCATTAAAGATTAAAGAACATCCATTGGATCCTTTCGTCATCCTTTGGTCTCCTTCGTAGGCTGAGTCAGGATCTGGCCAAAGATCTAGCGATACTTGCCCGTGAGATCCATGATGTGGCAGGGGATGGCGACTCACAGAGCTCCGGCATGGGCACGACCACTTCCCCTGGCTCAATGCCCAACACACCAGCCTCCACCATCTCTGCCCGTGAGGAAGTAAGTCCCGGCTCCCCTGCCCCCTCTCACCCATAACCCCATTTCCCATCCTGTAAACCAGTAATTCCATACATGCAGTGCAACTGCCGTCGCCGGCCATGTTGCCCAGATCCATAATGGCTGTCCTGCAGCGTTGCTCACCAAACGAAAGCACAGCTCTGCAGAGGCATGGTGGAACCCTTTCAGACAGAGATGCTCCATAAGTTCTTTAAAGAAAAGGAAAAAAACGTGTTTGTTTTTAATCAGAGATACTCTCTTTTTG
Source organism: Limnothrissa miodon (assembly GCA_017657215.1). NCBI lineage: Eukaryota > Metazoa > Chordata > Actinopteri > Clupeiformes > Clupeidae > Limnothrissa > Limnothrissa miodon. Next base: position 196,012 of record JAGFZM010000321.1, on the reverse strand, counting down.
TTCTTTTCTGACGGTTGTTCACCAGTGTTTCTCCCTTCTCTCTCGTGCAGAGGCCATATGCATCATTGCAGGGGCTCCTGTCATCCCAGGTGCTTAAATCATTCTTCACAAGCTTATTTGTACTCCACTAACATTTTGCAACTGGTCGCATTTGTCACTTGCTTTGCCAAACAAAAGCACAAAACAAAACAAAACGAATCTCACAGGTGCTGTGGTTAGCAGCGCTTCCTTTGCCCCCAGCACAAATCTTAGCCACTAACAGGGCAAATTCAATCAAGACATTTAGTGTCTGTGTTGCTTACGGCCAATACTGCTATTGCTTACGACCAATACTGCTATTAACATTGTACTGTGAAGCTAAATGATCTTGATTGGATACTATCATGAGGCACCAGCTTTTTGGATGGCATGACGTGCTAAGTAGCTGTTGATGTGTCGGGCTTTGCTTTAACTGCATGCACTACTCACCAGCGCAGTAGCGGGTTTGCTCAGAAATAAGCATTTCCAAGCAAACAACACTTGTGTTCTCACTCGATGGTCCTGATAGCTGAGATCACCCACTTTGTGTTGGAAAGTGTTTGTGGTTCTAACGGTGTGGTGTCTCTTGCACTCGCACTGGGAGTAATTCAAACACATTCTCAGCTGCTGTTTCTGTGTCCCCAGCTGGTACAGCACATCCCCGAGGCCAGTCTCAACTACCAGAAAGTTCCGCCAGGCTCCATCAGTCCGTTGGAACAGGATTCCAACATGAATGAGCAGGAGTCTAAACGACGCCCCTGGAATAGGGAAGAGGTGTGCTGCGCTCTATGAAACTGTTTTGATAAGCTTCATATATTTAGTGGGAGCCACATAATACACTACTGACAACATATTAAATCTGAACTATGTATTTTGAAACATCAACTGTTTGGTACAATATGTCATATATTGTATACATATAATTGCTCTTGGGTGTAGTCCTTGTTAATGTGTGAATTTACCTGTTAAATGTATACATGTGACAATAAATTCCTCCTTTTTAATTTAAAATTATATAATTTAATATAATACATGGTTGAATATTATATAACATAGTATATTATAATACAATATTTACATTTACATTGATGCATTTAGCATGAATGTGCTTAAAGGTTTGATTTGCTGTCTGTCCCAGGTCATTCTGGACAACCTGATGCTGAACCCTGTGTCCCAGCTCTCCCAGGCCATTAGGGAAAACACAGAGCAACTCACAGAGAAAATGAAGTAAGAAAAGATTCTCCCATCTGAGATATTTCTTTCATAAGGGAGACAGTGGTTGCAATTACTTTTTTTATCAGCCTCAGTAGTTGTGTTTTAAATGTCTTGCTGTTGATTTCTTTTGTGGGGTTATTTTTCTGCCTTGTCCTCAGGGTAATGTTCCGGAACAAGACAGAGGTGTGGGAGGAGATTGAGGCCAAGATACATGCTGAGAATGAAGTTCCCATCTTGAAAACATCTAATAAGGTTTGATCTCTATGGTTTTATGTGCCACACTTCCGATACATACACTTAAAAATGGCTGTCAGTAAATCCTCTGTCATTGCATCACAGGAAATCTCTTCAATCCTGCAAGAGTTGAGGAGAGTTCAGAGGCAGTTAGAGGGTAGGTGAACAATATGTCTGCATGTTTTGATTTTGGTAACACAGTAAATAAAATATTTTAAAAATAAAACATCACACCGCCTCTTGATAGCAAATGTTAACTTTAGCACATGAACAGGAGTAGTGTGTACTACAACCTACAGTATATTAATGCTAAATAACGTGTTAGTTTTAACTCAGTGTTAACTAACTAACCTTACTTAGTGTAATCACAACAGATTTCACCTGTTTTTGTCAGCATCATATTGTATGTTCTTTGTTTACTGATATAACCTGACAATGTTTTGATCTCCTTATGTCTGTGTCACTCCAGTTATCAACACCATTGTTGAGCCCAGTGGAAGTCCCAAGATGGCGGCCACTGCCTCCCCTACAGGGGTCACGCCTAAACACGTCTCCAAAGCCAAGTCTCCCTCGCAGGCACGGCTCACCGGCGCCCCCATCACCAGCTCTACCAAACCCAATGCCAACGAGCGGGCTAAGAGGGGCACGCGGGCATCCGACGAGCAGAAGTACTTGGGCTAATGCCTTTTAAAAGTCTGTATCAAGCCTATATGGGGATGAACAGTGTATTTAGACCTTAAAATAATAATTACAAAAAAAAATCAATGCTGACATGTTGCACACGTTTTGAAGGCAAAACAACACATAAAAAATCACAGCTAGAGCTTGTTTGCGTTGCTTAAACAAGTGTATCAATGTCTACTACATGCCTTGTGTGACTGGTGTCCCTTTGGTCAAGTGAGAGTTTGGCCGGTAGAGAAGCTACAGTATGACTGGGCTATCAATTTCATAGTGTGAGACCAATGTTGTGCCACATCTGTTGTGTTCTGTGCTTTGCTAGATAGAGCATAGATTCTGTTGTATGTGTTGACGTAAGACGTGTGGAAGATGTGGGGAAAGCTGCAATACAATGGGCCGAATCAGTGTAGCATATCAGAGTGATTTACTCGTGCTTCCTTTCAGTTTACCTTTTATCTAATTTGCCAGGGTATGTATCTTAACTCCCACACTAAAGAACAAAGTGAAAAAGTGTTTTTTTTTTGTGAGAGATTTGAATGTGGTTGTTTAATCTCTAAAGATTGTTTTAGTAAATATTGTGATGTAGATTGTCAAGCTAGCCTGTGGGAATATGCCTTCCAGAAGGTACCATTTACTTTCGTAAAGTCCCAGAAAATTAGAGGTTTAAAAAGAATTACGTTGATTTGAAATACATTTGGTCACTGTGAACATGTTGATGCTGATGTTTACATTTATTTCTATAAAATAGTGTGAGCTAAAGACAACGGAGGACACCCTTACGCTGTGTGATGTGAAGCTGTGTTTGTGGCAGATTGCTTGCTGAAGTGTTGGGCAGGTTAGGTTTGAATGTGCAGTGCTGTTTTGTGATGTTGACAATGAATCCAGCGAGCAAACGGGTCTTCTCCTCCTCTTTGGCCTTTCTACGCAGTCACACTCTTACTATATACTATATCAGCTCAACATATATACTAAAACAGTCACGTTATCATGCAATGCTAAATGTTATGATGGTCTCTGATCTGCTATGATAAATGAACTACCAGTTGTCATGAGCATCTTTTTGTTGATTCCAGTGAAAACAAAGTCATTTGAGGCACACCATATCACTAATCTTATTTTAGGAATAATGAGAAGCATTATTTAATCTAAATTAGAGTTGATAATGAATAATCGATTAACCTAGGCTACTGATGTTTGTTAGCCTACTATACATCTTGAAATAAGTTGCAGTAAGTTTAAGCTGTTAAATAATCGTATATGGACACAGCGGTAAGTGGTTTATAGAATAATCGATTATTTGTTTGATAACTTTATGAATAATCGAACATAAAAATGTATCCAAAGTCCCAACCCTAATCTAAATGATAACAAGGTGAGCCTACTCATAGTTAAGCTTCTCCTCTTGGCATAGCTCCATATACAGGTCAAAACAAAAACAACAAAGATTGTAATTAGAATGTATTTGGAAATTGTATGCAAATAATGTATTGTTTATTCATGCTTTCTAGTAGTGTTATAATCATTCTTTGTGTTCTTGATTTGTTTTAAGCAAAATGTTGTACTGTACATGTAAAATTGATAAATCTGAAAAAAGTTGTGATCTCATGCTTGCATAAACATCATCATCTTTTTTCTTTTCATTTCGATATTTTAGCTTTGTCCCACAATTGTTTTTTTTTTCTTGTGTAAATCAGGGTATGGTATTTTGATTGTCTTTTATTGTCATTGAACACAGATGTCTCCATTCCATATGCTGTACATAGAAAGTGTGGTAGTGGTTTCACCCAAAACGTCTGTCTAAGGAGCAGATAATTTGCAGTCAAATTAGTTGTTTGTATGCATATCGTTCAGAGGCTTTTTAAATATCACATGATTGTATTGCATATTCTTTTATGATTGACATCTAAGTTAGAGAATGATTGCCAAACAGACAAGAAAATGTATGATGGCTTCTTTTATTCTGTTGTTTGATATTTATTTTTTATATATGAAAATTACTCTTTACTCAGTCTGTATTTGTAAAGCCTCATAAGCACATTTATAAATGGCCAATTAACAATCCATAATACCTATTATTCAGATAAAGTTATGATGACACTCAAGAGTTATAATCCATAGTGATATATCAGGCTTGGTTTATTCTTACAGTATGTTACAGCATTACTTTACAACTGCAATCCTGGCTATTTTAAAATGGATATATCAAAAATGTCAATCCTAAAATGGTATTATGAATACTCTAAAATCCTTTATGAATGTGTTTAAATGTTTTGTAAATACAGACTTTATATATTCCCTGCACTCTGATACATTGCTGTTCCATTTTAGTACTTGGGTTCAGATGTCAAGTCTGAAAGGATCGTTGTTGTTTTTTTTGTCTGTGCTGTAAACCAGAAGTATTATCACATTTTATCAATGTTTATTTCCAGCTTCAGTCTGACACAACAGCTTGGTGGCTATGGAACAATTGTGAGCTCAACTGTGTTGCAGTTAACCCTAGATATGTGCAAACCACGGGGGATGTGTGTGTGTGTGTGTGTGTGTGTGTGTGTGTGTGTGTGTACTGAAACAGCATTTAAATGTAAGTGTACAAAACAGAATGAAAAAGAACAACAAAAAACACCAATATTTTGTCCACAATGCATGTGAACCGTTATGTAGTGTAGCTGGGTGAGAGTTTTGGCTAGTTCACCAAATGTGCACTTTTCATTTGAAATCATTTCTAAACAGTCAACACACCTCAATCTGCAGGTGAAAATGGAAGGTCCATGGCTGTAAATCTGGAACATTAAGTGGCTGAAATAGGTTATGCACCATTGTAGATATTCAAAAGGGCAGGCTTTTAGTGTACTGTTGAATCACTCACAAGTTTAAGTTGTTTTTCTGTAAAGCATCTCCATGTAAGTATTTCCTGGTGTCGAGTAAAATCTTTGGCACCACTCACACTAACACAGCTTTCCTTGGGCAATAATATGCAAGAATGTAGTAATCTAGTTTAAAAACGACGACTTCTGATTGGCTACACAACAAAACAGCTGCTGCAATGATTCTCGTATTCTCTGATCTGTTTCCTTCAGTGCATGAAACTCTGTAATAAGCTTTGCTAGAGGTCAGAACACATACAGTACGTATATAGGTACACCATGTGACCATAATACAAGTTTAACCTGACAATTTGGCTTATATTGTTAATGCTGACTTCCAATATCCTCTGTATTTATTGATTATTATTAAATATAGAATATTACCGTTTGCCATTCTTATGTTACATATCTCAACCTGCACCATTTAGAATGTATTTAATTTTTTTATCATTTCATTTGTAATAAACTGATTTCAGTCATAAACATTTGGAGTGTTTATTTTAATTAACAATGAAATATAAACAAATTTGAAATAAAACATTTATTCGCTTTATTTTGCTATATATTTATCCTGTACAAATATCACTGACAAACTCTCATCTATGTATATATATATATATATATGTAGGCATTTGTTGACATAAAGGCTATTTGTATGTATGCAAACAGATTATTACAAAAGCATTATAAATTTAGCAAAAAAAAAAAACCCTGACAGCACAAAGATACAAATATAAGGCAATGCTGTTCACTTTAAGTTGAGGAGGGGTTTTGATGCACATACAAATACATACAGCAGTCTGTTGGCTTTAGAACAAAATGTATGTTACCTATGTTTAACAAATACAAATTGCTATGATAAACACTGCATGCTTGTATGGGCTGTCCCTTAAGAATAGCTAAACTACAGTACCACTCACTTACAGTATGACAAATGAAAAAAAGCAACTTACAAAAGGTTTGCAAATAGACCTGTGACACCAGATACATTTCTACCTACATTTTTACTATACTGCAGTAGAATAAGGCAACTGAATGGAGGTACTGTAAATGACAAATATTTTAAAATAATATCAACCCAGAGGGAGCACAACAGCAACACACTATACAACAATAAAAAAATATACAAAACATGGCACCTATATCTGAACTGCCTATTTCCCAGTAAGTGATAACATTAACCATAACCTTATCTTATGTTTGTTATACAAAAATCACAAAAAACTCTCAACTAGACTATGGACAGTATTTTTTTAAATGTATATGGTGTTGACTTGAGGGCCTTTGTTGACTATGTGTTAAATTTACCAACAAAAATAACAGATAACGAGAGAAAAATGAGCAACTACCAAAAGATCACTACCAAACTTTCCTCTTCTTTTTTGTAGAATCCATTTTGACTCGGGACATTTCTATAAAAAGCACTAAAAAATCTAGTAAAAGTTTAGAAGTGAACTCTTGTGAAGATGCTCATTTTAGCCTGTTTAAGACAAAGTGCGGATGGAGGTAACAGAGTTAATGTGTGTGTGCACGTGAGTATGTGTGTGTGTGCACAACAATAACAAAAAGGAACCAGTGCATGTGACAAAAGGTTCTCTACACTTTAGATGGACCTGTAGTTGCTTGCCCATTCACACAAGCCTCTACTGTTATTGGGTGTGGAATTTGAAAGGCTGCGTGGTTTGGTGTTTGTGAGCACCAAGCATGTCTGTGGGGTGGGTGGAGTGTGGAGGGGGGTGTTCAGTGGGAAGGCCAGTGTGGGGGGTGGGTGGTGGTATTCAGCGCAGGCAAACTATGGACTTGTAGGCTGGGTCAAGTATGGAGAGGAACCAGTGTGGGTTGGGTCATGTGTGGAGAAGATGGCGGTTCAGGTGGAGGGGTGTTCAGATGGTGTTGTGTGGGTTGTTTCATGTGTGGAGGGGTGTTCAGATGGTGTTGTGTGGGTTGTTTCATGTGTGGAGGGGTATTCAGATGGTGTTGTGTGGGTTGTTTCATGTGTGGAGGGGTATTCAGATGGTGTTGTGTGGGTTGTTTCATGTGTGGAGGGGTATTCAGATGAAGGTGTTGTGTGGGTTGTTTCATGTTTGGAGGGGTGTTCGGATAGTGTTGTGTGAATTGTTTAATTTGTGGAGAGAGAGGTGTTCAAATGGAGGTGTTGTGTGGGTTGTCTCATGTGGAGAGAGGGGTGTTCAGATGAAGGTGTTTTGTGGGTTGGGTCATGTGGGGGTCACTGGGCATGGGGGGTGGAGACATAGAATCTTTATATGACATTATGCCTCCTTTCGGATCTCTCTGTGGTGGACAGACCTCTTGAATGATGCTGCCTCCTTTCCTCCTCCAGGTAGCCCTGTTTCATCATCCCTGTTAGGTACATAAACAGCCCCTAGCAGAGAAAAGAAGAAGGGAATACATCCAGTGTTATCTCCGTTAGCTATCAAGTCTATCTAGGTGTGTATAGGTAAATAGTGTCATATTGTATACAGTATGTGTTGTACTTTCTAGGGAGGGGAAAGAAGAGAGAAATATTATTGCTGAGAGAAAGATATGAACAATGGCACATTTATCCTCTCTTTTTTGACCTTGTAACACATCTATTTTTTAATAAAAACAACATAATTTGTTTCTAAATACCATATTTCTAAATACCTAAAATCCATTAGGGGTCTGGATTTGAAAGAAAACACTGATTATGACTTACATCCGGGAGTGATGTAAGTGAGTGTTTTCTGAGTGCAATCCAGTAGGTGTCAGTGTTGCAAAGGCATTTAGATATTTCCTGCATTGCAAGGAGTCTATCTCGTCGAAGAACAAGCACAGGTCTGTGTAATGTCAAGTGTAATGGGTTTTTGAGCCTCTAATGGGTTTCTCAAACCTTTTTTTTGACCTGGGCCCCAAGCTACTGTAGGCCCAAACCTTTTGCACATACACATGCTGACAATAAAAGAATCATGACACTGGAATACTATACGACCTCACAATTTGCAAACGTAATGTACTGTCATGTCATGTACATGCATGTGCATTCATTTTTATATTTTCATTTTTTTTAGAGATGGATGAGGGTGCAAAACGGCACACGTGTAGGATACATTTCAAATTATAGGTATATCAATATTAACATCAGTACGGTAAAGTAGTATCAGTATATTGTTGTGTGTATTAGCATACTCTACTAGTTTAGTTAAAACTCCTGTTGAGGCCCAAGGTCAGAGGTGCAGCTGAAAGCATTCCTGTAAGACAGTGACTGATAAAAGTTTGTGTGCACCACCCCTTAGACTGACCAAAGCATAAACGTATGTAATCTTTTTGTTCTAGTGAAAAAAAGCTTTTCTCCAGCAACACTGTAACTTGTGATTTGTTGTATACTTACTATTCACCAATTAAACTGTACTCATTAATTAATTCGGACTCAGGACTCTTTCTCTCTAAACCAACACACGCTAGTTTTTTTCCTAACACATGCCACGTCCTGAAATGACAAGTTCCATGCATAGGGGGCGCTGTTTGCTTATGAAACAATGTACAGCTAAAAATAGTGTTTTGTAAAATAATAATTGAACTGTTGCACATAAGATCAAAATTTGTTTATTCCGTGGCCTGGACAAGCTCTATACCACTAATTCCTAAATTAAATTTCTTCAGCAATGAGCAACGATTATATAATCTACTCACTGTGCATTTATTATGGAGTTTGGGGTCAGAGACAATACGGAAACTGCATGTGGTTTCAGGATCATTCTCTTGGGAGCTGTTCATCAAACTAGCTCCAGTGGAAAGGTCAGGCTTTGTGTCAAACGGGACGTGACTCCAGAGGCAGAGGCAGAGCTGTCGGGTGGCCTGGGAATAACCCTTCTGTGCCTCAGTAGCGCACACACACACACACACACACACACACTGAGTGGTCTCTGGCACCCTTCCTGTCTTACAGTAATCAGACCCCCTAGTTCGATATTCCAGCACACACACACAGACATACACACATACACACACACACACACACAAACACACACACAAACAAAAAAATGAGGCATCACCTTCCAAGCTTCTTCCAACTCCGGGGTGAGTCCGTCCTTCAGTATTGGCTGAATGGCTCGAATGAACTCTGGCATGACATACTGCAAAACAGCATTACAAATACTAGGAGCCTTTCAGTGATGGTCAAATATTTATACAGCAGCATAGTCCATATATATATGTTCACACACACTCATACACACACCCACACACACAAGAACAACACTGAGAGTTTGCATTCTCTAACATTATCACTATATAAGGTCATGGCATCAGTGATGCAGACTAGTTTTCCCTCAGAGGAAACCATGCTCTGGTTTTCACCCATCCGTGGTTAGCGACCTAATACACACACAAACACACACGCGCACACACACACACACACACACACACACACAGAACACCCAGCGAGAAGAGGTGAACATACAGCAACCCAGAGCAGTGGGCAGCCACTGATGCAATGTCGAGGGGAGCAGGGTTAGGTGGCTTTCTCAAGAGCTCTCAGCTTTGGATGCAGTGATGCTAAAACTACCCAGCCCCGGACAGACAGATTAATCCCCTAAACAAATGGCCAAGACAGCCCATATATTGGGCCACCAGATACAGCTTGAGCACTAGCAAGTATTGTGCTACAAAGTTAGCCAAGTGATCCACATAATACAATATATTGGACCAAAAACATTGCATCCACAATGCAGCGAGTATTGTGCTACGAAGCTAGCCAAGTAAGTATTGTGCACGTGACCAGCTGAGCGGTCTTGCACTAGTAAGTATTGTTAATTCCACAAAGTTTTCCTGGTGACTATTTGAAAGGTACAAAGTTCATCTGAGCTAATTCAGCTGTCTCAGTGGCTCCATGCAAATCCATGTTGATCATAAATTACCCTCATCTAACTCTGACAGAGTGGATGCACTGCAGTCATAAGTCAATTAGAAACATGCATCTAGACTCCACACAGACTGCACCTTTCTACTGAAGGTCTGTTCATCGGCTTGCATATCTCAAAATGTTGAATACCAATGCCCAAGGCATTCCACTGTATATGTTTAAAATTCTCTGGTCTGGGGATGCAAATACATGTTTGAAACTGCAACAAACCAAAGAAACCAAACACCAAGAGATATGTTCTTTGAAACATTATCTCCATGTGCCTTGACATTGATTCCATGAAACCACATCAACCCCCCCACCCTGATTTTGACTCATCGTAACAGAGGTTCTTTGGAACTGGAACTTCAAAACTATACAAATATATTGTATGTGATAACATCATATGCAAAATCTAAAGCCAAGAGACCTGTTGTATTACCACCTGTGCTATATCAAGAACACTTCCAATTGGAGAGGAAAAATTCTTTGATTTGCTATTTGGTCTTTATGCAACCACAATGTAGAAAACTAAATCCATTGTGTCTAAAGCAGTAGTTATCATTGTTGTTTGCATACACTGTATTATGGAAGGAGAATCAACAGTTAAAAACTCCACTATCAATACACTTGTGCCAAGACCATATGGGTTAAATAGAAGCTAGCCAGCTAGGTCCCAGTTAATTTTGTTTAGGGGTTCAAAAATTTCACCATTAAAATCACTAACTCATTAAGATTGATTACTTTAGTTTGAGTGACATGTGAGTACCGTGGCCTAGCTTGTAGCCTGCAATTTACTCATGCAACATGAGTAAAAAAAAAAAAAAAAAAATATATATATATATATATATATATATATATATATATATATATAGTGTCTGTTATCTAGTGCTTTCCATACACAGAGTGTCATGGTTGTAGTTGTGGCAACACACTACGCACTAATACTTACAGTAGTGTCTGATATGTGCAAGCGTGCAATTTGGGACACAGACACTTGGTGACTATTTGAAAGGTACAAAGTTCATCTGAGCTAATACAACTGTCTCAGTGGCTCCATGCAAAACCATGTTGACGCTGTGCTAGCATCCTGCCTTGTGAAATACCCTCCTCTAACACTGACAGTGTGGATACACTGCTGTGTACTACAGCAAAACATGCATCTAGACTCCATGCAGACTGCACTATATTATCTTCAAAAAAATCGCAAAATATTGTTTACTAATGCACTTCCTTTTAAAGCATTCCACTGTGTTTGTTTACACAATTCTCTGAACTGGTGATGTTAATGGATGCCACAAAATACAAACAAACAAACAAACAGAAGAACAAAACACAAAGACTATTAAAGATAATTTCTCTGTACCTTCCATTATGCTATTATTTCCCTGTTGATGCACTGCTTAAGAACTTTTTATTACATAAAATGGAAGCCTTTAGGTATGGTTACACAAAGGAGCATTACTTTCTTTAATGGTTAGGGTTTTCCCAGAACATATGTCTGAATGTAATGTTGGTAATCAAAGTAAACAAATCGAGGGCGAGTGAGGCTACTGTGACCAGTGACCAGTCTGATCCCTGACTGATTAAAAAACTGGGCTTGTGGAAGTAATTGAAAAGCCCTTGAGCCAAACCCCTAACCTCAACCTTAAACCGGCACAAAGCAACATTCTGTTTTTCTCTCTCACGAGCTCCCTCTAAAGCTCGCTGTATAGCATTGTATTGCACTGCATTCTATTGGAGGCGGTAAGTGCTTTATCTACTGCTATTGGCCATGGTGGCGCATTCTACACCGTTCGTTCGCCGTGTAATGACTAATTTTAGCATCCTAAACAGTATGAAACGGATTAATTAAATGAAAAATGTTGCATAGTGGGCCTTTAAAAGGAGAGGATATCCATGTGTGTGTTTTGTGTGTATGTATGTGTGGTGCACACTATACCTAGGTGGATTAAATGCAGAGAAAATAAAAAAAAAAACCTTCAGAACCAATGAATTACACAACCAGTACAACCACAACCACTATAGAACAGATCCATGCATTCGGTTGGCACAAGAGTGATCAATGAGTGCAATGGACAAAAACCTACCATGAAGTATTTGGGAATAGCATTGTAGTTGTAGTGCTTTCTCCCCAGTTCAAAGGCCAGTTTCTCCAGTCGCTCAGGTTCATGCAGTCGGGCCACGCTCTTCTCAATGAAGGACATCACTCTGACCACAGCAGTCAAGCACAAAAAAGGTACAACTACACCTCTGAATGTGATCTAGCAGTGTCACTGTTTTTTTTATTCTGTTAGGCTTACAATGCACAAACAGGCAGATACATGTGATTCCACTGATGTACATATACTGAATTTGAGTAGTATGTGTGGTTGCTTATGTGCTTAGGATACTGTGTGTGTGTGTGTGTGTGTGTGTGTGTGTGTGCTAACCTCAATCCATGGGCACGCAGTTCTTTGTTGACGCGTAGCATTTCAATGTCATCCACCTCACGGAACTCAAAGAAAGCCTCCTTGCATTCCGGGTGGCTCTCAAACAATCTGTTGCCATGACAACACAAAGTGGGTTCCAATTGGATGGAGCACACAGGTCTTTATCCTCTTTATCAATCATTTTTATTCCTCACCATTGTCCAATAGTAATAACCATAATATTGAAGACTGTTCTTTTGTGTTCATAAATGACCTGCACATTATTAGTCAGAGAAAAATTGATTCTTTTCAGTGTTTCAGAAACATTGTGGACAAGATAAAGAAAGTCTGCCCAAAACAGACTTCATGTGTTGTACCTTAACGACTGTAATGAATACCACTCTGAGGTGTGTATAAGTACATGTAAGAAGTGTAGACTCTCTCTTTATTGGATGATATCTTGTTTGCTTATATTTGCCTTCATGTTTGCAGAATACACATATTTAATTGTCTGAACCAAGGACATAATAAAACATGCAAGAGAGGAAGCTCTCCCTTCATGTCAGAGTTCTGAGAGATCCCCTTGCAATTACAGGACATAATTTAGGGTCTAACAGGCTGTTTACAAACTGCTTAACTATACTGACAAGCTTAAAGCTTCATCTGCAACAGTTTATTTTCTTTTATGTTATTTAATTATTAAATCACAATCAAAAGAGGAACTTCGTCTTCCAACAGGGAACTGATGAACATTCAGTAAACAAACAACCAAAAATAGTTTTAAAGGTGCTCTATCTGAGGCAGGATTTTAGCACAATTTCATTTTTGTCTCAAATTGTATGCATCTCCCTTTGATTGGTTTGCTTTTTGCCCCCTGAACACATTGTGGGGAAAAAAACAGGCTCGAAAGACAATCATAATATAACTGAATTGCATTTTTAAGGGGTTAAGTGTTTTCATGACGGCATATTTGCCATAGCCATAAAAGTGAAACTTAAGATTGCCTCATCAACCATCTCTGGTACATCTACAAATATCTGAAATTTCAACAATGTTCTAGAACCAATGACAGGAAAATCCACCAAGTTATGATACAGAGTCGAGATAATGAATATGAGGCTAACACTTTTTTGTTTTGGTTGTTTTCTATGCAAACAAGTTTGTTTATTCTTGTTTTGATTTTTACACTGTACAAAATCAAAAACCTTCTCACACAGCATTCAACACAACTTCTTGTACAAGCTATGGTTGTTTCAAAATTAGATTACTGTGATATACTTTTGACCGGACTGCCTGCATGCAAAGTGAAAACTTTGCTGCCGTTGATCTTTGCCCTACTTAAAAGAACACGTCACTCAGTTGTTAGTTTCCAATCCATTTCACATTGGATTCCTATTTCAGTCAGAATTAAATCTCTTACTGGATCTGCTCCATGCAATCTCAATGATATAATCCAACAATCCAACATAAAATGCAGAGAGGTCTCAGTCAAGACTTGTATTTTGTGCTACCACCTATTGGTGGATGAATAAGATAGTCATATGTTGTTCAGACTTCTTTATTTCTTTACATTTTTGTATTGTGTTTACTTAATCATGTATCTTAACTATTAGAGGAAGACTTAAACCTATAATTTTGTAATATTTGTCTTGGTGCCATATCTAGAGTGTGAGTCTTTCTAAATATGAATGTTTCTATACGTATTACAGTACATTTAAAAAGACATTGTTACTGTTACTGTGTATTAAGAATTATTAGAGACTGAAAGTAAGAACGCAGTAACGCACAGTCTTACCTACAGATCAGATGGATAGTGTTTTACACCTACACAAACATAAACACACCTTTTACTCTACTCCACTTCACCCACCCAACCCCACACCTACATGTATTTTGAATGTAATCTCTCTCTCATTGAATTACATATGTTTCTTTAGTGAGGCTTTTTGGCCATAATTAGTAAACATACGGAAATTATGTACATGTTATATTAAAGAACATAAGTCAAGGTAGAGGTATATTTAAAAGTTCCTTCAAACACAACAGGGGGGTTGAATGTCTGAAAAAGCCTGAGGAAGATTCTAGAATGGCTGGATTCCTGCTTGGATTCCTGTGAGGTCCCTGACAAAAGTTCCATGAGGAAGAGAGGGGAGGTGACATTTGTCATAAATGGCAAGAAGGGGCCAAAGGGATGCCATCAGTACCATCCTCATCAGCCTCCCCTGGGACCCCACTCTCTTATGGAATGGAAATTTTATCTGAGAGGAGTGGAGGGGGAAGAGAAAAACAGTCTTCTTATTTTCAGTAACTCTCTGTCTCAATACAGTGACCTAAGGGTCATGAGAGCCAAGGGCGAAGCATGTTAGAGATGCATCTGTGTAATTGATTTTTAACTCTCAATGGACTTCATGGCGTCCCATAATGAATGTCATTTCATAGATGCTTTATGTGTGGGAAGACCACATCTCATCTGAGTTTCCATACAACTGCTTGTATACTAGTTATACTTGTAGTTTAATTACTTTAATAGTTTGAGAAAAACAGGTGAATTAAAGTGGGAATGTCTGAAAATATTTTATTAAAGTGTATTAAAGCAAGATTCAATCACAACTCAATTTACTGTGGTTTCTTTGCTAATAATGACTGAGGCAAAATTCAAGGTGGTAATTTAACTGTAGAAAAAATGTGAGCATGACAGCGGCCCCAAAGCCATGAGGATAACATAGCAGTGTTGTTAATTTTGCAAATAAAACTAGACTATCAAAATGTGCCCACAGAGACAGCAGTAACTTGCAAATTTGCCTCAAACAACTCCCACATTGGAAATGAGTTATGTCTTTTTTTCAGGTGTCCACAATGTCTCACGTTTAGCATCTCTGCTTCCTCACAGCTCACTTCTTTCCATTAGTACATTATAAGCCCTACGCCCTTTGCTCATGCACAAACTACACTGTCATTCAGCATTCATTCAACTATATGATCAGTATAACACATTTTTTATGCCTGTCATCTACCCATTAAAGGGAATGGGAACATTGATCATATTGTTGTTTTGTTTTTTTGTGAAGAATGTAGTTTGGTTTCATTTCGTTCATGGTCCTTTCTATCACATCACTTCCTACTTAGGTGACAGGTTAGTGTCTGTATTTATGCCTGTATAGGTCTTGAGTAGGTTGATACTAGACAGGCCAATTGCCCAGTTAAGATGAACTGACCCCTTGCATGTGTTGCAAAGTCATGGATACATCAGATGAACCTCCCTCTCATGAACCTTGGTCATATTTTGTGTATGTCTATTTAGTGTCCCCTGATTAATAGCAATGGGTAACTGTTAATCAAGCTCAAGCACAGGCATTTTCATGGAAGTTGTTAGGCCTTTACACTGCAGATTACACTGAAACCAGAGACAGCAACACAGAGGTTCACAAACATTAGTCAGGTAAATTAGATTCAAAATCTTTTGAGACCTATCTGCTATCAGTCCTAGTACATCTGTAATAACCGCTACCTTCGTATATTGGTTGTTGCAGTGATGCCACCATCATGTCTTGTATAAGCCATGGGAACAGTTTCTAAATCTATTTTTCCCGGTCAAACCGTATTACATCACATATATTCTGTGGCCTAATGTGGATCTGTCTCTAAATCGTGTAATTTCCTATCAAAACTAGCCAATTGGAAAACTGATTATTGATATTTTTTTCGCTAACATAGACTCAACACAATTATGCTATGTTACAGAATTGAGCTTATAGGATGAGAGATAGGATAAACTATATAATGTGTTATGATATGAGGACTTCCTTCCTTCCTTGGACTTCCAAGTTTACAGTTTGTAAGTAGCCTATAGGCTAGGCTTTTTGCAAAATTGACCACAGACGCACGTCTACCTATATTTTTAATGACAGAAGACTGGTGGAATTTGAATTTAAACACTAACCTGACGAATAGGATGATGCCAGCACGGGTTATGTCCTTCTGTATGCTGCTCCACGAAGTCTTTATCATGTCCTTTTGACTCTCTGTAAGCCTCACCACAGCGATGTCCCCAATATTGTCCGTTGCGGGCTTGGAATTTAAAGTCGAAATCGGACAGCCCATGGCGAGATAAGCGAAATAAAAAAAGAGACAAAACTTCAACAATAGATAGTCCCGAAGAAAGATTAAGTCTACGCGGTTGTAGCACTATTGAGATATTGATCGGAGAAGGAGTGCATCTTCGGTGTTTTCAGTCGCGCCCGTGACAGTCATGATGATCACAAACTCGCGGTGTAACGCGCGCGATGGAGTTCATGGTAATACTAGCGAATGCCACAGGGGTTTTGGTTATTAGGGGCGAACACCTCTACTTCATATCTGACCTCTACTGACTATAAAAAGACCTGGCAGAAAAAATACGCACAGTAAAGTGGAGGCTATATGTAAGCCACAAACTTTTAGAGGTCAGGGTACATTTAGTGCACACACATAATGATGGCCAAAGTGCCCTTTTGTCTATGTGTTTTTTTTCCATAGTAGAGCAAGTCCTCAAGGGCCCTTTTGTCTATGTGTTTTTTTTTCCATAGTGGAACAAGTCCACTAATTAACGCTAACGTTACCTGCAAAACCATGCTCCAAAAAGTTAGGTCTGGTTACTGTTGTAATGTCCGGTCATCCGATATTTTACAGTTTGTAAAGTTGCCCTGGGTTTGCGTGCGCAGACACAGTGTTTGTAAACATGAAATCCATGTATACAATAAAGAAACAAACATACAAAAATAGCATTGTATTTATTATTACAATATGACAGTGGTAGCCTATCACACACAAACCAAACCTCATTGTTATAGTTAATAGGTGTGGGGGAGATTTATGACATTTAAGACATCTGATGGGAACTTTAATGTCGGAGGCAAGTCCAGGCAAGATAGGTACTCTCTCTGGGAGCCAGTGTATTTATAAGACTTTATTAACAAAACATTAACAAAAGAAATTGTCATAAAGAAAACAAATAAAATTAGGGCATTGTCACATTGTAAAGAATATTCCCACATTGTAAAGAATATTCAGCCTCCTTCAGGCTATCTGGCCGTCTATT
Source organism: Limnothrissa miodon (assembly GCA_017657215.1). NCBI lineage: Eukaryota > Metazoa > Chordata > Actinopteri > Clupeiformes > Clupeidae > Limnothrissa > Limnothrissa miodon. The sequence continues at coordinate 178,633 of JAGFZM010000321.1, read as the reverse complement.
GTACATGTAGACATATCCTACATTTCAATTGCTGCTGGATCAACTTTGTATCATTCATTTCAGTATTAATTCGGGAATTAAAAACTGCAAAAGGCTACAAATACATTGCAGATTGTCTGTGAAGATTCTCATTCACCCAGATGCTAGTCAAGTGTTCAGCTGCCTATAACTGAACTTTGACTACATTGCATATTGCTGTTATGTCTGTTAAGAACAGCAGCATATTCAGATTGGCCTTATAAATAAGCACCCACACTTTCCACTTTGGAAAGAAGATCAAGACTCTGTTTCCATTAACTTATTAGTTAGTTAACTTATTAGTATTCTTGGGTGCAAATAGCATTGTTTGCTACTGATACTGTATCCTGGTGTTTGTATCTGGAAGACACTGGAAGAAGTAGGCTCAGGTGGGCTGATGGAAATGGCGTCGGTACAAAATATCACACCTCCCATGGGTAATTACAGTTTCAAAGCTGCTCAAGTCATGCAGATGCAAAGGATCAAAACATCTTGAACAAAATCCTCATGTTTTGTTTGAGTTCATTGTTAAAGGAATAGGCCACCCCAAAACGAAATTCTCAAATTCGAAAGTCTCTTACCATATTCCCCTGAGTTGGATAAGTGAGCAAAAGTGTTTTTCATTCAGCCCCGTGGTTGTCCTGTATCCAGAAGCGCAGCGTTAGCTTAGCTTAGCATAGAGCGCTGTAACTGGGAGTTGCCAATTAGCCAGTCTTCTCAAAATAGTCATAAATGAACTCGAGATTTTCCCTAATTTTGTTGTTTTAGCTGTACATTCAAACCGAGTACAAATGCCAATGGCATTATCACGAAGGATTTGTCTAGGACTCCTAGAAGTGACAAAATCTTGGGACTATATTTTCGGGCAAAGCACAGCTAAAGCACTGCTGATATGCGTAGACCCTGAAAACCCCAACTTCCATAAACACACCGGCGTGATTGTGGCTGTGACTTTGCCCGAAAATATAGTCCCAAGACTTTGTCACTCCAAGACAAACCGAATTTATGATAATGCCACTGGCATTTGTATTTGTCAGGGTAGGGTAAGGAGGCGCAGTCGCAGACAAGGGAGCCGGTTAGTCGGAGTTTATTAACAAAGGAGGAGGCCAGCAAAGGCCAAAAGACTTAACTAAATGGTGCCCACTGAAGCTGGGCAGATCTCAAAGCAGACAGTTCGGCAAACAATCAAACCAACGATCAGTTAAACAAAAACATTAGGCACAGTAACGCAGATAGGGGATCACAGTGTAAAACATACTTCATCACATTAACACAGATACCCAGATCTTGCATAAAGCCGTAGTTCAGTAGATGCACACATACACACAGTAAGGCAAGGCAGTTCACAGAAGACAGGCACATGGGAAAACAGAAGAGTTCACTGACACACAAAAGTTCATTCCAAGAACAAAAAGGCTTGATACATCACAGTCTCTCCTACACAACAACGTGAGGTCCAATCCAAGGAAACAGTCAAAGAAACGCAAAGGTTCACAGCAGCGCATGTATTTCCCCTGAGTCACACAAACTGTCCAATCAATAATCCACAAGGGTCAATAATCCACAACTGAAAAGTCTTCCTGTAATCCAAAACGATAAGCACAAGCACAGTGAGGGTACACAGTTCATATAATGGTAGCTACAAGCACGACCAGGCTGAGGGAGAGTTAGCCCGCTAACAATGGCTACTGAGTAGCTAGGAAACTGCAAGGTGCGGTAGCGGGGGCTCACAGGAGAGTTAACCTTAGCGAGAGGCAGACTGAAACATACAACAATTGTACTCACATAGACTCATGTTGGAACACAGAGAGCAGACTGAGGAGTCCTTAAGTAAAGGTGGCAATTCACACAAATCGCATCCAGATAAAGCAGTAGAGTAAGACACGCTGAATTCATCTGCCTTATGAGCGCTTGCGCCCTCTATTGGGCAGGTGTCTCTTAGCAGACGTGACAGGATCCCCCCCCTCTAGGGCCGGCTCCCGAAGGCCCAGGGTGCGAAGCTCTGAACTGGCGGATCAGCGTCTTGTCTACTATGTGCCTAGCAGGGACCCATATGCGTTCTTCAGGCCCATATCCCTCCCAGTCCACAAGATACTGGGTGGACCTTCCAACCTTGCGCTCATCTAAGAGTATGTGGACTGTGTAGGTAGGTCCTCCATCAATGAACTTGGCAGGTGGGGGAACTGGGCGAGCTGGGCACAGAGGGGAGGACGACGCTGGTCGCAGGGCAGAACGGTGGAACACTGGGTGGACCCGCAGGGACCTTGGCAGGCCAAGCTGAAAGGCTGTGCGGGAAATTCGACTCAGAATTTTAAAGGGGCCAATGTACCATGGCGCCAGCTTGCGGTTTTCCCCTTTCAATGGCAGGCCCTTAGTGGACAGCCATACCTGCTGACCTGTAGCAAGAGCTGACCCCGGGCGCCGCCCCCGATCAGCCTGTCGCCTCATCTGTTCCTGGGATTGAATCAGTGCAGTGCGGGCTCGTTTCCAGCGGGCTCGAAGGCGGGATACAGAAGCGCTTGCCGAAGGAACGTCCCCCTGCACCGGACTTGAGAGGAACAGGCGAGGAGGATAGCCCCACATAAGTTCGAAGGGGGAAGTTCCTGTGGTTGCACTCCATTGTTGATTGTGGGCCACTTCTGCCCAGAACAGGTTCTGACTCCAGGTGGTGGGGTCCCGAGAGGCATAGCACCGGAGGTAGGTCTCCAAAGCCTGGTTCACCCGCTCTGTCTGCCCATTAGACTGGGGATGGTGTCCTGAAGACAGGCTCACAGAGGCTCCTAGATTGTGCCAAAAGGCCTTCCAAAAACGGGCTACGAACTGGGGGCCCCTGTCGCTGACAAGGTCCTCCGATGGTCCGTGATGGCGCACAACTTCCTTTACCATGATCTCTGCAGTTCTTATAGCAGTGGGGAGATTGGGCAGGGCGATGAAGCGGGCCGCCTTGGAAAACCGATCTACCACCACAAGGATGGCCATGTGGCCCTGGGATTCTGGTAGGCCTGTGATAAAATCCAACGAGACGTGAGACCATGGACGATGCGGAACAGGGAGGGGGTGTAAGAGACCTGCAGGTCTGCGGTTGTCAGGCTTGGCCATGCAGCACACGGTGCAAGCGGCCACATACTCAGCCACATCCTGACTTATTTTGGGCCACCAGAAGCGTCTCTTGAGCAGTTCCAGGGTCCGACGCACTCCTGGATGGCCGGCCAGTCGGGAGGAGTGGGCCCACTCCAGGGCCTTGGGCCAACAGACTGGCGGAACAAAGAGAAGTCCCTGAGGGGTGTCTGCCGGGGCGGGGGTAGCCTTCAGAGCTTGCTGGATCTCGTCTTCCAGGGTGCATTGCACTGCTGCCATTATCTTAGATGGGGCAGAATGGGATGAGGAGTCACTGGCTCTAAGTCAGAGGTGTGGACACGAGAGTGCATCAGCCTTGCCATTCTTTGAACCTGGGCGATAGGTGACAACAAAGTTAAATCGCCCAAAAAATAGCGCCCACCGAGCTTGCGTAGGGTTTAGGCGCTTGGAGTCTTGGATGAACTCAAGATTTTTATGGTCCGTATAGATGAGGAATGGTTCAGCTGCACCCTCAAGCCAATGACGCCACTCCTCCAAGGCCAGCTTCATGGCCAGTAGTTCTCGATTACCCACGTCATAATTGCGTTCTGCTGGAGACAATGCTCGAGAGAAGAAAGCACAGGGATGAAGCTTCCCGTCCTTTGCTGTCCGCTGAGACAAGACAGCACCCACTCCTGAATCGGAGGCATCAACTTATACCACAAATGGAGTAGTTGGGTCAGGGAGGGTCAGGATGGGGGCTGAGCAGAAACGATGCTTCAGATCATCAAATGTCCTCTGGACCGCCTCCATCCACACCAGTCGCCGTGGCTTTTCCCGGAGCAGGGACAAAATGGGAGACACCAGGCTGCTGTAATTCCTTATGAACCGGCGGTAAAAGTTGGCAAAGCCTAAAAACCTCTGCACTTGCTTCACAGTGGAGGGCATTGACCACTCCTGAATGGCTCGAACCTTTTCATTGTTCATTGCAAGGCCCTGTGGACCCACAACAAAGCCTAGGAGGGTTGTCGATGGGGAGTGAAATTGACACTTCTCGGCCTTGCAGTAAAGGTTGTTCTGCAAAAGGGCCTGCAAAACTAGCCTGACATGTTGCACATGCTCAGTGAGAGATTTTGAAAAAATTAAAATGTCGTCTAAATAAACAAAAACAAAAAGTTCCAAGAATTCCCGGAGAACATCATTAATTAGTGCCTGAAAATAAGCTGGACTATTAGAAAGGCCAAACGGCATGACAAGATATTCATAATGACAGCTGGGAGTAATAAAGGCCGTCTTCCATTCATCCCCAGCCCTGATGCGCACAAGATGGTAGGCATTTCGGAGATCCAACTTACTGAAGATGGTCGCCCCCTGCAGGCGTTCAAACGCCGTCGACATCAGAGGAAGGGGGTACTTGTTCTTTTTGGTTATACGATTTAGGCCTCTGTAGTCTATGCATGGCCACCGTCCTTCTTGGAGACAAAGAAAAAGGGCGCGGCTGCTGGAGAGGTAGAGGGGCGAATTAGCCCCAAATACAGTGCCTCTTCTACATAGTCCTTCATAGCTTGAGTCTCCAGGACGGAGAGAGGATAGAGGTGGCCCCGAGGAGGGGAAGTGCCAGCCAAGAGGTCAATGGCACAGTCGTAAGGACGGTGAGGGGGAAGCGTTGTGGCTTTCTTCTTGTTGAAGACCTCTTCCAGGTCATGGTACACAGAGGGAACCTGAGAGAGATCTGTTTCAGACTGAGGCGAGAGGATGTTCACAGAAGCTGGTGGGCGCACAGAACAGATTGGGGTGGTGACTTCCACAGAGACAGGACTGGAACGGGACCCCAAGGCTGAACTACCAGTGTGTGATGAGGCCCGAACAGGGAGATGGCCAGCCTGAGAGCATGCCGGGCCCCAGTGGGTCAAGGAGCCAGAGGACCAAGCAAACTGAGGTTCATGGACTGTGAGCCAAGGATAGCCCAGCACCACCAGATCATGGGGGGTTGTGGTGAGCCAGAAGCGTATGGTCTCCTGGTGGCCATTGACAGTAGTCAGAATGATGGGTGCAGTAAGTGATTCGAGTAGGCCTGAGCCTAGAGGGCGTCCAGTCTAATGCCTGGACTGCCTGTGGTGCAGCAGCAGGGGCAATAGCCAGTCCCAGTTGTCACGCCAGGGTGCTGTCCATCAGGTTTACTGCCGCTCCTGAATCCACAAAAGCCTCCAGTGAAACAATTGGAGGTGAGTCTCAGGTCAGAGACAAGCGGACGGGAAGGGAGAGATGAGGCGTGCGTCAAGGCGAATGGCCAGAGTTACCAGGTCGTCCAGCGTGGCACCGTCGTTGACTAGCTCATCTTTTATGGTGTCCCGTAACCCTCGGTAGAAGGCTGATCGCAAGGCCTGGTCCTCCCAACCACTTCGGACAGCCACCGTGCGAAACTCAACAGCATACTGCGCTACCGAGCGGTTCCCCTGGTTCATGGAGAGTATGCGCTGGGCCTCCTGGTCCTCCGTCCGCTCAGTGTCGAATAAGCAAGTCAGGCGTTGCAGGAAGGTGGCAGCGTCATTGCACTCTGGGAGCTGACGATCAAAGGCGGCACACGCCCAGTCTAGAGCGGGACCCTTGAGACGGGAAATGATGTACCCCACCTTCACCTGCTCCGAGGGGAAGAGACGGGCCTGGTACTGAAAGACCTGAGTGCACTGCAACAGGTAGGTGTTGGGTTCACCAGAGAAAAGTTGTGGAGCCACGAGGGGAGTCGTGACCAATGGGGAAATGGCCAGGGTGGCTGGCGGAGCAGGTGGGAGAGCAGCGCCCCCTGGTGGGGTGGCTGACGATGTGGACGGGGCCATGCCGGCCACCACGAGAGTCTGCACAGAGTTGGTTAATTGCTGCACAGCAAGCTCAAGGGAGTGAATCCTAGGCAGCTGGTCGTTAATCAATGTGCCCAGCTGTGCAATGGCATCCCGTACCTCCTGCATGTCTGCTGCGCCCTGGTTTGGCTCCAACATGTTGTCAGGGTAGGGTAAGGTGGCGCAGTCGCAGACAAGGGAGACGGTTAGTCGGAGTTTATTAACAAAAGAGGAGGCCAGCAAAGGCCAAAAGACTTAACTAAATGGTGCCCACTGAAGTTGGGCAGATCTCAAAGCAGACAGTTCGGCAAACAATCAAACCAACGATCAGTTAAACAAAAACATTAGGCACAGTAACGCAGATAGGGGATCACAGTGTAAAACATACTTCATCACATTAACACAGATACCCAGATCTTGCATAAAGCCGTAGTTCAGTAGATGCACACATACACACAGTAAGGCAAGGCAGTTCACAGAAGACTCAGGCACATGGGAAAACAGAAGAGTTCACTGAAACACAAAAGTTCATTCCAAGAACAAAAAGGCTTGATACATCACAGTCTCTCCTACACAACAACGTGAGGTCCAATCCAAGGAAACAGTCATAGAAACGCAAAGGTTCGCAGTAGCGCATGTATTTCCCCTGAGTCACACGAACTGTCCAATCAATAATCCACAAGGGTCAATAATCCACAACTGAAAAGTCTTCCTGTAATCCAAAACGATAAGCACAAGCACAGTGAGGGTACACAGTTCATATAATGGCAGCTACAAACACGACCAGGCTGAGGGAGAGTTAGCCCGCTAACAATGGCTAACAACGTTTTTCTTTTTCATTTCTGGCGCTGTGCTGTGGCCTACAAGTGGCCTTGAGTGTGGTTGTCACTTCTGTTTAGTTTTCGGCAAAGTCTCGCTTGGAGGAGGTCGGGCAGGGACCCGTTGTGAGTGTTGGATGTGGAGGGCTGCGGGGGTTGCCTGTGGAGTGGAGGACGGCTCACAGGGGGGCCGTGTTTGGAGGAGGACGGCGCTGCCTGCGTGTCGGCTGCTGTCCTGTGATCCCCGACGCAATGTTGGTCATCCCCTATGGCCAACTTGATGTCGCTCCTGCGTCCCGACTTCAGCCACGGATCCACGACCTCGAGACATCTCTTCTACATGGATCCTGAATCCTATGGACTATTCATGTACAGTAGCTACTAATGGCAATGGCCAATTATTATTATTATTAATATTATTATAATTTTTTTTCTTCTTTCCCTTTATCCATCTTTTCTCTTCAGTGCAATTTCACTACATGGTTTTACGTTAGTAACTCAATGTATGTGACAAATAAACTCCTTGAATCCTTGAGTAGCTAGGAAACTGCAAGGTGCGGTAGCGGGGGCTCACAGGAGAGTTAACCTTAGCGAGAGGCAGACTGAAACATACAACAATTGTACTCACATAGACTCATGTTGGAGCACAGACAGCAGACTGAGGAGTCCTTAAGTAAAGGTGGCAATTCACACAAATCGCATCCAGCTAAAGCAGTCGAGTAAGACACGCTGAATTCACCTGCCTTATGAGCGCTTGCGCCCTCTAGTGGGCAGGTGTCTCTTAGCAGGCGTGACAGTATTTGGTTTGAATGTGAAAACGAAACAACAAAATTAGGAAAAATCCCGAGTTCATTTATGACTATTTTGAGAAGACTGGCTAATTGGCAACTCCCAGTTACAGCGCTCTATGCTAAGCTAAGCTAAAGCTGCGCTTCTGGATACAGGACAAACGGGGCTGAATGAAAAACACTTTTGCTCACTTATCGAACTCAGGGGAATATGATAAGAGACTAAATTTCGTTTTGGGGTGGCCTATTCCTTTAAGGTAGGTATTTATGGTTGCTATAAGGGTTAACGTACATTTCTACTGTAATGACCCTCTTCCGCAGATCTTTACTATCTCTGTAACTGCTGGTATACATCAGTCAACATGAAATACTGTAGTAATGCAAAACCAATATTAAGATGTAGCCTATCACATTTGATTACTTATTACAAATCCAGCTTTCTATTATATATTTGGTGTGTGAGTGTATGCGTTGACAAATTAAGGTGCAACCAATACCTCGAAACTACAGTAACCGCCCCGTTGAGGGAAAATGAAAGGCTATACTACTACAGCTACTTATTGCAGCAATAGGCTATTCAGGAAGTGAAGAAAGTGTTTCCTGCACCTCTTCACCTTTGTGTTGTGCTGTAGCCTAATGCTGCATAATACAAACCTACATCTTCCAAGAATGTTTACGTCGATAAAAGAGGCACATTCCTGCTACCTAATACCTCAATATGTTTGGGAGCATAGGAGTAGCAGTCACATCATATATACAACATAAAAACATGCTGTAAGTATCAGTTTACTTTTCATTTGAAACATAGAAGATTCAGTTTTCCTGGGGGTGTCATTTTAAATGGTTTCAAGTCAAAACTGACAGGGGGTTTAAAGGCATGATGAAATATCCTCCAGGAAGCACTGGCCAGCACATAATGTTGCCCCTCCAAGCATTGTACGTGTAATTACAGTTTTCAATCGGCTCACATGTAGGCCTTTGCATGTCTTTGTGTGTGAGAATAGCTCCCGCTGTTCTCTGGCTGGAGGCGGGGGGAGAGCCATTAGTGACCCTCATTCACCGGGGCCTCTTAAACACACCTCTCTCAGGGGCTCATTTAGAGGGACACACTCTCCCTCTAATGATGGAGGTTATTTAGGGTTGTGATTATGTAGCTCACTGATGCACTCAAATAAATCAAAGGTCCCACTTTGTTCAGAATCGGACATCCAAAAGGTGGATTTGATAAAATCCCTTCATCTATCTACAGTAGGCTATTTATTTATCTATCTATTTATCTATGTACCTTGTTATCTCTGCTTTACAAATAGAACCTATGTAATTCTTCTAAATCTATCTACATGCATACCTAGCTACTGAAAGAATTAAATAATCAGAATCAGTTTAATATAATTATTTTAAGGTTTAAATTGTGTACCCTTTAAATCTCCCATATTCAGGCTGGAGACACAATTGTTTTCCCTTGTGTGAATTGTTACTGACGGGTATGTGTATGGAGGCCTTCCTCAGAGCTGTTAACTTCATTTAAAATCCAATTAGCAAATATAGTGGTGATTGTGGTCATTGTACTCACATCTGTAAGCAAATTGTCAACAATTCCAGTGTCTCTGTAATCTGTTCTTTATATAAGGTTTTTCCTGTTACTTCAGTTAGAGATCAGGTTGTAACCACGGCGTTATTGTCTGTCTCTCCCTTGGGCCCATTGTACAAGCAACAAACCTTGAACCTCTGATTCTTCATCGGTGACCTGGCAGCGTTCAAAAAGCTATAGCATATTTTTGCTATCACTACCTATAAGCTACTTTACAAACAGAACCCAATTCATCTAGTTCTAGATAAATCTACATAATTATCTAGCTATATGCATTATAAACAGATATGTCAAATACATTGTTGAATATTCAGTTTAAGATTAGATGGCAGTTTCAGGGGACAAAGGTTTTCACTAAACCCCAAAACCCTGATAACGGATTTGGGCTTAGATTTCATTCCAAAGCAAATCTGGAGACCAGTTGTCCTTGGAGGACATTTTAATTTATTCTGGCAGATCTGTCTGACATCTCTCCTCTTCGCTCTTATTTCTCAATCACCAAAACCACTGGAGAGAAACAGTAAATCAAGCATCGTCCCATAATAGAGGAGGTATTTACATGATGCCAAACAGGGGAAGGTTCACAAGTTTGTGCACTACCAAAGCCAAATAAATCTCTTTTAAATTAAAGGCACTCTAAGCGATGCTGTTTCACGTCACTTCTTGTTGACGTTCGAAGTTTTCGTTTGTTATGCTAGGTTTGCCCACTGTGTTTTTGTTGCCGTTTGTGGAGCCTGGGCTGTCTACAGAGACCGCGTTTTTTTACAGTGTGTTCAGAGGACATTCAGCAAGGAGATTGTGAAGAGATGTTTGCTGTATGTAACAACACGTTTTAGTCCTAAAAACGCGTCACATCGCTTAGAGCACCTTTAAGTTAGAACTGCTATTTAAACGTATAAAATATCTATATATATATATAAATATCATATATATAAAGTATATGATAAAAGAGAATTTACCACTTGTTGCACATCTTGAAAAATGACAGCGAAATGAGAACTCCCAAACCAATATCTCAATAGTGTGAATATCGGTCAGGTGTCATCTGGACAAGTCTGCTCTAGCCCAGCAAAACAAGCTACTGTAGATCCTAATGAGACCTGTTTCATGAATAGCAACTGTCCAAACAGATGTCGCTTTACTGAGCTCTTCTGCTGTCAGTAGGGCAAAAGACAAGCTGAGAAGCTGCCCATTTTTGGCAACAGATACACAAACCACAGACACAAGACACAAGACATGAATCAGCACTTTTCAAGCAGACTTGTTTTTAATATGGAGCATACATCCACTCTAAGAATATACAAGAACTTCTGTGCAGAAACTGGACACGGTACAGCTTCCTATCATTTTTACTCAGTTATACATATTCATAATATATTTATATACACAGGGCACGCACACACACAAACAAAGGGACAGTTATGTATATATGAAATTTACACCAGCTTAATAAATAACAGAGATAAATGTGTACGGTAAAGAAAAGAAGATAAATCGGTGAGATAAAGTCATACAAACACATGCACGCGCGCACATGCACACACACACACACACACAGAAAGAGAAAGAAAAGACAGAGAGACAGACAGGGAGATAGAGAGAGTGTGACAGAAAATGGTAAAGACCCATGACTGACATGATTTACAAAGCCATTTTTAGTGACTGCATTGAACAGTATTAAAACGTGTATAGTTTCACCCCAGTCAAAACATAGCATTTTTTTTTGTCTTCTCCACTCACTAGGGAATTGCAGTGACGTGCAAGCAATAACACCACTATAGCGCAAGTATGGCATACATTACATAAGTGTCCTCACTATAGGCACATGCCTGCTAGCTAGATACAGGAAGGTGAATGCTGAATGCTACAATTTACCTTAGCATGTCCAATATACCACAGGCTAATGAAGCAGTACCACGAATATGTCTAGCACTTGGCTATGGTAAATGTATTTAAAGCAGGCTCAGTTTTAAAATACTGTACATCATAATTGTGCAACAGCTGAAGAGCAGGATTCGATTAGTATTGAGTTGTAAAGGAAAGACATGTCATGCCATGCCAAAAACTTAGCATTCTCAAAAAATATAGAGAAAAAATAAATAGCTTTCACTGACAAAAAAAATCCACAAATAAAATTTAAAAAAAGTTACCATTTATCGTTTGGAAAATATGGATTGGCCCCTTAAAATTTTTAGCCACTGCAAAACAACACAAAATGACTTGCTGGAAATTCAGATTGGAATGAGAATATCAAAAATTCTTGAAGATGACCTTAAGCATTTCATTTGAGGACGACACAGATTCAAATGTACAAAATGTAAGACAGAAAATCACGGTCCCCAATTTACACAGGCATACAAATACGATCTTGTGACTCATCACTTAAAGTGAATCTTTGTATGTCAAAAACCTTTGGTCTAGCAGGAGCTCATTACATGAGCAGGTCTGGTGTTCTCATAAGTATACCCAGACCAATGTGAATTTAAGTGTTGAACACAACAACGTTGCTCTTTAATACAAAACAATAAGACTTAAAACCACATGTAAAAACAAAATGGAATGTTGAGAAAATCCTCCCCAAATTGCAAATGCTATGGCCTTTGTGGCATGCTTAAGATATAATATGTACATGTTTTTTTTAACTGGGATAACATACATCTGTACACTACAGGGCTATTTACAGATCATATTGCATCATACACTATGGAATTACATACATTCTTCATTCTCTTGAATTTTAATATGAAAATCATAACAAAGGAATCTAAAATCAAGACAGAAAGCTATTAGATAAAAGAGCCTTTTCCTCAGTATCCCTGTGATTTGCATATTTTCTCTCGTCTCGTGTACAGCTGAGACTAACGGCCAAGATGGCATGGGAAACACGCATGAGCAAACTGAGAACTACTCTATTGTTATTGCACCTTCAAAGTTACATTTCAAACATGTTTTTGCCCTTTACTATGCAAACTACATTTTGTAATTTGAACATAAACATCCAAACAGTTTTTGACACACCACTAAGTGTTTGAAAAAAGCTGACTCTTTAAACCACAGAATATAGAAAAAAAAGCTAAGCAAACTACACTATTTTACCCCATGTTCACTTATGAAAGCATAATCAAAACACCAACTGACACTGAAGTAAGACTAATTAACAGGCTTTTAGCCATCTTTAGGATCTAATTTTAAGATTAGTCCTCAGTAAGAAGAGGACCTTAAAAAAATCAGACCATGTGAAAGACCCACTTTTAAAGAGAATATGATGTTTTTTCTTTTGAAAGATAGAAACCTTAAAAACCCCATTAAAAATGTCTATCTCAAGTTAAGGAATCTCTCTCTGAGATTCTTCACCACATTCTGTTGACTCATGTCGGCTTTCCGGCCCGAGTCGATGGCAGTCTTCAGTGCCTCGTCTAGTTGGTCGTTCAAGGGTACCAGCTTGTCACTGTCTTTCCCTTTCCCAATCCGGTTGCTTTGCTGTTCCACCTTGGAGGTACTCTCCTCCCTCAGCCTGTACTCCTCTGACTCCTGATAAGCTCGGCAGCGGTCGATGACGGCCATGATGGAGATCTTCTCTCGGGAAGTCGGGGAGCGGATCTGCACGTAACTATCATCAGTGTCCTCTTTCTTTCTCAATGACGGCACTGCTCTAACAACTGGTGGACTTGGCATGTTAAGTGGCAATGTGGGAACCTTTTCTACAGCAACTTTTTCAACAACGACCAGCTTTTTGTCGTTGGGCAGCAGGGTTTCTCCTGAAATGTAGTACCCGCTGCTGCTGTTGCTATAGGGATTGCCCTGAAAATCCTGCAGATTGTTCAAGTGCAAGTTGCTAAGCCTCTGGTCCAGAGACCCAGTGCGATGCTGCCTCCCATGTACTCCTTCAAGATCGCGGCTGGGAAGGGTCCTGGATGCTGATGCCTCTGAGGAAACCAGGTTTATGGAGCAGCTGGATCGTCTTCGCGGCCCGCAATCCTGCATCTTCTCAGGGACTGAACGGCTTCGGCCCACACCGGGTGGCTGCTGTTGCGAATTTGCAGCCACTTTATCCAGGTGGGCATATTTCGACCGAAGTTCTCGCACGTCCGGCCAGCTGAAACCCTCAACTGGTGTGGGGCTCAAAGGGCTCTTGGAAGCAGTCCGGCTGGGGGAAAGGACCCGTGGGCTGCCTATGGAGGTGGGGGTGGGAATGGGACTGGGGGAACCAATCGGTGCTCTGGAAAACACATCCTGATGGTTAACTGAATCACACAGGTCCAGGGAGAGATTCAGGTGGGGTTTACCTGTATCAAAAAAGAATGTAGAAATTACCATCATGGAGGTACAGTCCTGCACACATACAATGCACATCCTATTCACCTGGATGGACTTACCTCCTTCCTTCTCTTGTCTCTCCTCCAGTACACATGAGAGGTTTCTCTTTCCCAGAATGCCTGTTTCTGTTTCCAGGCTTCTCTGACAGACCACTGGTTTAGTGCACTTGATGCGCTGGCTGTATTTCCGTGCCAAGTGGAAGACTTTGCTATTTTGGTCTGAGTTGTTGTCCTCTGATTCCCCTTTTGCGATGTCCACCTCAGCCTCTGCTCTTAGTTGGATCACTCTTGGGACTGGAGCCCTGAGGACTCTCCTCTCAGGGGGAGGGCCATCCAAGGGACGACGACAATCACTTAAGGTTGCAGAGCAACCCAGAGCCATGCTCCTACCTTTATTTGGTGAAGGAGAGCTGGACTCTTCAGATATTGTGCTCAGGTCTGACTCCTCTAGAATCATCAAAGGTTCTGCACTGTGCGTATCAGAAGCTGTTTTTAAAGTCACAACTTTTCTGGACATGCTAGGGCTTGCAACCTTGAGACGATATGCCTCTCTGCATCTAGGGGCACTCTTGGGTTCGTCCTGAGTTTTGGTGAGCTCTTTCTCCATCTCTTGCCACACCTTGATCATCTCGGAGGATGGCAGGAACTCGTCGTCTTGTGTACTAAAATCCCTTAGACTGTGGCACCTAGTTCTTCCTTTGATAAAGTCCAGGGAAGCCTCACTCCCATCTTCAGATCTCTCAGACACTCTTCGCTTGCCAAAGTCCAGAACCTCACAGGAGGTGCTTGACACCAGCAGCTCCCTCCTATCAAGAGTTTGTGAAAGATCTGGAGCAGTTGCTGAGTGTGGAACAGAGGAACCCACAGGACCTGAGATGGTCTTCTTGTCTGCAGCATCATCATTGGGGATGCTATTGAGCTTGGTGACAGAACTGCGCACTAGGCCAGTGGGGATGTATGTAAGGCTCTCCCTACGCTTGATAATGAAGCCAGCATCTAAATACTCTGCATTTTCATAGTAGTATTTGATCTTATCAATCAGCAGCTGGTCTTTCTTGGACAGGGTTGAGTCCCTTCTCCGGTAGCTGCTGTCGAACAAGTTATCCTCTCTGGGAGAGAGCATGGTCATGTCTGCTCCTGTGTCCCCAAGGCCTTCGGTGCAGTGGTTGCTTATCCTGCTGCATTCCTGGATCTCTCCTCCTCCCCCTCCTCCACCGCCAAGGCTTAGCATGCTGCCGGTTCTGCTCGGGATGCGTGGGGAAGGGCAGCCCAGGGAGCGCACCTCATCCATGGTGCTGCTGCTTCTACGGGTGTTGCTGACAAAGTGCTCCGCGATGACACTGGCCTGGTTGAGAACAGACGGGGGCAGGAGACTGGACTCATTCTCTGCAGTTTGGTCCTCTTCTTCATCCTCATCCTCCTCTTCATCAACCCCTACATCCTCCTCTGATGAGTGACCAGGGCTTTCTTCCTGTTTGGACACCACCTCTGTTACGTTCTCCTCTCCTGTGAGGATTTGTTGTTTTGGGGAGTTATGGGTGACCAGGTCACTTTCAGGTAGCTTGGCAACTTTACTGGGTGACACAGGGTGTGTGAGAGGATCTTGTCCTGATCTTTCATTGGAGTGGGAGTCCTCAGTGTGCAGAATCAATTCAGGCACCTAGAGAAAACAGCAGCAAATAAATACTATAAATTTAAGGATTGGTAAACATTTGTTGCCAAAAGAAGAGTGGGAATTGTCTAGTATATTTCACACATCATTAGAAAAATTCCAAGGGCTTGCCAAAGTAACCTTATGGTGTTTCTTTATGCTTTATACAAAGTAACCTTATGGTGTTTCTTTTGGGAGTTTTTGGAAACAGCAGAGTGGTTAAATAGGGCCATCACACTAAAGCATGACTAATTCTTCTCAAGCAGCTGAGTGGAACAGACAGACTGCAATGATATCATGAGATTCTGCTCCAATTTGTTCATGTTGTTTGGATAATGGCCGAAAATGGAGTGACCCAAAAAGGCATGATAAGCCTTAAGCTGAACCTTAGGATTACATTTTTATTTCTCTCACAGTTGCTGATACTATAATGAAGAGCTGTGTTTTAAATACCGATTTTTTTTTTTTTTTTTTACTACAAACAAATTATTCACTTAGGTTTACAGACACAGATTGCAGATAGATAACCAACCAGTCGCTGACAGTAACAAAAACATCAACTGTAGAAAGGAATCTTCATCAGACATTTGCAAAACAAGATAAACTTTCAAGCGATCAGTGAGTAATAGGGGACTGCCAGAGGATGCAAGTAAATAAGACAGTGCAGTGTTTTATGCTTTATCAAATGAAGACCAAAATGGCCTTGCACACATTAAACCACAAGATCAGACACATTCTGCATAAAAAAAACAGAGCACCTTTACACTTTTTGCACTTTTGCTTACTGCAGTCCCCTAAACACTGTTAAGATGTTTAGATACAGACTTAATCTCACTTCATTACACGGCACTCCAGAATGCTGAGAGGGGTTTCATTCAAGGGCCCTTCCATTTGGAAGTTGCTCATTGGTGCTCTTTGTTGTTAAGCGTCTATTATGTCTTTTATATAATGCGCTATACAAATAAAATTGAATTGAAAGTCTATAATTTCTGTAAAATCTCCACTTCAAAAGTGTAATGACCACTGTCACTGTCATCAAAAGTGTAATGACCACTGTTTTTTTTTTAGGTTTACGGTTAAAGATTATTCACTTATTGCACTGAAACTTTGTTGGAAGTGAAAGGAGATTAGCTGCATTATAAAGAATTCTTTAAGTTCAAGTTGTATTCTGAGTTACTAGGTTATCCATGGAAACCACAAAACAAAAGCTTTTTAGAAAGGCGTCTGTATCGAGCAGAATTGGAAAATATTTCCTTTCAGGATAAATCAAGACCTGTTTTTCCTATGAGGAATTGTTTTTCAATAACGACCAACCAACATTACATTATTTGTTTATTTACTTGTGGTTCACTTTGAGTAAGTTCTTTGTGGCAAGCATTAAATAGACACTGTTTAACTTGGTATACTGTCTATTTTCAAAAAATAAAAATATAAGAGATGATCTAGATGATGATTCTTTTTTGTCCTTTGTCACTTAATTCCAAGAAGCATGTAAACACAAACAAGCCCATAACAAACAACATAAGAGAAACCAAACAAACACATAACATGATGTGCCACCAACACTACCAATCTGATCCAACTCCTCAATTATACTTTTGTAAACAGAACATATTTTTGAATATACAGTCTAATGTAATAGTGTAAGCACACCGGGACAACTTACGGGGACCTGAACATTATTACAGAACACTGCTGTTGGCTATGTGGCGGATTGAACACATTGAATCGACTATCAATGAGCTGACAGAGATCTGGCAATATTAGTTGAGCTATGTACCATATATTGGCTAGATTTGGGCCAGTCACACTCATTAATGGGTCTGATATCATCAGCCCTGTGAACACCGGAAAACGACTTGCTTGAAAACTTGAAAACAACTCCCATTGTTATGTTTATTTGAGGCAATGAGTTGCCATTAGTCCTTCAAATAAGCTTTACTTATTGTTTCTTTTTAGGTGTAGGTTTGTTTAATGCTGTGAACTGAAGTGACAAAGCACCTTTTGAAGTGCGTTCTTCCCCTGTTTCCCCTGTACCCATTCCCAGATGGATGAAGTGTGAACTGATTCAGGGGCTGGTTGAGACTGCTTGCTATTGCTTGCTACAACTGACAAGACACCTTACCTGTTCAGGAGTGGGAGGAGAAGATTCCTCAGTGATGTGTTGGGTTTCTTCCTGACCTTCTGTCTGACCATTCTGCTGTTTACTCTCTTCCTCATCCTTGCGAAAAAGAGAGAGGGAGAGAGTCAGAGACAAAGAGGTCTAGAAATGTGAAATAAAACGGAGTCGGCGCAAACATTCACATGCTAGTTTAATACATGATATGTGGAGAGATTATTGTACACAACAAGACATCATCTCCATTGGGGTCGCTGTTAGCAAGATTGGATATCAACATCATCACAATTATGCTCATTCAGGCACTGCAGGCTCCGTTCCCTTTGTGTGTATGTGTGCATGTGTGTAGATGCGGATGGCCGCCCTGAACAACTCAGAGATAAAATGACAGCATCGTCTGGTCTACGTTAGAAGGCAACATACTGTACAGTCAGTGCAAGTCTGTTAGCAGTTGTCAGGCTTCAAATCCATGCTGTAGTTAGTGGCAGGAGGTCAGAGAAAGACTTTCATGCTTCATGCTCTGGAGAATCATCCAAAAAATGTGTGAGGTAACACATTCGGACATGGACATGGCGTAAGTGGCATGCTGGCTTTCAAAGAGTTAGTGAGGTAAGCCACCGATTTGGCTTGAACGTCTACAAGGAACGTGTTAAAAACACACACACACACACAAAATGAAATAAATTTATGTAAAAAAATTGTGAGAAACAAAAATAAGGTGCGAGAAGTGAGCGGGACGGTAGGAGTCTGGGCAGCGGGCACAGGAGCCTCACCGTTGTCCCCCCCAAGGAAAGCAAAGCCTGGGCTCGAGTGTGCCAGCAGGAAATGGCCTCCAGCATGGAGGCCGCAAAGTCCGCTACCTGGTGGTCCTCCATCACTATCTCATCCGGGTCACTTCCCTCCTCAAAAACATCCTCGTGCTCCGGAGCCTCGCTCCGGCTAAGTCCGTGTTTACATGAGCCAGTCGCCCTGGATGCCGGCTCCTCCGAGTCGCTGGGGCTCAGCCTTTCCGAAGAGTCCTCTTCCTCCTCTTCTTCCTCCTCCTCCTCGTCTTCGTAGTCCTCCAGGCTAGGCCTCTCAGCCTCAGACTCGCCTATGCTCGAGCCCAAAGTGCTGATGCTTGCCGCGGGCTGCACGGGCCTCATGCTGGCCGGGAGCGCTCCTTCGCTGTCAGCATGCTGAGGTGTCACATCACAAACATTCACACCACGGTCCCCAACAAAGCCAAAAGGTAGTGTTTGTGAACAGGGGCACAACAACTGCATCATTTCATCATGACTACACAATCTTGTCATATTGGAGGGGGGGGGGGGGGTCTGTGATTACAATATCTCAAAAGAGCAATACCTTTATGTGAAATGCTAATTTTTATAGGAACGAGAGGACATTTTCTGCAGGGTTACCTTGCACCCTGAACTGATACTGAGAGTTTCAAACACTTTCCACTAACAGGCTCTGGAACTGCCGGCACAGTATTCAGTTACAACATAAAAGAGGAGGATCAGACAGAGGCTGCATTTGCTCACCTTGAGAATAGCTGTGGTCACAGTGAAATCAGCAAGGCAAGGAAATCAGCAAGGTACAGCAAGGAAAAAATAAAGGGATTTGTGTTAGATGTTGAACTCTTTAGTACCATCAAGTTAATCTCTATTATTACCGTTTTCATAATACCTTTATAAATTCAAATTAAACTCTTTAATTAGATTTTAGTATTTAGCACAGAAAAAAAATGATTTCTTTGAGGACTAACAGCGATCTAAAGACTAAACCTTAATAATAAACAGATATGACACACGCTCACAAAGCAGACAAGGGCACCAATTACACAACGGCAGCTACATATAGGTGGTCAGCAGAAAACCATTAGGGGATCAGACAGTGATCTGACAATCAGGGGCACCTGATACTGGTACTGTAGAAGGAGTTCATAACATATCTCTTTCTGACAGAAGCAAAGTTATTAGAAGCAGCCCAGCTACCTTTGATGGCCTGGCTTTGTTGGAAGTCAATTACAAATTGAGAGCATCAAGAGCAAATGAAACAAGTGGCGGATTATGTGTTGTACTAATACATTTCCTTATCTACAGTATGTCAGAGCTTTGTGGTCTTACCTTTTGTGCTCTTGAGAATCTGCTTTGTTGGTTCTGCAGAAAGAGAGAGAGAGAGAGAGAAAGTTCCTAAGAAGAGTGCTAGTCTGAGTGTGTGTGTGTGTGTGTGAGTGTGTGTGTGAGAGAGAGAGAGAGAGAGAGAGAGAGAGAGAGAGAATGCAGTTGGTAGAGTGTATGAGTGTCAGTGGCCTCACCAGACTGACGTCGGCCTTGGCGGCCATTGGGGAAGTCGTCTGAGTTGTAAGAAGTGGCCTTCTTCATCCTGTCAGGGCTGTAGCGATACTTCGGATCTGTTGAGGGTGTATTATTGCATTGTTCACCTCAAGCATAACACATTTTTGCACTCTTGTTATCATTCGTAAAGGGAGATTTCTACAATATTTCAGAAACGTCTGTTGCACTGTCGCCAAATGCTGTCATTGGTAAAACAAAAACACACCAGACCAAATTTTTGATCAGGCTGCTAATGCTGACTTAAGGTTAAGGGTAACAGACGGTTACTAAACGGCAGCAAAGAAATAACAAAAATGAATAGAAAATGGATGTTGTATTCGTCCACTTTCCTACTGACAGCAATCTATGACCTTGAACATCATGGTTGTGGGTTACAATGCGCCTTAATATCACTTTAAGATTCTCATTCTGCCATAGACTGACTAGCACCCCCTCCCACTAAAGACATTTCCCACTTATGCGCAGCGAGGATGATGAACAGGGAGGTTGTCATGACTACAGCACACACATGAAAGGCAGGGCTGCCAATACTCACACATGGAATCCATTTCCAGGATGGCCTCTTTAGCCTGGATGAGAAAGAGGGACAAAGAAAGAAAGAAAGAAAGAGGGAGCGAGAGAGATAGAGAGAACAACAACAACAAAAAAAACAATTAGAGTGGGGAGGAATGAGATGGGGAGCTGGACCTGGGCCCTTGAGTGAGAGCACCAGTTGAAATGAAGAGGCTCTCAGGCAGGAGAGATGGCAGGTACAGAAGCTTCATCAAATACACACACAGCATACAACACCCTGTCTCCAATCCCATTTTTTTAGCCATACATTAGTATTGTTTGAAAAGAATTCATTCCGAATTGTGTTGAATTTCCTGCAACATGTTAGAGCAGGACTAAAACAGGGTGGGGAAATTAAGAGCTAAAACTGTTTTGATAAGAGTGGGATGCTCTTTGAATTCGTCATATGGAAATCCCCTGCGCAAGATGAGAAATAGCTGATTATGCATGGAGGACTATCTCTGAACAGAAGGGCAAATGAAATACGCACACGCACACGCACACACACACACACACACACACACACACACACACAGGGTGGCATGGAAGTGGATGGCCAGCTTTGGTGCTTTAGCTATTTAGAGACTCAGTGTTGTATCTGCACACTCATAGGGCAACCGATCCCTCACCAACACTTACACCTCTTGACAGCCTAAAATACCACAGATAACATCTGAGAGGACATGACCCTTACCAGGGCCCCCTGTGTGTGTGTGTGTTTGAGTTTGAGTTTGAAAGAGAGGTGCTGAAAGGAATGTTCATCAATTCTTCATCTAAGTCTAAATCTGGCTTTGATCAATAAGTGGATCATATCGGCAGTGAAGGTTAAAGGTGTTCACACTCACTGGGTGGAGATAAGAGTAATAGCTTTAGTTTAAAAGGAAAATAAAAACAATTTTAGAAACAGTAATAGAAAATAAATTAACAATCAACTTAAGTCAAAAACAGCTAAACACTGATAACTTAGCAACCATCAACTTACTTCAATCTGTTCAATCATGTGTAAATTAAAAAACAAAAATAGTCAAAGTAAATAGAAAGAAAATAGAAGGTATGTCAACCACTTGGAATTTTTTTTCTGCAATAACTGGTCACCAGATCTGATCTTCCCGTAACTCACCAATGACTAAATTCAATATTCCATGACGTAATGGAAAGAATCTAAAAAAATCTTTTGGAAAAGGAAAATGTGAACCCTCTATTCGCTTCAATTAATTTCATACAGCAAAGAGTACCCGTGGGCAACAGGTGGGGAAGAAAAACTTCCTTGTGTTTTTGTTTGTTTTTTATAAGTCTAGGAGGAAACCTAGAACCAAATCCATGGTTCAAGGGGCTAACCCAACTGCCTAGGGTCAAAAATCACAATTTAGAGTCGCTGAGAATTATAATAATTCCAAGATATACTTCTCTATCACACATCATTATATGGTAGCCAAGCAGTACAGTGGCTGGTTATCAATAGGTCTGGCTTGCCAGTGCAGTAGCAACCTGACCAGAACCACCCATCCACCCAAACACACACACACACACACACCTGACTTTAGGGATCACCTCCCCTGGTTGTTATTAATACAACCGCTGCAGTATGTTGCTATTTGTGCATCCTCTGTGTCAATACACGAGCGATGACCTACATGATAGAGGCTGGAAAAAAAGTCCCCCTCAATGGGGAAGTTGTGCAAGACTGCAAGCTTTGAATGCGTGCGTATTGTGTGACAGTGTGTGATGCAAATCATCTTTGTCAGTAACAAAAATTTGGTTTTGTCGTTTTGCCCCAGTGTCACACCCTGAAAATAAACAATGAAATAAACAAACAAATGAATAAATACCTGAATGGCTTAGGGCAAGCACTATGATCCTAGCACTATGACAAACCGCACTGTAACATTAAAACTTATGGCCTGACCAGGACTGATAGACCGGGCCCAATCCTGGATTCAGCCGTCGTCTTTCAAACTGCCACTTCAACCGATAGGTAGCACAATAAGATGCTAGACCACTCTCTACAAGGACTGGGCGACGTGATCGCTTCAAACTAATTTGGGTGAACACCTTTGATGTCCTTGGTTCGTATCTGCATGGTAAAACCTTTTGCTGCCTCAGTGTGTATCTACATTTCACGACGCAACATAAATCGTCAAAAATTTAAATGGTCTTATTTAGAGTGAAATCAAAAGAATGCTGAACTAAGACACCTGACAATGTGGTCAATTATAGCCATGACACAGAGAGAAACCTTTCTGGAATCCCCTGATTAGCCACATGTGGCCTACAACAGTTGGTCTACTGCAGGTATGGTGAGTGGACCAACAAACAGTGAGTCAAAATGGCTCAGAAAGTGATTAACTGTCTAGTTATGTCCATGTTAGAGCATGACTCTTCAACATTCTTGTACCAAGCAATGTGAGTGTGACTCTTCAACA